>QJPP01002908.1:0-324728 GCA_003996215.1 Jaltomata sinuosa | reverse complement strand
CGCTAGGATCTGCACCCAAAGATGCAGGGGGGTAGGGTGAGCACCAAATGCGAAGCATAAGGTACCCAGTAGGTATCATAGGCCGACTGGACACATATAAGATCAAAGCATAGTAACAGACAGAACAGAAGCAAGTAGTCACAGAAATCAACGAAAGGGTACACAGGAACTAGCCCAGGGGGAAGTCAACAGAACCACGTGTGAGGCCAGCAAGCAGAATATATACACCATAGGCACAGGTGAAAGTAAGAAACACGCACCTGGGGTCCTTGCAATAACACTGTATACATAATAAGTTTACGAAATGGACTGTATACTGGTAACCTCAAGTGTAAGAAGAGGGAAAGAGTAATGATAGGCATGCTCAGAGACATGAATCAAACTCAAATAATCATATCAATCTCAAATCCAGAAACTAACAGTTTAGCAGTAACCAATTTCATACTTAACCGTAACAGGGAACAATTCTGTAAGTAAATAGCAAAATTCTACCTACAGTCCCCCGGCCGCCCATACAACCGAGGAACACAAACAAGTGAAAACAAACCCTCCGGCATCCCATACTACCGGAGCGTACAATCAAAAAACAACAAACAAGGGTGGAGCCTCAAACAATGAATGATATGATGCATGAAGATCTCAAGTGAAATGGTATCTCTGTATGTACCTCCTCCGGTGCCGATCCGGCCCAGCAGGTAGGTTCCATGGAAAGACATTGCCCGTATACCTCTACTCCACCGTATACTCTTCCTCCGGCACACGCAGCCCGAAGCCCCAGGCCCGTATGGCAAGGTCCATGGAGGTCCCCGACCCCATACTAAAACTCAGTATCAAAACATGTCATCCGGAAGCAAGTCCGGGTTCAAGATAGAGACGCAGTCTCTAATATGCATGCCCAGACCCTGTCAGGACTAAAGTAGTAGAAAAATATCTCAAAAACCCCTCCAAGGGTGCCCGGGCATAACCGGGTCTAAACAGTATAAAGTCATCTCGGGTGCTCGGTCCGACCGAGGCTAAGATTATCTCAAGTAGCAAGAAAACTCAACTATCACCCCGGCCCTGCCGAGTCTAGCGTTAATCGTAAAACTGGTGATATAAATCATATTTTACCTTCTTTTACCCAAGAATATTCAAAAGTTAAATCAAACCATTTCCAATTTATTTTCATAAAAAATGGGCCCTCGGGGCCATGCAAGGTTTAGAAAATCGTGACAGTAGGCCCGAAGTCCAAAACCATAGTAAAACATGGATAAAATCCCTTTATATGCATGGAAATGGTATGATCAACACAATAGCTGCCCAGCAGCTCACAATCAACCTATCGACCCTACACAGGCCCATAGCTACTCAGCAAGCATAACCAGCCTAGAAGGATAATTCTATGCCCTGGACTCGCGGACATTTCCAATATCCCACCTTCTATGTTCCAGAGTCAACAAGGCGTCACAGGACCACAAGGGTAAATAAAATATATCGGCAAGTACTACAAGCAACGGAGGAACAAAAGTAGGCGGACATGAATAAAGCGGTCAAGGTCTGTGGTACCAACCTAATAATCCAACCCAAGGATGCCAGCTAGTACAATTTTATCCGATATATGCTAAGTCTAGGGATTTTAAACCATAACCTACCTGTCATCCGATAACAGCTGCCAAAATGATGATGTCCAAGCTCGAACCACTCCGAGAAGATCCAAAATGAAATCAGACACAAATTTAGGTTTGAATAACTTGACGTAGATAATCGATTTTCTTATCAGTGACAGAATAATTGTAAACTGGTTTTCCCGCAGAATTTTCTCCTAACGTGCATGGCAACATAGTGTAAGAATAGTATTAGCTTGCTGTAAAAAAAATGAATGAGAGAGCAAAATGGAATCCATATGTGTACAGCACCACTAACGTATAATAACCAAAAAAATAACGTGAATGGCTCACTTTATAATAATCCAATTGTAATTAATTAAAAAAAGAGAGATAGATGAGAAGTTGGAAACATTAGAGTGCCACCACATTGAAATAAAAAGTGGTGTTCACTTCTCCTACCTCCACATGGCAATAGGGTGAAATCCCCAAATTCATTCTTATCTCATTACGTATATATTCGGGTATTGCATAAATTCACGGTAAAATAAATATAACTCTTTGAATATATCATAATTAATAGAATTTTATTTTAAATAAAATCTACTATATTATAATAATAAATTTCAACATATCTAAGTTCGCTATCTCCGTTAAAATATTAATAACTTACAAAATTCTTATAAAATAAATACAGATGCAAATGTATCATACCAAAAATATTTTTCATAGACATTTAAAATATTTTAGGAAAGCAATAAAAATATAACTTTCTACCACATTCAACTTTTAAATTAAATATTTTCAAATATGCACGATTTTGATACTCAGCTTCTAAGACAGGGAATTGATCATAACGATCAATCGAACGGCCAGGGCACCGAACCACCGGTCCCAACAAGCCATAAATGACTTGGGGCCGCTACAGGAAAGCTCTAACAGTACAAAAAAAATGAATACGCGGAAATGACCAGAAGAGTCATTACAATAATCCTGACCAACCCTCCAAGAATATGAAGAACAAGGTCATCATTAGTGATGCGTTGAGCAGCAGCTACTAGGTTATCAGCAATTGATTTCATCTTCTGTAGAAAATATGTCATAGTTGATGTGCCTTCTTAGTTGTTTGAAGTTGAAGGTGTCACCACATCAATTTCATCTTAGATTGAGACGCGAACATGATTTCTAATGTTTGCAACACCTCCTTGGATGTAGCACAACCAACAACCTGTCCTAAAACACTTTCTGAGAGAGAAGAGAGTGGCCAACTCAATACAAGTTGATCTTTTCTCCTCCAAGCAGTATAGGCTGTATTAAAATAGCTTTGTAGAAGAACTGTCTTCTGATGACTCGCCAGCGACCATTTTGGATAAACAATTATGAGTTCCATCAACATATCCTTCTAGATCATAACTTCGTAAGGTTGGAAGTCCGCCACAAGACATAATTATTTCTATCCAGCTTCAGAAAATTTGAGTGTGTAACATTATTTGAAAAAGGAGCATGTGAGCCTCTCGCTCCTGTTGTGTTTTGAGATAAAAGAATGAAAGAGATTGGATTCGTCATTATTGAAGGAAGCGATTCATTGCTTTGTCCTGATACCATGAACAGATCTTAGAGATTGAATCTTATTTGTTTATTGATTCACGTATTGTATAATGGTGTATAAATATAGCTACAGTACAAGAGACTTAAACTAAGAAGGACTTCATAAAAGTTATCTCGGATAAGTAGTTGAAGCTAAATCTAATTCTATATAGGGAATATTATCTCTTAGCGCTATCTTAACACTTCCCCCTTAATATATTACTTCCTTCTTTCATTCTTATTTGTCGCGTTTCGCTTTTTGAGAGTCAAATTGTGTGAATTTTAATCAATATTTTAAGATGTATTTTTCTTATCATATTACTATAAAAAGGAGTACAAGATAATTTAAAATTCTTTTTGATAAATATTCTTTACTCATTAATCAAACATCAATCAATCAATCAATCAATAGATAAATAAATAAATTCCTTTTTCAAGAAAATACTTTTAGACTTTGTTTTTTCTATTCTTACTGCCAAACACACCAAGAGAACCAGAAACTTTTGTCCAGGGGTGGGGATGGTATGATATTTAAAATTTTGGTACGATAATTTCTGTATTCAATTTTCAAAAATACTATACTATTATCATTTCAAATTAATTCAGTATTTTGAAGTTCGATTTAGATATTTTGCGGAGTGATTAATCGATAATCATAGTTTGTTCTATTTTGACTAATATATAATTATATAATAGAGTATTATGATTTTGACTTTTCAAAAAAAGGTCTCAATTGTATCATACCAGCACATAACACATGTAGAATCCTTTTGTTAATCAATTACACAAAAAAACATATTTCAATCAAGATAAAATAGTCAAAGTTTCAACGTCTAACCATTTAGTTTTATACTAATAGATTGTATATTTGTTACTATTCTAATAATATATATAAATTATATCTGTAACTATATACTTCGGTATGATATTCGGTATTTTGGTATGTTAGTTATAAATACCAAATACCATACCACTATCAAAAAAAATTAAAATATATATCATATACCATATCAAATATCATAATACTAAAACCATGGTATCAAAACTTTCAGTTCGATATGATAATTCGATATTTTTTCCTCTGATATTTAATCTTTGACAATCTATATTACTCTTATTAATTTAATTTTTCCTATATCACTGCCGGTCAAGTAATCATTAGTCACTATCTCCTGTTGTTTTTTAATCCTCAAACCCCTTTTTGTCATTTCCACCACTACACACTGCAAGCAGATTTTTTCATACCGTCCCAAGCAACTCTTATCTACGTGGCATGTTTAATCCACTCTTTGGGTCCCACTTCTATCCTTCGTGGCATATACCAGCCTTTACGGTCTCGTCATATAGGGGTGAGCATCATACCATATGGTACGGTATTGAAAATTTCGATTCGGTAACTTTTGATTTTTATTTTTTAAAAATATTATATTAAATTAATTTGATATGATTTAATATTTTTTAATTTGATTTTCGTACATTACGGTATTATAAATCAGTAGCCACAATTTACTCGAACTCGACTTGCATATATTCTTATAATAGAAAAATATGATATTGATATTTCAAGAAACACCTCAACTATATCATACTAACAACTTATATTTATAAGAATATTCAAAGAAAATACAAATTTTTTTTTATAAACACAATTAAATTTTTTTATTAATCAATTACACAAAAAAAATTATTTTAATCAAGATAAAGTAGTCAAAATTTCAACATTCAAACAATTAGTCTCGTCCTTGCCAGATGAATGCCGAATTGATTGAATTCTGCAAAAAAGAAATTGATAGCTTATTACAAAAGGATTTGATAAAACCTTCCAGATTGCCTTGGTTGTGCACAACTTTCTATGTCAATAGTGCCGCAGAGAAGGAACGTGGAGTTCCTAGGTTGGTAATAAATTACAAACCTTTAAACAAATATCTGAAATGGGTAAGGTATCCTATTCCCAATAAAAGAAATTTATTGTCCAGGTTATATGACGCCAACATATTTTCAAAATTTGATTTAAAATCAGGTTATTGGCAAATCCAGATATTCAAAGAGCATACTTATAGAACTGCTTTTAATGTTCCTTTTGGGCAATATGAATGGAATGTCATGCCATTCGGATTAGAAAAATTTAAAATTGACCCCTGGACTAATATTGTTCAGGTTAATAATATCAATGATAATAGTTCTGATAAGGACTTCCCTACTGCTTCTGATATGAAGTTAGATTTAAATGATATTTAATGATTCCACACCAATTAGATTTTAGCCCAGGTTCCCTGGCAAGAAAACTAATTCAAAAAGATTTTTTTGATGAAAAGTGGAACAATTTTAAAACTTGATTTTTTGAATCTTATAGTAAAAATGATATGAATAATATTTCTCAAGAATTCTATGAGGCTTGTGCCTTGCATAATCAAATTATGCACTTCGTTCCTTGGTTTATAACCACCTATTTACCTTTATATGTGAATACTATTGAAAGGACTTATCACGATGGAAATGGTAATCTTACGACAACCGTTTACCCTCCACAATCCGCTTTTGTTTTGCCTAACAATACAGGTATTACCTTCAGTGCATTTCAAAAAGTTATTGACGAAGATATTGCTTCAGTAAGTATTTCTGAGATTAATAAGCTCATTTCTCAAAATAATTATTTGGGATTATATGTCAAAATCTGGGAGAACATATTAACTCTCTTGATAAAAAACTTGATGAGCTAACTATTTTACTAAAAGGTATAAAAGCTGATATAGCTAAGACCAACATCGCTTCTACTTCTGAAAGTAAAACAAATGTTGTTCCTACTTTTATTCAAAGGCCTCCTGAGATTCAGGATTTTAAGTTTAAATCATTAAATGATTTAGAAGAACTTCTTGATAAAAAGTTTTCTGGTTTAAATATAAAACCTATTGATTTGTCACAAGAGTTTTCCGAAAAAATGGATCAAACTGGTGATTATAAAGATCATGTTTTCTCTGAGCTTAATAAGCTTAAAGGTTACCCTCGTAAGAATAGTGGCTATTCTACTAAACCTATGATGAATACATTTTACTATCCTCGTCCTACTCCCCAAGATGTCTTGATAGAGGAACGAGATTGGAATCAGACAAATACGTCTTACAGCGGTTCCGAGATTTACGAATGAAATCTCGATGGGTTAACAGATAGGCAGTTGACCATCCTTGTTCACAGAATGCTCATGTATGCAACTATTTGCAAAAACATTAAAAATAATGATAGAACTATCTGCAAGATGATTATTGCAGGTTTTACAGGCCAGCTCAGAGGCTGGTGGGATAACTACTTGAATATAGAGGAGAAAGCGCACTAATACTAATTTATATACTAATTAGTATTATAATAATAATATACATAAATGGTATATATAACTGTATACTTCAGTATAATTCGAATACCATATCAAATATAATTTTTTTTAAAAAAATATCAAATACCACAATATCAAAATCGCAATATTAATAATTTTAATTTTGTCTAAAATATTCTATTATAACTAACCGTACCACACCCACACTAATATACAATACACTATCCAACCCCCCTTTCATTTCCCCTTTTGTCTATAATTTTCTTTTGATAATAAACATTTTATTAGCCAAAATTGGGAATTCTGTACAGTGATCTTAAGAAAACTGTTTTAAGAGCTTCATGCTTTCTCTTGTCACAGCTTCTTGTATGATGAGTTTAGTAAGGGCATCAAGGCTTCTAATTTTTGCTTGGAAAATTCTGTTGTTCCTCTTAATTTTACTTTTTATTTTTTTGTTTAATTGTTTAAAATTAAAAAAATTGCCGATCCAATTAGTTTAAATTCAGCGGAAAAAAATTCATTATTTGAAGCCCGTAATAATTATGTGACTATTTGAAGTTGCACTTGAAGAAAAAGTATTTTAAATTGAGATTGTGATTAAACCTGAATTTTATTTTGAACAAATAATTATTTTTTGAGTGAAAATTATTATTCACTTGAAATTACCGGAGGCATAAGCCTACTGTTTGACAGTGACTTTTCTCATCACATTTCTTCTTTCTGGTAAAAAATCAAGATTTCAAGATTATTTCAAGTGAATAAATTATTTCAAGATTTCTCCTCTATGTTTAGGTAGTTATCCCACCATCCGAATCTTCATCATCTACTGCCCCTGAGCAGATTATTAATTTGGAAAATATTCCAAAGGAGAGCCCGTTATATGAGCATGCGCAGGCATATTTGCATGCACAAAGGCAGAAAGATACTTTTGCTTCAGTTATAAAAGAAGATAATGATAATATCATATCTTATGAGCAACTGGATCACACCTACGGCATATTAATAGGAGTATGCACTCAAGAAGGGTTAAACCTATGCAACGAGCTCCTTATGTCACGACATCTTAAAATGAATAAGCACAAAGAAAGATCTCAGCTTGGAGACTTTTGTACACAGTTCGGTTTACCTGAACCAGCAACCTATGGTAGCAAAAAGGAGTATTACCGGTCCCCCAGAACTGAAGGTTCTAACAGGAGACGAAGATCTAGACGAAGGTCTAAAGAAGAAAGAGATGCTAGAAAAAGCTCTCGTAAATCTAATAGATTCACGAAAGATCGGTCAGGAAGAGACCTTTCTAAAATCAAATGTTACAAATGTGGTAAGCGAGGACATATTGCCCCAAATTGCAAATTGAATAAACTCAAAGCTTTAGAACTCGATGCAGAACTGCATGATAAGGTTTATAGTTTATTATACACCTCCGGTTCTGATGATGATTATGAATCATATTCAGAAGCAGAATCAGATATTGATCTTATTGACTTGTCTGATAATGAAGAAAGAGTTGATAGCTCCTGCACCACTTGCAAAGGGGATACCTGCCATTGTGAAGGAGATGAAATCTATAAACTGCAATCGCAATTTCAAGATTTCAACCTTAATACGTTCACTTCTGATAATGTAATTGAATTATTAAAAGAAGTTACTGATAACAAACTTCGAGAAAAGATTATCAATCTTGCCACCTATGATTCTAGCTCTTCAAAACCCCTTGTTGATAACAAGAAAAAAGATTTTGAATATGATGCACCTTATTCTTTAAAAGAGGTTGAAAACCGTTTAATAATAAAAAATGGTTTGATGAAAAGGATGCTTCTTTTGATAACCTAAAGGAAGAGGTTGAAAACCTCAAGAGAGAAATAAAAACTCTCAAGCATAACCAGGTTATTTGCTACCAAAGAATTTCTCAGATTGAGAACAATATTCATCCAGATCAGGCCAGCTCTTCAAAAGGTAAAGAGGTTCAAAATCAGGATATTGGCAAATTCAAATATTTAAAGAGCATTCTTATAGGACTGCTTTTAATGTTCCTTTTGGGCAATACGAATGGAATGTCATGCCATTTGGTTTAAAAAATGCCCCATCAGAATTTCAAAAAATTATGAATGACATTTTCAATCCATATATGAATTTTATTATTGTTTATATTGACGATATTCTAGTGTTTTCTAAAACTCTAGACATGCATATCAAGCACCTTGATATCTTCAAGAAAATTGTTATACAAAATGGTTTGGTGATATCTAAACAAAAAATGAGTTTGTTTCAAACTGAAGTCCGCTTTCTAGGACATCTAATTTGTCAAGGAAGAGTCACTCCTATACAGAGGGCCATCGACTTTGCATCGAAGTTTCCTGACATTATCACTGATAGAACTCAGTTGCAGAGATTCTTGGGCAGTTTAAATTACATCTCCCCCTTTTATAAGAATCTTTCTCGTGATTTAGCTCCATTATATGACAGGCTAAAAAAGGATTATAAATCTCCGTGGACTAATAGTCACACCACTTTGGTAAAGAACATCAAACTACGAGTTCAGTCTTTACCTTGCTTAACTCTTGCTAACCCTGCTTGGCAAAAAATTATTGAAACAGATGCCTCAAATATTGGTTACGGCGGGATTCTGGTTTTTCGATTCTTATAGCAAAAAAGACATGAATAATATCTCTGAAGAGTTCTATGAAACTTGTGCATTACATAATCAAATTATGCACTTTGTTCCTTGGTTTATAACAACTTATTTGCCTTTATATGTCAATGTTATTGAAAGGACTTATCGCGACTCTAATGGGAAGTTAATAACATCCATTTATCCTCCACAATCTGCTTTTGTTTTACATAATAATACAGGTATAACCTTCAACGCTTTTCAAAAATTCGTTGATGAAGATATCGCTTCATTAAGTATTTCGGAGATTAATAAGCTCATTGCTCAAAATAATTATTTGGGTTTATATGTCAAAGTTTTGGGAGAACATATTGTCTTTCTAGATAAAAAACTTGATGAAATGACTATTTTGATAAAAGGTATAAAAGCTGATATAGCTAAGACTAATATAGCTTCAACTAGTAAAACAACAGTAGTCTCTACCTTTATTCAAAGGCCTCCTGAGATTCAGGATTTTAAGATTAAATCTGTAACTGATTTAGAAGAACTTCTTGATAAATTTTTTTCAGATTTAAATATAAAACCTATTGATTTATCGCAAGATTTTGCTGAAAAAATTGAAAAAATTGATGATTATAAAAATCAGGTGTTCGCAGAGGTTAATAAGCTCAAAGGTTACCCCCGAAAGAATAGTAGTTATGCTACTAAACCAGCAATGAACACGTTCTACTACCCTCGTCTTACCCCTCAAGATGTCTTGATAGAGGAACGAGATTGGAATCAGACTAATATGAAATAAAATTAATTAATATCTTAAATCAAATATAAAATAAAATTAATTTCAATATTTATTCTGAAATTATTATCTTATCCCAGGTATGAAACAACCCTTATTTGCAAGCACCCTACAGTTGTCCATCTTGACTATACGCGTGACCCAATTTGTGTTTGGGGTCTTTAATTTCAGTCCTAAAATACCCCTCATCTTTCAAATCAATTCCACCTTTCCGTTATAAATATTTTAATGCATTTATAGCCGTCCGATCATACTCAATACTTCAAAATAGGTGGCTCCAGCTCTGTTTCCTCCCATTTTTCTTCTCCCACCTACTGAGAATATTTAAGGGATTTTCATTTTTCTTGTCAATATTTTGAGTTTTACAGTGATTTTGTGAAGATCTAGTGAGTCATCCAGATTTTTTTTTGAGTTTAGAGTGATTTTTGTGGAGCTCTTTGTATTCTCGGATCTACTGATCATCAAGATTCATCTTCTTGATTTGGGTAAAATCGCCGGCGGCTATGTCAGGCCCATTGGATCGATTTGCGAGGCCTTGTGAGTTGACCTTCTTTTGCTTTTTATTAACTTCTTTACTCATTCTCAACTGCATTGTTCAATTTTAGTTACACAAGTTTTTTTTTTTTTTTTTTTTTTTTGAGTTAGTATGCAGTTTTTATGATTGATGAAATACGTGTAAATTAGGATAAGGTTCTCTTTAGTAAAGTAATTATGCATCAATCCCGAGTTAGTATTTACACTGACAATGGACTTGCCATTACTCTCTTCATTTTAGGGTTTGAGAGGATTTATTATTTGGAATGTGTTTTAGCATTTTAGATGATTGTCAACTAGTACAACCTTCACGGGGTAGGGGTAAGACTGCATACAAACCACCCTCCCCATACCCCACTTGTGGGGTTACACTGAGTATGTTGTTGTCATCAACTCATACAACCTTCACAATCACAGGGTAGGGGTAAGGCTGCATACACACCACCCTCTGCAGACCCCACTTGTGGGATTACACTGAGTATGTTGTTGTTGTCAACTCGTACAACATTTTGCCTTTATCTGGATTTAAGAGTGGTTATGCTTTTGAAGCTCACATTGGAGGAGTAATATGACTGGCTTCAGTCTAATTGTGGGAAGGTTCCTTGTTAATTTTTGAGGAACTACAGCTTGGATGTTTCTTTTCTTTAATGGTTCTGGTGGGTTGAGTTTGGTGAATTGTGGGAACGAAATATCATTCTTCTGTGGCGTTCTTCACTATTAGCTGCTCAGCCATTTTCAGTTCCCATTTTAGAACTAGCTGGACTTCCTATGCGCGCACTTCATGTCAATGCGAATCTTGATGGAACTGGATTGACATACAGTTTCATGCCATTCTGCTCTTCATATTTGTAAGGCATTACAGTTGGTTCTGGAAACAAGTGTGAATTTTGATCCAGAATGAGCTTAGGGTGAAGAGGACTTTTCAACCTTATTCTTTAAAACTGGCGAACTATACCAAGTCCGTAAATTAAGGAATTTGTTTGAAAAGTCAAATGAATATAAAGTTACCAGTTCTCAAAAAAGTTAAATGAATATAGGGGATTAATAGACCTGAATGAATTACGTTGTAATTTGATTGACCTTGTTCTTTTAATTCAAATGGAGTTTCATAGGAAAAAAAGAGTCTGTCAACCTTAATTGGCTACATAATTACTCATGTTGAATCAATTCGTGCCAATATCAAATAGGGTCTAGTTCATATGTAAATAGCTTCAAGTTTCACCCTTCTCTGTGTTATGTGATTGATTTTCCTGTTGTTTCCTTCTCATTGTTGACAGGCTTTGAGGGGTCCTCCACGCACGATGAGAGAAGAGAAAGAAAATCTGATTTCGAGAACTCAGAGGATGAGAGAAGGACAAGAATTGGTTCGCTGAAAAAGAAAGCATTGAATGCGTCAACAAAATTTAAACATTCTCTTAAGAAGAAAGGCAGAAGAAAAAGTGATGGACGAGTGAGCTCAGTTTCAATTGAGGATATTCGTGATGCGGAGGAGCTACAAGCTGTTGACCAATTTAGGCAAGCACTAATTTCGGATGATTTGTTACCTGGGAGACATGATGACTACTATATGATGCTAAGGTGATACACTGTTATCTTTAATTTCTTCAAGTATTTATGCATTAGCATTAACTGATTAAGATATATCGTGCTTTCTATTTTCTTGTGATAGTTTTTGTGTTAAGTATATTATGATAGTTGCTGCTTATATACAGAGAGTTTTAATACCCTTATCATGTTCAAAATGTTAGTGGCAAGTTAAATTGCGTAGATAAAACTTGTTTGTAGAACTGTGAATAAAGGGTAAAAATGAGTATGGGCAGAAAAGACCTATTTATGAAACGGTTTTTGTTGGACCATCATGTAGTTAGGTTCCTGTGCCTTCAATCTTAATTAAAAGAAAATCTTTCTTCTTTAGTGCTCTTCTTTCTTTTGTTGGTTTGTTCTATTATTTGATGTGTTGCAACAATTTCTGGAGCCCAGTCATACATTTTATCTCTGCTTGCATTTGGTGGGTCTGTGTCTGTCACATGAAAGTAATATTTTGCTCTTTAGTTTGCTTTGGTCAAAGAGGTATGTTGTGAAATTTACTCAGGATATCATATGCCGACTTTCTCTATGAACTTCTCCATCAGGCCTTATAGACTGAAACAAAACATCAGAAGTGGTAGACATTCTAAGCTTACTTAACACAGAGAAGGAAAAAGACATTGTGAGCAGGTTAATGATCTCATAATAGGCAAAATGAAAGAGGATATATTTTATCTGAGGCGGCTTTTGAATAAGAGCTATCTGGTGGCCTGTTCTGTTTTTGTAATTTTTTGATTAATCCTCATGAGTTTCTTACAGATTTCTGAAGGCAAGGAAGTTTGATATTGATAAAGCAAAGCATATGTGGGCTGATATGCTTCAGTGGAGGAAGGAATTTGGTGCTGACACCATTATCCATGTAATCTTGTTTCTCCTCGTTGATGGATTGTCACGGTATTTCTTCATATTTCAGATGCTAGTGACTTCATTTATCTGAAATATTTTCCACAACAAATTTTGCATCAGGATTTTCAATTCCAAGAGCAGGATGAAGTTTCGAAATACTACCCCCAAGGTTATCATGGGATCGATAAGGATGGAAGACCGGTCTACATTGAAAGGTTAGGGAAAGTTGATCCTACCAAACTTATGCAAGTCACAACAATGGACCGTTACATCAGAAACCATGTAAGAGAGTTCGAGAAAACTTTTGCAATCAAGTTTCCATCATGTACAGTTGCTGCAAAAAGGCAGATTGATTCAAGCACTACTATTTTGGATGTCCAGGGAGTGGTATGTTATGTTTTTGTTTGTTTTCCTGTGCTAATGTGTCACAATTTCTGATTGGATTATTAGAAGACTAGGTTTTTCATATTTTCATTTTCTTTTGTTGATTTCTCAGGGTTTGAAAAACTTTACCAAGAGCGCTAGGGAGCTCATCTTGCGACTTCAGAAGATCGATGGTGATAATTATCCCGAGGCATGATTATATCCCTATCTCAGTTAGTAATATAAGGTATTTTATAGTTTGGGTTCGTTAACACATTTTGCTACATTTTGGCTGGTGCAGACACTTCATCAGATGTTTATCATCAATGCTGGACCTGGATTTAGGCTGCTGTGGAATACTGTTAAGAGTTTTTTGGATCCCAAGACCACCTCGAAGATACATGTTTGTCTATGCTCTTCTACTGCCTCTTCAAAGTGGTGTGATATAAGTTATTTGGCTGTATTTACTTATTTTCTTCTGTTGTCAAATTTCTTATAGGTTCTTGGAAACAAGTACCAAAGCAAATTGCTTGAAATAGTTGATGCTAGGTAAAGGGGTTAAGAATTCTTTTCCACTGTACAAGGAAAAAATTTGCTTTATTTCTGCTTTTGATTGTATTTCAGATAGTTTCCTTCTTTGACAGTTGTATTATATTTGTTTTGTGCAGTGAGCTGCCAGAGTTTCTGGGTGGAACCTGTACATGTGCAGATCAAGGAGGTTGCCTTCGCTCAGATAAAGGGCCATGGCAAAATCCGGAGATATTAAAGGTTTCATTCTTGACTCTCGCATCTGAGAGCAATTTTATTACAAAGGATATTCTTTTCCTCACCTTTCTAGGGAGGAATAATCTTCTCTTCTCCTCACATTGATTTTCTGCACTCTTCTTTTATGGAACAAGGGTGGTACACTTCTTCTTGATGGTTTTGATAACGAATAAACATTGCTCCCTTGATGAAGAGCTATTTTAACTTTTAAGTAACTGGGAAAATGGTGCTCCCTTCTTTGATGCCAGATGATTGGTGAAGCACGGCGTGCCAGGCAGGTTGTTAAAGTTGTAAACAGCGAAGGGAAGGTAGTTTATGCTAAGCCCCGCTTCCCCACGGTATGACTTCTACTGTCTTTGCTAAATTATGAGAATACTCTAAATTTTCAACTATTTCTGAAGATTGGTACATGTATTTTGAATTTTAGCAGGTAAAAGGTAGTGATACCTCCACCGCAGAATCGGGATCTGAAGCAGATGATATTGCTTCCCCTAAAGCTGTAAGGAATTATTCACATCTTCGGCTTACTCCTGTCCGTGAAGAGGTAGATTTCTTCTTATTCACCTGATTTCATGAGTTGAAGAGAACCTAAATTTTTTCTTTCACCGAGGCCCAGAATAATACAGGATTTGCATTCCCTTAGATTTCATGAAAATATCTCCTTCCCCATTCCCTCTTGAATAAAATCTCTTTATATGCTATTCTTATCATATACTGTTATTTTCCTCATCAAACAGGCTAAGGGTATTGGAATGTCGGGCTACACTGCAAACTTCTCAGGGTATGATGAATATGTTCCCATGGTTGACAAGGCGGTTGATTCTGTGTGGAAGAAGCAAACATCCTTTCAAAAAGCTTCCATTTCCAAAGGTTAGACTTATGCAAAGAACACATGCATTTGCACCTAATCAATGGGTTAAAAATAGCTCACTGTAGTTCTTGCCCTGTAGTTTGGATGCACTGCCTGTTTGTGATTTCGATATAATGTGTGTATACATATGTATTTTTCACATGTATTATTCTGGTACTTTAATCGTCTCAATTTGGTTTTTAGTTGCATGTAGTATTCAGGCGTCAGTGCTGCTTGTTACCACCTGCAACCAAGACAATCTGAATGTTATTCTGTCTATTTTGCTTTAAGCTCTATTTGGTCATAAAGCTGGATTTTGCAGACATCTGTGGTTAATATGGGCATGTATTATTCTGGTACTTTAATCGTCTCAATTTGGTTTTTAGTTGCATGTAGTATTCAGGCGTCAGTGCTGCTTGTTACCACCTGCAACCAAGACAATCTGAATGTTATTCTGTCTATTTTGCTTTAAGCTCTATTTGGTCATAAAGCTGGATTTTGCAGACATCTGTGGTTAATATGGGCATTTATGCTCCCTTTGACCATATTCTGTTTTTATTAGTCTGTTACAAGTCGTCAAAAATATACTGAGATGATGTATATGGCTATTTACCTTTTATTCAGGGATACTTCCACCAACAGATTCTCAAAAGCCTGCAGGTGGTCTTAGCGCTCAGATATTAGGACTTCTTATGGCCTTCTTCACGACTGTGTTGATGCTTTTTCGTTCAGTGCTATGCCGCATAACTAAGAAACTTCCAGATCCATCAATTGATCAAGACCAAGCTGTTCAAGAATCCACCTTTGATGCGAACAGTAATGAGGGGTGTCGGCCACCTTCACCAACTCCAGCCTTCACGGAAGCTCAACTGCTTTCTGTTGTTCTGAAGAAATTGGGTGAACTTGAGGACAAAGTAAATACACTTCAAGAAAAGCCATCTGAGATGCCTTATGAGAAAGAGGAACTGCTAAATGCTGCTGTTTGCCGTGTAGATGCCCTGGAAGCTGAGTTAATTGCAACGAAGAAGGTAAATGTTTTATGATACTGCTTGTGAATAAGAGTGAAACCAGTTTTGCTTCACCAGAACTTGCATGTTTCATATTTACAAGCTCTCAGCTGGTGTTTAACTTGTGCAGTAAGGCTTAGTAAAATTCAGTCTAAAGTAGGTTATGGGTTGGTCTTATTAGAGACTCTTTGTCCTTTGAAGTGTTTGTCAAGGCCAGAGACAATAGCAACTAGAGAGGAGGGAATAGGTTGGAATTTAACGATTAGTGTGATCGCTAGCATGCTTGCAACTTGAAAGTAAATATTCCATGATTATTCTGATAAGGCGCTGCTAAACTTATGACTTGTTTCAGCAAGCATTCATTGCGTAATGTTGTGGGCAGCTGAAAATAACAGCATCTAGTTATCACATATCTATTTTTCTTGGTTTTTGAGTTGACAATATTACTTCTTTTGAAAAACAGGCTTTGCATGAGGCTTTGATGAGACAAGAGGAACTTCTTGCATACATTGACGGTCAAGAAGCTGCAAAATGTCAGGTGAGTTTCCAGCATTGTTTGGTAATTAGACAGCACTATTTATGAATGAATCTAATCTAAGTAGGATGAGAAGTTGATATCATAGTGGAAACTTCCTCCGAGAAAAATCTTGGTGCGTATGACTAAAAGAATAAAAAGGCTTTGAGCAGTATTTCATGTGCACCTTCTGTGTGTCATGTTTGTGCATTCATGTGTGTTTTTGTTTTGAAATTTCAAGTTTCATCATTGATTCGCATGTCTGCTGCCTTGTTATGCAGAAAAAGAAGTTTTGCTTTTAAGATCCCTTGGAAGGGTGGACCTCCGACTTTCAACAAAAGTATCCGAATGTGATGAACATACTTGTAAAATGAACGAGTTGACATGGATCCTAATCATTGTGCAGTGGATTTGATGTATAATGCACATTCTTTCCTTCTGAAAATTTTGCTTTTGGTACTACATATTTTACTATCTTTCGTGTTCAAATGGCCAGACTTAGGGGTACCAACATTTTATCCCCGAAGTGGCGGAACATTTACTAATCGTGTATTACAAGAGACTAAGGTGTTTTCACAAGTAAACGCATAAAATATAAGGGGTCGTTTGGTATGAGGGATAAGAGAATAATTTTAGGATAAAATGCATGATTATTTTATCTTGTGTTTGGTTAGGGGTGCTACTTAGTTTCGGAATTATTTATTTCCCCATTTATACTATAGTGATAGTGATGGAATAAGTTTTATATATATATAGTTGGACGACTAATCTCGTGGGATATCCCTATCCATGGCAAATTTTCTTTATCCCATCTCCATACCCAACGATCCCTGGTAGGATGTATTAGATGTATTAGTGACATGATATTATTAAATTCTTTGTTTGATAGGATTTTTAGCCTGTGTATAACTAATATATGTATTAGTTATATACCCTATTCAGTATTAGAGGGTGTATAACTAATACATAACAAATTATGGTATTAGCTAGGGATGAACAAAATCGAACCACAAATTGAATCAAATCAAATCAAATCACAAATCGAATCAAACCACAAAAACTATCCAACTAGTGGTTTGGTATTCAAAAAAATCCGACTATAATTGGCTTGGTTTGGTTTTAACTAAAAAAAATCAAATCGAACTGAACTAACCCGATATTACATGTATACTATTTTTAAAAATATTTAATAAATAAAAATATTTATTGTGATGTAATTTATAAATATTTCTTAAACGTTTTTATTCCTTTTTAATCAAATTTTTGTGGTCCGTGGACCGTTTTATTCATAATAAGAAGAAAAAGGCCAAGGGCCAAGTTCAGACAACAAATAAAAATAAAAGAGGCAGGCCCAAACGCAAAAAGGAAAGTGGCTATACATAGGTCTAAGCTCAGTGAAGAGTCTTCCGGACTCTTCATTTCCTTGTGTTGCCGTCGCCTGAAAACGCTGCCTGAGGGGTGTCGGTGGAATTCCCAGCTTTTAGCTGTGCTCCTCTGTGTCATTTTTTACCTTGTTTCTCGTGTGTTGTTATGGGAGCTCTCTCTATCATCTTCACTCTACCAAGGTATGTGCTCATTTGCTTTCTGCCTTCTTTCTTCTTGTTCTTCCTTTTCACCCTTTTCTCTTCTGCCTCCAGGTGGTCGGGGTTCATCTCCAAGGACCGGTTAAGTGCCGTTGTGTTTGGAGGCTCTGGTAAGCTGTTCTTCCTCGTTTCCTTTATGCTCTTCCTTTTTGTGTTCTTTGGCTCACTTCTGGTGTGCTTTTCTAGCTATAGGTGAGCTTCTGAGAAGCTCCTCTCCTCAGAGTTCAGAAAGATAAGCAAGACCCTGCTCTCCTTAGTTTTTGGTGAAGTTTTTTGGTAGTTAGAGCTTATGTACCTAGCTAGATTTTTACAGCTATAATGTCTTCTTCCGGGCATACTGTTATTAAGATGGCTGTGTATTTCCTTTCCTTGCTGCACTGTTGTTACGTAAATTGTTAATCCAGATTCCTGCTTTTCCTTTCCTTTAGTGCCTCCTTTGTGTGATTTATTGTTTCTCTATTGTGTGTTCATTGTTGTATGATTTTCCGGGTTCTCACTCTTAGATTGGGATCTGTGCTTTATCCATGTTTAAGATCCTCTTAGCTCTGCTAGATAGCTGCTGAAAGTTGCTGATTTCCATGCTTGATAGTGTTTCTATAGCCTCATTAGCTAGAGCATCTGCTAAGCTGTTGCCCTCTCTAAATATGTGCTTGAATGTTGCTTGTATCTCCTGGCTTATTAGTTTACACTCCTCTATTCTTTCCACCAATTCCCATGGTGTTCTCCATTGCCCCTGGATGATATTCTTGAGATTGAGGGAATCAGTCTCTATAGTAACATTCAGGTATCTTCTCTCCTGGCAGTGTCTAAGGGCTTCATAAATGGCCCTTGACTCAGCTTCCATGTTTGTTGCCTCTCTAATTTATTCAGCCTTTGCATATATTAGGTCACCTCTGTCATCCCTCAGGCAGAAACCATATGAGCTCAGTCCTGGGTTTCCCCTACATGCTCTATCTGTGTTACATTTCAACAGTTGGATGTCTGGCAGCCTCCAAGTCACTTTGTGGCAGTATAGTTTATGGCTATAGTTCCTTAGGCTTGCTATGATGTCAGACCATGTTCTTGTCCTCAGCTTTATCCATAGGTATAACATTGTGGTCATCTGCTTTAGTAGCTCCTGTATTTGGTTAACCATCCCTGTGAAGGTGGTATCACCTTCATGCTTTCTAATGTTTCTTCTCTTCCGTAGTGTCCACACGATAATAGCTGGCATGGCCTTGTAGATCACCTGGAGTTTTGGTGGGGCATTTAGTTTCCACCAAGTGATGACCAGTTGTTATAAGTGCATTCCTTCCATGTTAAAACCTGCAAAACCAGCAAACTGCTTCCATAACTTGGTAGCTATGGGAGCTGTTAGAAATAGGTGATTCATGGTTTCTTCAGTGCCAGGTCCTGATCCACAACACCAACATTGGGATACTAGGTTTATTCTCAGCCTCTTCAGGTTGTCATCTGTGGCCACTCTTCTCTTCCATACTCTCCACAAGAAAAAAATAATCTTGAATGGTACTTCTTTGGCCCAGATTTCCTTAAAGTCACCTCTGGCTTCTTGTTTATGTTTCATAAGCTCCCAGGCTGATTTGACAGTGAATCTGCCTTGGGTGTTTGCCATCCACCATGGGGTATCATTGGCCTCCTGTTTGACTGGGGGTTTAATACTGCTAATGATGAACTCCACCATTTCCTCTGATACTCTATTCTGCAGTTCCTCTTTATCCCACTCTCCATCTTTAATGAAGGCTCTGACTTTCACGTCCTCTTCTCTAACATTTTCCTCTTCCACATAGTATAGTGCTCCTTGTTTGGTCCAGTTGTCAAACCAAAAACTTGAGTTTCTTGAGTTTAGTTTCCACCATATGTTGTGTTCTACTTCCTCCCTTACAGATGTCATTTTTCTCCAAACATGAGAGGCTCCATGCCCTAAGGCCATACTGGGGTGGTGTTTTTTGCAGTATTTGTTCCACATGTAGGAGCTCCACATAAGGGAAGTGGAGGTCCTAAAGTTCCACCAAAGTTTTGCAATGAGGGCCTTGGATACATCATGTAGAGATTTGAAGCCCAAACCTCCTTCTTCCTTAGGAAAGCACATCTTATCCCAGGTCACCCAGTGTTTAGATTTGGTCCCTGTGGTGTTTCCCTAATAGAACTTTGTAAAGATCTTGTGGAGTTGGACTATCACCCCAACTGGAGGGTTCATGACTGATAGGAGAAATACTAGCATTGATTGCAGCACATGGGTAATCAAGATATATCTTCCTCCAAATGTCAAAAACCTATTTTTCCATGATAACAATCTCTTCCTAACCTTCTTTAACAAATCCTCAAAATGAGATTTGTTCTTCCTTCCATAGAAGACAGGACAACCTAGAAGTAAAAGGGAAAGTTCCCTGCCTCACTCCTGTTATCCTTTTAATATGTAGGCTTACTCCAAGGGGAACATTTTCATGAAGGTAAACTAGGCTCTTCTCCAGGTTGATCATCTGTCCTGATATCATTTCATATCTTCTCAGAACTTTCATCATCTTTTTCATTGAGGCTGGTTGTCCTGAGCAAAATAGAATAGTATCATCAGCATAGGAGAGGTGATTAATCTCTAGGCTCCACTTGGGTAGGCCATACCCTTTGAACCCTGGGTCCTTATATAGGCTGTTGAGGTTTCTAACAAGGACCTCTACAACAATAATGAACAGAGTGGGTGAGAGAGGGTCTCCTTGTTTTAGTCCTCTAGAAGATTGGAAGAAACCGAAGGGGTGACCATTCATAAGCACTGTATACCAGTTGTTATAGATAAGCCTAACCACCATATCTATAATAACCTCTGAGAATCCAAAACTTCTAAGAACTTTGGGGAGGAAGATCCAGGATACCCTGTCATATGCTTTTGCCATGTCTAGCTTAACCACCACATTGTGAAGCTTGTTTCTCCTGTTTATATGCCTGATGATCTCCTGTTCTAGTAGGACAGTCTCTGTGATGCTCCTCCCTTTTACAGACCCTGTCTGATTAGCAGATATGATTCCTGGTAATACTGTAACCAGTCTCTCATGCAACATTCTTGAGATGATTTTGTTGGTGAAAGTACTTAGACTGATTGGTCTAAGGTCACTAAAGGTAGAAACCACCTCCTTTTTGGGGATTAAGACTAGATTGGTATGAGTTATGTACCTTGGTAATTCCTGTCCATAGAAGAAAACCCTTACCATGTTTGTTATATCTTCCCCCACAATGTTCCAGCAGCTTTGGAAAAATTGGCCTGAGAAACCATCTGGGCCACTTGCACTATCTCCATTCAGTGACATAACTACATTTCTAACCTCCCCATTTGTAGGTAGTCTTTCCATCTCTTCATTCTGCTCTGCTGTGATGAGGTTAGGGATCTGTTGAAGCATGGAGTAGCCTGTGGAGGTGTTGGTCTCCTTAAATTGTTCCTTGAGTACATTCACTGCCTCTTCTCTAATGTTCTTTGTGGAAGTAATAGTGTCCCCTTGCCTGGTCTGTATTTATGTTATGTGCAGTTTCCTCTTCCTTTCATTTACATAAGAGTGGAAGAATCGGTGTTTCTGTCTCCATCTTGAAACCATCTCTTTCCAGCCTTTTGTTTCTAGAACTCTTCCTCAATGTATAGATATCTTTTTAGCTCTGCATTAGCTTTACTTAGTTCTGCTCTATTCTCTTTTGTTGGAAAGATCTCCAGCTGTGCCTCTTTGGCTTTAATCACATCTTCTAGAGTAGCTATCTTTTGGAAAACATTTCCAAAGGTTGTTTTACTCCATTGGGCTAGAGCTATTTTCACTCTCTTCATTTTTCCCTGAACAGTGGCAAAGGGAGATCCTGGTTCTGTCAGTGTCCAGTTCTCCTCCACCACCCTTTAAAAGTCCTGATGCTTGGTCCAAAAGTTCAGGAATTTGAAGGGTCTGATCAACTGCTCTTGGGTAGAGTTGCACACTACATGTAATGGGGCATGATCTGAGCCTTGTCTAATCAAGTGGTGGGCTTCACTCTCATGTAGGAGGCTCATAAATTCATTGTTCCCAAAGACTCTGTCTAGTCTTTCAAAGATACAAGCTTCCCCCACTCTCCCATTCCACCATGTGTATGAGCTCCCTTTGAACTTCAGTTCTGTTAAAGCGCAAGAGCTAATACATTGGGCAAAATCCATAGTCTCATTATGTATCACCTGTAATCCTCCCAGCTTTTCTGTCTCATCTAGTATGGCATTATAGTCCCCTCTATCCAGCCATGGGATCTGTGTGGTTGCAGCAATGACCTCCAGATCCTCCCATAACTCTAATCTCTCTAGTGCATTACATCTTGCATATACTGCAATGATCTTTATTTGGCTATTATCAACCTTGTGCTTGAACTGGATGGTGAGTTGTTGAGTGGTGTCCATTGAGTCTTGTTCCTCCCAATCATCATTCCAAAAGACCCAAATCTTAGCTGATCAGTTTGCTTTGGCATTTTGCATTCCAAGTCTTCTTTTGTACAAGTCAATTTCCCCTGGACTTTGGAAAGGTTCTAATAGAGAAATGTATGAGTAATGATTTCTCCTTTTCAGATCCAGTAGTCTCTCAAATGCATTTTGATTTCTTACTGATCTAATATTCAAGAACATGATTTTGTCTATCATTAATCAGATGTAGATGAGGACCCCTTCTTACTCCTTGTATTGATCTGTGATTGCAATCCTGTTGCATTTTTGTTCTTCTTGTTCTTCTTGTTCTTCTCTTTGAGATGACTGGTTTGCCTGGGTGAAAGGTCACCTTCCATGATGATGTTCTCTATGTTAGTTTCTATGCCCTCTGTAACACCTCGAAAATTGACTCAGCTTTTAAACTTAGAAACTCGCAGAATTTTTGAACTTCCAAGGATCACGGTTCAAGTCCACGAGCCATGGAAAGTTCCACGAGTCGTGGAAGTGACTCGTGATTTTAGTCCTGCAAACCACCCTCAGGTATGAGAACCACGAGTCAGTTTCATGGTTCGTGGAAGTTTCCATGGGTCGTGGAACCAACCCGTGGAAGTCAGACAAAGAGTGGGCCTTTCCTCAGAAACCACGACTGGGTTTCACGACTCATAGAAGTTTCTTGGCCCAGGAACCACGACTCCAGTCCACGAGCCGTGATTAGTTCTACGGTTCGTGGAAGGGACCCGTAGAACCTGAAGGTGAGTTTTAAACCAGCTTTTTCTTAATTAAGTCCCAGGGGTATTTCAGCTATTACCCACCTTTTAACTCCTAAGTGAGGTCATTTTGGCCATTTTTAGCGTGATTTCTAAGCCTATTAGCCTAAGTCCCTTCTCATTACCTCATTCATCTCCCAAAAAGGAAAAGAACTCCCTCAAGCTCAAGGTCTCAAGCTCCAAGTTCAAGTCTCCTTTTCTTTTCAATTACAAGTGGGTTAGTTTCAATCAAGGTATGTCGGTATTCAACAATGGGTTCCTTTCTTCCTTGTGCCCCAAACCCCTAATTCTTATTTTGAATTATGAATTTGTGAAATTAGAGTTTTGATCTAAATTGGAGAAATCTTATGAAATCAGTTTCTATGCATCAATTCATGGTTTCTCATGGCTTATTTATGATTTGAATAAGATTCCTTAATTGATTTCAAAAGCCCATACATTAAAGTTGATTTCTAGCATGATTCCATTAAATTGCATGGTTCCAAGTAAAAGTTCACATGTCTAAATAACATGTCTTTATGTTTTTATGAAAATGCATGCCAAATTCTTCAAGTATGAATTTAAGAAGGAAAAGTATGTTTTGAATTATGGCTATGCTAAGCTTCAAGAACTTATGATATGAGAATTGCATGATACCCGATGTGTTTTCATGCTTTTCAACAAGATTTGGCATGAGATTGTGCCACTATGAATTTATGAGCTATATGTACATATTTTGGGAGTAGTATTTAGCACCGAGCGACGAGGGTTCGATTACCCAAGTCCAAAACTACATTGCCAGCGTAGGTTATGAATTGCCCTATGGGCTTATGAGAGTGGTTCCACATCTTGATGTATGGTATCCTGTGCTTTAGCGGGCATTAGGGCAGCTTTGCCAACTAGGGTTATATAGTTCGATATGGTGACTCATTCCTTGGCACAGTTCATGTCAACTTTTGCTAACTAGGGTTATATAGTTAGATTTCATGTAGCTAGCATGGTCTATTATCGGTTATAAGAAACTCCCGTACGAATGTTTTGACTTGTTTAAACTTATGATATTTATTTGAAGTTTTGACTCTTATCTCATGTTGACCACTCAAGTTATGATGTGCACTTATGATATTCCTTTTTACATAAACTCAGTTTTAATCATGTTTTAAGTATGTTTTCATCATATTCATGCATATCTCACATATTCAGTACATCCTATAGTACTGACGCATTTTACGCTGTATTCCTTGATGATGTAGATTCAGGTTTGTTCCCTCACACTCGTGGCTAGATCTTGCCAGAGTCCCAGTTTCCAGTGGTGAGACCTCATTATCCAAGGGCCAGTATTGGACCTATTTCTCTTATGTTGTTTTCTTCGGATTTCTCAAGCTAGTTGGGGTCTTGTCCCATAAGCTCTTATGATAGTTTAGAGGCTTCAGACATAGCTAGTCTTGTTTTCCATTGTATGAAGTTGATACTTCTTAAGCCTTGTCCTTATTTAAGTTATAGTTGCCCATTTGTATCTAGTATGCTTTCGCTATGTTTCTTGAATTGATTTCTGAGTATGCTATGACCAAGGGTTAATCTAGAGCATTTGTGTTCTGGGTCTCGTGTTACGTCTAGGGAATAGCCTCGGGGCGTGACAAACTTGGTATCAGAGCATCAGGTTCAAGAGTCCTAGGATGTCTGAAGCAGCATCGAGTAGAATCTCATTCATGTGTGTGAAGTGCGCCACACATATGAGGGAGAGGCTATGAGATGTTTTAGAAAAAAATCATTTCCTTCATGATCATATCGTGCGAAAGAGTTTAACTCTAATATCCCTCTAATCCTCCCCTTGTATGTTTCAAATTATGCCTCGATGTCCTATGCCTCACCGAGCCGCTCAAAATGCTGCTCCTCCAGTTACAGCCCTCGAGGTCATAAATGAGGAGTTCAGGAACGCCATCCATTTGCTAGCCCAAACCATGGCCGCTCAGTCCAACCAACTTGCTCCTATCCCCGTCCACCCTCAAGGTAGGCTAGCGGCCTGGGTTCATGATTTTGTCCAAATGAACCCACCTGAATTTTGGGGTTCGAATGTGAGTGAGGACCCAATTAGCTTTATTGATGAGGCGGAAAAGATCTTTGATGTTATGCAAGTGGGTGATGTTGATTGTGTGGAGCTCGCATCCTATCAACTTAAGGATGTAACCCATATCTGGTTCATGCAATAAAAGGAGCCAGAGTTAGGGATGAGGTCTCTATGACTTGGGAGTATTTCGAGAGGGCCTTTATTGATCGATTCTTTCCTCGAGAGTTGAGGCAAGCGAAGGTTGAAGAGTTTGTGAACTTGAGACAGGGGTCGATGTCAGTCCAAGAGTACAGTTTGAGGTTCACTCAGTTGTCTAGGTATGCCCCCTCTATGGTAGCGGACTCGCAGGATCAGATGAGCAAGTTTATCTATGGGGTTTCATATATGGTGAAGAAGAAGTGTAGGTCTGCTATACTGTTGAGTGATATGAACATTTTCATACCAATGACCCATGCTCACCAGATCAAAGGGGACAAGCTTAGGGATATGGCTAGGGAGAACAAGAGGGCTAGATCCGAGGGTTCAGGTTTTGGACATCAGCAGTCCGGAGGCGGACATCGCTCTTCCTTTTCAGAAAAGGTCATCAAGACCCATGCATTCTTCAGCCAGTGACCCTTCTCCGGCCTCCAGGCCCCATCATGATAAGTCCGATAGAGGTGCAGGCTCTTATTCGCAGGGAAGTGGTGCAAACGGGTCTTCTTTCCCCGTTTGTACCAAGTGTGGGAAGATTCATCTTGGTGAGTGTCTAGCCGGTTTAGGTAGTTACTTCGGGTGTGGTCAGACTGGACATCGGATTAGAGATTGCCCTTCAGCTAAGAAGGGACAGGGAGGTAGTAGGGCTCAGTCTACCCCAACAGCTTCAGGAGGTCGACCAGCCCAGTAGGGAACTGTTTCTAGTTCTGGTGGTCAGCGCCAGAACTGCCTTTATGCTATGTCCTATCGTCAGGACAAGGAGAGTTCACCTGATGTTGTCACTGGTATATCGAAAGTCTTCTCTCTTGATGTGTTTGCTTTGTTTGACCCCGGTGCCTCCTTATCTTTTGTGACCCCTTATGTAGCATGCAAATTCGAAATTTGTCCTGAATTTCTTTTAGAACCCTTTTTGTTTCTACTCCTGTTGGCGAGTCAGTCCTAGCCCAAAAAATATACTGAAATTTCCCTATCTCAGTCCTTCACAGAGTCACCTCAGCAGATTTAGTAGAATTAGAGATGCCTGATTTTGATTTTATTCTTTGTATGGATTGGTTGTATGTTTGTTATGCCTCGATTGATTGTTGTACTCGGGTTATCAGTTTCAAGTGTCCAAATAAACCCATCTTAGAATGGCAAGGTAGTCCTCCTTCCTCGAAAGGTCATTTCATATCTTATCTTAAGGCTAGGAAGCTGATTTCTAAGGGTTGTGTTGATCATATAGTTTGGGTTATGGACACAAAGTCCGAAACCCCATCCATTCAGTATGTTCCTGCTGTGAATGAGTTCCCAGAAGTGTTTCTTGAAGATTTTCCCAGAGTCCCTCCCGAATGGGAATTCAACTTTGGGATAGATCTTCTTCCAGATACGAATCCTATCTCTGTTCCTTCCTATAGAATGGCTCCCGCGAAACTTAAGGAGTTAAAGGATCAGTTGAAGGATCTTCTTGATAAGGGGTTCATTAGGCCTAGAATTTCTCCATGGGGTGCCCGAGTCTTATTCGTGCGAAAGAAAGATGGTTCCCTCAGAATGTGTATTGACTACCATCAGTTGAACAAGGTCACAATCAAGAATAAGTATCCCATTCCTAGGATTGATGACTTGTTCGATCAGCTTCAGGTGCTAATTTCTTCTCCAAGATCGACCTTAGATCCGGTTATCATCAGCTTCATGTTAGAGAGTGTGATATTCTGAAGACAACCTTCAGGACTCAGTATGGTCATTATGAATTTGTTGTGATGTCTTTTGGTCTAACGAATACTCCTGCAGCTTTTATGGATTCGATGAACCGTGTGTTCAAGCAGTATTTGGATATGTTTGTGATTGTGTTCATTGATGATATCCTTATCTATTCTCGGAGTGAGGAGGAGCATGCAGACCATTTGAGAGTGGTGTTGCAAACTCTCAAGGACCGGCAGTTATTTGCTAAGTTTAGCAAGTGTGAGTTCTGGATGCAGTCTGTTACTTTTCTCGGTCATATTGTGACTAGAGATGGTATTCTAGTTGATTCTCAAAAGATCGAGGCAGTAGAGAACTGGCCTAGACCTACTTCCCCGTATGATATTAGGAGCTTTTTGGGTTTGACTGGTTACTACAGGAGATTTGTGGAAGGATTTTCTTCCATTGCTGCCCCTTTGACTTGGTTGACTCAGAAGAAGGTGAAATTTCAGTGGTCTGATTTGTGTGAGAAGAACTTTTAGAAATTGAAGACTAGATTGACCATAACTCCAGTGTTGGCTCTACCCGAGGGCCTAGAAGGCTTTGTTATGTATTGTGATGCTTCTAGGATTGGTTTGGGTTGTGTTTTGATGCAACGTGGTAAAGTTATTGCTTATTCCTATAGACAACTTAAGACTCATGAGAAGAACTATCCTACTCATGATCTTAAGTTAGCAGCCGTTGTCTTTGATTTGAAGATTTGGTGAACATTACTTTTATGGTGTGCACATGGATGTTTTCACCGATCATAAGAGTCTTCAGTATGTGTTCACTAAGAAGGAATTGAATCTGCGACAAAGAAGATGACTTGAGCTTCTTAAGGATTATGACATGAGTGTGCTTTACCATCCGGGTAAGGCCAATGTTGTGGCAGATGCACTTAGTAGATTGTCCATGAGTAGTGTGTCTTCAGTCAAAGATGGGAAAAATGAATTGGTTAAGGAGGTTCATAGGCTTGCTCGGTTTGGTGTTCGACTTATGGACTCGATAGAAGGTGGTGTTGTTGTTCAGAATGGTTTCAAATCATCTTTGGTATCTGAAGTGAAGGCAAAGAAAAATAGTGATCCTATTTTGCTTCAGCTAAAGGGTGCAGTCCATCAACAAAGAGTTGAGGTTTTCTCCCAAGGGAGATATGGTGTGCTTCGTTATCAGGGTCGATTATGTGTGCCAGATATAGATGGGTTGTGACAGCAAATTTTGACTGAGGATCGCAGTTCCAGATATTCCATTCACCTCGGTGCCACCAAGATGTACTGTGATCTACGGGAAGTCTATTGGTGGAATGGTATGAAGAGGGACATAGCCAGTTTTGTAGTTAAGTGTCCCAACTATCAGCAAGTGAAGGTAGAGCATCATCGACCGAGTGGCATGACTCAGGAGATTGACCTTTCTACTTGGAAGTGGGAAGCAATCAATATGAAATTCATTACAGGTTTGCCTCGTACTCGAAGGCAACATGATTCGATTTGGGTGATTGTCGATCGGATGACAAAGTCATCCTGCTTCTTGGCCTTTAAGACTGCTGATTCAGTAGATGATTATACCAGACTCTACATTCGGGAGATAGTCAGATTGCATGGTGTCCCTTTGTCCATCATTTCAGATAGAGGTACTAAGTTTACTTCTCAATTCTGGAGATCGTTTCAGAGAGGTCTCGATACTCAGGTGAAGCTTAGCACCACTTTTCACCCACAGACAGATGGCCAGGCAGAGTGTACTATTTAGACTTTGGAGGATATGTTGAGAGCTTGCGTGATTGACTTCAAAGGTAATTGGGATAATCACTTACCTCTTATCGAGTTTGCCTACAACAACAACTTCCACTCTAGCATCCAGATGGCTCCTTATAAGGCACTTTATGGTCGTAGGTGTAAGTATCCTATTGGTTGGTTTGAGGTAAGTGAGACAGCTTTGATTGGTCCAGATTCGGTGCATGAGACTATGGAGAAGTTCAGCTTATTAGGGTGAGGTTGAAGACCACTCAGTGTCGACAGAAATCATATGCGGATGTGAGGAGAAGGGAATTGGAATTTGAAGTTGATGATTGGTTTTTTCTAAAGGTGTCACCCATGAAGGGTGTGATCAGATTATGCAAGAAAGGAAAGCTTAGTCCTCATTTTGTAGGTCCTTATCGGATTCTGAGGAGAGTTAGATTTGACAACAAAATTAGAAGCGGTTCATACGGTTTTCCATGTTTCCTTGATGAAGAAGTGTGTTGGTGATCCGACCTTGACTGTTCCTTTGGAGGATATAGGTGTGAAGGATAGTCTTACCTATGAGGAGGTTCCCGTAGATATCCTTGATCATCATATTCGGAGGTTGAGAAACAAAGAAGTCGCTTCGATAAAAGTTCTTTGGAGGAATCAACTTGTTGAGGGAGCTACTTGGGAAGCAGAAGCAACCATGAAAACCAAGTACCCTCATCTATTTCCTTCTAATTCCATTTCAATTTGAGGTAATAGTTTCCTCCTTAGAATGTTCCTCCGAGTCTATTCCATCAGTTTTCCTCATGACCCTAGCATGTATTCATGTTTTCGAAGTTGATTCAATCATGTTTTAAGTTGAAAAGCTCAGTTTTCATGTTTCCTCTTCAGATTTTATGTATTGTTGATTGGTTGGGCTGTTTTCTCTTAAGTTTTCCTCGCTTAGTCTTCATTCAAGGACGAATGATCCAAAGGGGGAGATATTGTAACACCTTGGAAATCGACTCAGCTTTTAAACTTAGAAACTTGCAGAATTTTTGAACTTCCAGGGATCACAGTTCAAGTCCACGATCCGTGGGAAATTCCACGAGTCGTGGAAGGGACTCGTGATTCCAGTCCTGCAGACCACCCTCAAATCTGAGAACTACGAGTCAGTTTCACGGTTCGTGGAACTAACCCGTGGAAGTCAGACAAAGAGTGGGCCTTTCCTCAGGAACCACGACTGGGTTTCACGACTCTTTCTACGAGTCACCCTGTTAATCCGTGAAACATGATCCGTGTCAATCCCCAAGGCTACCCCCTTAGGCGTAGCATGAGATCCGGGACACAAGTGCCCCAGATTAACCCTTGGTCATAGCATAACTCAGGTATAATAGTTAAGCATAGCGGAAGCATAATACAAAATAGTTAACTCAATCCATAAGATGAAATCAAAAGAACATGATTCGAAGAAGACCCGAATATCGTCTATGTCTGAAAAGCCTCTATACATGACATAAGGAGTTTCTAGGACAAGACCCTAGCTAACTCAAAGTACGAACGTAAGTAACTAACACAGACTAAGAACATAACTAGTCCTCGATCTAAGAGGACTCACCAACAGCTGATAGAGAGTGGCCTGGAAGCTCTAGCCACAGGTCTGAGAAGGGACACCTGAATCTGCATCATCAAAGGATACAGCACAAGATATGCGTCAGTACTATGGAATGTACCGAATACGTGAGAGATGCATGATCATGATAAAAATATACTTAAAACATACTTAAAGTGAACCTTTTCATAAAGAAATAATGTAAGAGGATTATCAAGATATAAGACATAAAGCATAAAGTGCGGTTAAAATTCAAAGTATGATATTATATAACTTCATAGCTTGAAAATAATCATATGGGAGTTTCTCTTAACCGACATAAACAATGCTGAGCTACATGGAGTCCAGTGTCATACACCCACACTGAAAATGGTTGTCCTAACCGGCCAAAGTTAGAACCATGTTCATAAGGATCCTATCATAAGCCACGGAGGGCAACCTACGGTGGCAACGTAGTTTTGGACTTGGGTTATCTAGAACCCTCATCGCTGGGTGCTAAATACTACTCCCAAAACATATAACATAAGGCTCACATTTATGTGACATATCTAGATTTCAAGCTTGTTCATAAACATGTTCATACCCCGGAATTTCATACTACTCACGAATCTTGGTTTAAAAAATGATTCATGAGCATTGATGGCACATCGAGTGTCCTGCATTGCATAATAATTCATAACTTGAAAACTTGCATGGCCTTAGTTCAATTTCATAATAACATATATTTTCGTAAAACATAGGAACTAGGCATGCACTTGCTTGAAATTCATGAAATCATGCTATCATTTTCCCTAATTTGCTTAAATCAATTCATGCATGTAGGATTTACCATAATTGACCTTCAACTCATGAAATAGGAACTCATATGTAAAAACCCATGCAAAATCATGCAATTTAATGAAATTTCATTATAAAATCATGAGAAGGTAATTTATAGGAATTCCCATAAGAATTGGGTAAGAACCCTAATTTGAAAGTTCATGAAATCACAAATTGAAATTTGGGGTTTTTGTATAAGGGTGAAAGGAACCCATTGTTGAATACCCACATACCTTGATTGGAGTTAACCCACTTGAAATTGAAAAGATTAGGAGACTTGGACTAGGAGCTTGAGACCTTGAGCTTGAGAGAGTTATTTTCCGTTTTGGGAGATGAATGAGGTAATGAGGAGGGACTTAAGCTAATAGGTTTAGAATTCATTATAAAAATGGTTAAAACGACCTCACTTAGGAGTTAAAAGGGTGGGTAATAACTGAAATATCCTTGGGACTTAATTAAGAAAAAGCTGATTTAAAACTCGGCTTCAGGTTCCATGGGTCCCTTCCACGGACCGTAGAACTAATCACGGCTCATGGACTGGAGTCGTGGTTCCTGAGCCAAAGTTTCAGGCTGCATATGAGTTCCTACGACTCAACAGGACAACCCGTAGAAATTTCTATAAGTCGTGGAACCAATTTGTGGTTTCATGGAAAGTGACTACTCTCTGTCTGAGTTCCACGGGTTGGTTCCACGACCCGTGGAATCTTTCACGAACCGTGAGACTGACCCGTGGTTCTAAGACCTGAGGGTGGTCTGCAGGGATGGAATCATGAGTCCTTTCCATGACTCCTGGAACTTTCCACGGCTCATGGACTTGACTCGTGATCCCTGGGAGTTCAAAATGTCAGCAAGTTTTCTGAGTTTAAAAGTTGGACTGATTTTCGGGGTGTTACAATATCTCCCCCTTGGCATCATTCATCCTCTAATGAAGACTAAGCAAAGGAAACTGAAGAGAAAACAGCCCAACCAGCAACAAAACATGAAAATCAAGGAATAAACATGAAACTGAACTTTTTAACTTAAAACATGGTTAAATCAACTTCCAAAACATGAATGCATGCTAGGATCATGAGAGTAACTGATGGAATAGGATTGGAGGAACGTACTAAGGATGAAACTGTTACCTCAAGCTTGAACATAATCAGAATGAAAGAGATGAGGACTTAACTTTCATGGCTGATTCCGCTTCCCAAGTAGCTCCTTCAACAAGCTGATTTCTCCAAAGAACTTTTACTGAAATGACTTCTTTGATTCTCAACCTCCAAATATGACGATCAAGGATTTCTACGGGGACCTCCTCAGAAGTGATACTATCCTTCACACCTACATCCTCCAAAGGAACAATCAAGGTCGGATCACCAACACACTTCTTCAATAACGAAACATGGAAAACTGGATGAACCGCTTCCAAATCCGATGGCAAATCCAACTCATAAGAAACCTTACTAACCTTCCTCAGAATACGATAAATACCTACAAAACGTGGACTAAGATTTCCTTTCTTCCCTAATCTCATCACACCCTTAATGGGTGACACCTTTAGAAAAACCCAATCATCAACTTCAAATTCTAATTCCCTTCTCCTCACATCCGTGTATGATTTCTGTCGACTCTGAGAGGTCTTCAACCTCTCCCTAATAAGCTGAACCTTCTTCATGGTCTCATGCACTGAATCTGGGCCAATCAAAGCTACCTCACCTACCTCAAACCAACCAATAGGAGATCTACACCTCCGACCATAAAGTGCCTCATACGGAGCCATCTGGATGCTAGAGTGAAAGCTGTTGTTGTAGGCAAACTCGATAAGAGGTAAGTGATCATCCCAATTACCTTTAAAATTAATCACACAAGCTCTCAACATATCCTCCAAAGTTTGAATAGTATGCTCTGCCTGGCTATCTGTCTGAGGGTTGAAAGCTGTACTAAGCTTCACCTGAGTACCAAGACCTCTCTGAAATGATCTCCAAAACTGAGAAGTAAACTGAGTACCCCTATCTGAAATGATGGACACAGGAACACCATGCAATTAAACTATCTCCCAGATGTAGAGTCTGGCATAATCATCTGCTGAATCCGTAGTCTTAGCAACCAAGAAATGGAATGATTTAGTCATCCAGTCGACAATCACCCAAATCGAATCATGTTGCCTTCGAGTACAAGGCAAACCTGTGAAGAAGTCCATATTGATCACTTCTCATTTCCAAATAAGAAGGTCAATATCCTGAATCATGCCACTCGGTCGGTGGTGCTCTACCTTCACTTGCTGACAGTTGGGACACTTAGCCACAAAACTGGCTATGTATCTCTTCATACCATTCCACCAATAGACTTTCCATAGATCACAATACATCTTGGTGGCACCGGGGTGGATGGAATATCTAGAACTATGAGCCTCAGTAAAAATCTGCCTGCACAACCTATCTACATCTGGCACACATAGTTGACCCTGATAACGAAGTATACCATCTCCCCCTTGGGAGAAAACCTCAACCCTTTGTTGATTGACTGCACCCTTAAGCTGAAGTAAAATGGGATCACTGTCTTGCTTTGCCTTCACTTCTTATACCAAGGATGATTCGGAGCCATTCTGAACAATAACACCACCTTCTGTCGAGTCCATAAGGAAAACCCCCAACCGAGCTAGCATATGAACCTCCTTAACCAGTTCCTTCTTTCCTTCTTCGACTGAAGACACACTACCCATCGCCATCTCCTTTGTCACAAATTCAATTTCTTCTGAGTAGACACATACTGAAGACTCTTATGATCAGTGAATACATCCACATGCACCCCATACAAATAATGTCTCTAAATTTTCAAAGCAAAGACCACGGATGCTAACTCAAGATCATGAGTAGGGTAGTTCTTCTCATGAGTCTTAAGCTGTCTAGAGGCATAAGCAATTGCCTTACCACGCTGCATCAAAACACAACCCAAATCAATCCTACAAGCATCATAATACACTACAAAGTCATCTAGACCCTCTGGTAGAGCCAACACTGGAGCTGTGGTAAATCTAGTCTTCAATTCCTGAAAGTTCTTCTCACACAAATCAGACCACTGGAATTTTACTTTCTTCTGAGTCAATCGGGTCAAAGGGGTAGCAATGGAAGAAAATCCTTCCACAAACCTCTAGTAGTAACCAGCTAATCCCAAAAAGCTTCTAATATCAGACGGGAAAGTGGGTCTAGGCCAGTTCTTTACTGCCTCTATCTTTTATGAATCAACCCGAATACCATCTTTAGTCACAATATGACCCAGAAAAGCAACAGACTGCATCCAAACCTCACACTTGCTAAACTTAGCAAATAACTGCTGGTCCTTGAGAGTTTGCAACACAACTATCAAATGGTCTGCATGCTTCTTCTCACTCCGAGAGTAGATAAGGATATCATCAATGAAAATAATTACAAACATATCTAGATACTGCTTGAACACGCGGTTCATCAAATCCATAAAAGTTGCAGGAGCATTTGTTAGACCAAAAGACATCACAACAAATTCATAATGAACATACCGAGTCCTGAAGGCTGTCTTCAGAATATCACACTCTCTAACATGAAGCTGATGATAACCGAATCTAAGGTCAATCTTGGAGAAGAAACTAGCACCCTGAAGCTGATCGAACAAGTCATCAATCCTGGGAATGGAATACTTATTCTTGATTGTGAACTTGTTCAACTGACGGTAGTCAATACACATTCTGAGGAACCATCTTTCTTTCTCACGAATAAGATGGGGGCACCCCATGGAGAAATGCTAGGCCTGATGAAACCCTTATCAAGAAGATCCTTCAACTGATCGTTTAACTCCTTAAGTTCTACAGGGGCCATTCTATAAGGAGGGATAGAGATATGATTCGTATCTGGAAGAAGATCTATCCCAAAATCAATTTCCCGCTCGGGAGGGACTCCATGTAAATCCTCGGGGAACACTTTTGGGAATTCATTCACAATGGGAACATAATGAAGGGATAGGGTTTTGGACTCCGTGTCCATAACCTGAACTATATGATAAACACACCCTTTTTAAATCATCTTCCTAGCCTTAAGATAAGATATGAAATGATCGTTCGAGGATGGGGGACTAACTTGCCATTCTAAGAGGGGTTCATTTGGAAACTTGAAACTGACAACCCAAGTACGACAATTAACAGAAGCATTACAAGCATGTAGCCAATCCATACCAAGAATAACATCAAAATCTATCATCTCCAACTCTACTGAATTCACTGAAGTGACTCTATGAAGGACTGAGATAGGGCAATTTCGGTAGATTCTTTTGGCTAGGACTGAATCTCCAATTGGAGTAGAAACACAAAAGGGTTCTAAAAGCAATTTAGGACATACTTCAAATTTGCATGCTATACAAGGGGTCATAAAAGATAAGGAGGCACCGGGGTCCAACAAAGCATACACATCGAAAGATAAGACTTTCAACAGCATACACATCGAAAGATAAGACTTTCAACATACCAGTAACAATATCTGGGGAACCCTCCTGGTCCTGATGAGAGGACTTAGCATAAAGGCGGTTCTGGTGCTGACCACCAGAATTAGAAGCTGTGCCCTGCTGGGCTGGTCGACCTCCTGGGGCTGCTGGAGAAGACTGAGCCCTACTACCTCCCTGCCCTTTCTTAGCTGAAGGGCACTATCTAATCATGTGTCCAACCTGTCCACACCCGAAGCATGCACCTATGCGCAAATGACACTCCCCCGGGTGAGTCTTCCCACACTTGCTGCAAATGGGGTGGAAAGATCCCTTAGCAGTCTGATCATGATGAGGCCTCTGGGCCTGTGTAGGAGCACTAGCAGAAGAATGAATGGGTCCTGATAACTTCTTCTGGAACGATATCTGCCACCAAACCTTTGATGACCAAAGCATGAACCCTCGGATCTAGCCCTCTTGTTCTCCCTAGACATATCCCTAAGCCTGTCTCTCTCGATCTGGTGAGCATGGGTCATGATTCTGGAAATGTTCATATCACTCAAAAGCATAGCAGACCTACACTCTTTTTTCACCAAATCTGAAACCCCATAGATAAACTTGCTCATCTGATCATGTGGGTCCGCTACCATAGAGGGGGCATACCTACACAATTGAGTGAACTTCAAACTGTACTCCTGAACAGTCATAGATCCCTGTCTCAAGTTCACAAATTCCTTAGTCTTTGTTTACCTCAACTCTCGGGGAAAGAACCAGTTAATGAAGGCTCTCTCGAAACACTCCCAAGTCATAGGGACCTCATCCCTAGCTCTAGCTTCCTTCTATTTCGTGAACCAGATATGAGACACATCCTTGAGTAATAGGATGCTAACTCAATACAACCTACCCCAACCACTTGCATCACATCAAAGATTTTCTTCACTTCATTAATAATATTTAGCGAATCCTCATTCACTTTAGCACCCCAAAAATCTGGCGGGTTCATACGAATAAAATCATGAACTCGGGTTGCTACCCCACCTTGAGGGTGGATGGGGACAGGAGCCTGCTGATTGGATGAGCAGCCAAGGTCTGTCCTAGCAAATGGATGGCATTCCTAAACTTCTCATTCGTGATCTCGGGGGCCGAAACTGGAGGAGCGGTATTCCCAGCGTCTCAGTGAGGCATAGCATATCAAGGTATGATATGAATCATACAAGGTAAGGATTAGAGGAACATTAGAGTTAAGCTCTATCGCATGATATGATCATGAAAGAAGTGAAGTTTTCTAAGACATCTTATTGCTTTCCTCTCATATATGTGGCGCACTTCACACACATGAAGGAGACTCTACTCGATGCGGCTTTCAGACATCCTAGAAATCTTAAACCTGAGGCTCTGATACCAAGTTTGTCACGCTCTGAGGCTACCCCCTAGACGTAACACGAGATATGGGACACAAGTGCCCCAGATTAACCCTTGGTCATAGAATAGCTCAGGTATAACAGTTAAGCATAAAGAAAGCATAATACGAAATAGATAACTCAACCCATAAGATGAAATCAAAAGAACATGATTCAAAGAAGACCCAAATATCGTCTATGTCTAAAAAGCCTCTATACATGATATAAGAAGTTGCTAGGACAAGACCCTAGCTAACTCAAAGTACGAATGTAAGTCACTAACACATACTAAGAACATAACTAGTCCTCGATCTAAGAGGACTCACCAACAGCTAACAGAGAGTGGCCTAGAAGCTCTAGCCACGGGTCTGAGAAGGGACACCTGAATTTGCATCATCAAAGGATGAAGCGCAATATATGCGTCAATACTATAGAATGTACTAAATATGTGAGAGATGCATGATCATGATAAAAACATACTTAAAACATACTTAAAGTGAACCTTTTCATAAAGAAATAACGTAAGAGGATTATCAAGATATAAGACATAAAACATAAAGTGCGGTTAAAATTCAAAGTATGATATCATATAACTTCATAGCTTAAAAATAATCATGTGGGAGTTTCTCTTAACCGACATAAACTATGCTGAGCTACATGGAGTCCAGTGTCATACATTCACACATAAAAAGGTTGTTCTAATCGGCCAAAGTTAGAACCATGTTCATAAGGATCCTGTCATAAGCCACGGAGGGCAACCTACCGTGGCAACGTAGTTTTGGACTTGGGTTATCTAGAACCCTCATCGCTCGGTGCTAAATACTACTCCCAAAACATATAACATAAGGCTCACATTCATGTGACATATCTAGATGTCACGCTTGTTCATAAATATGTTCATACCCCAGATCTTCATACTACTCACGAATCTTGGTTTAGAAAATGATTCATGAGCATTGATTGCACATCGAGTTTCCTGCAATGCATAATAATTCATAACTTAAAAACTTGCATGGCCTTAGTTCAATTTCATAATAACATATATTTTTCGTAAAATATAGGAACTAGACATGCACTTGCTTGAAATTCATGAAATCATTCTATCATTTTCCCCAATTTGCTTAAATCAATTCATGCATGTAGGATTTACCATAATTGACCTTTAACTCATGAAATAGGAACTCATATGTAAAAACCCATGCAAAATCATGTAATTTAATGAAATTTCATAATAAAATCATGAGAAGGTAATTTATAGCAAAACCAATAAGAATTGGGTAAGAACCCTAATTTAAAAGTTCATGAAATCACAAATTGAAATTTGGGGTTTTTGGCACAAGGGTGAAAGGAACCCGTTGTTGAATACCCACATACCTTGATTGGAGTTAACCCACTTAAAATTGAAAAGATTAGGAGACTTGGACTTGGAGCTTGAGACCTTGAGCTTGAGAGAGTTCTTTTCCTTTTTGGGAGATGAATGAGGTAATGAGGAGGGACTTAGGTTAATAGGTTTAGAATTCATGCTAAAAATGGTCAAAACGACCTCTCTTAGGAGTTAAAAGGGTGGGTAATGGCTGAAATACCCTAGGGACTTAATTAAGAAAAAGCTGATTTAAAACTCAGCTTTAGGTTCCATGGGTCCTTTCCACGGATCGTAGAACTAACCACGGCTCATGGACTGGAGTCGTGGTTCCTGAGATAAATTTTCAGGCTGCAGATGAGTTCCTACGACTCAACAGGATGACCCGTAGAAATTTCTACGAGTCGTGGAACCAATTCGTAGTTTCATGGAAAGTGACTACTCTCTGTCTGAGTTCCACGGGTTGGTTCCATGACCTGTGGAAGCTTCCATGAACTGTGAGACTGACCCGTGGTTCTCAGAACTGAGGGTGGTTTGCAGGGCTGGAATCACGAGTCCTTTCCACGACTCGTGAAACTTTCCACGGCTAGTGGACTTGACTCATGATCCCTGGAAGTTCAAAATTTCAGCCAGTTTCCTGAGTTTAAAAGCTGGATCGATTTCCAGGGTGTTGCAATTTGCAGCCTAAAATCTTGGCCCAGGAATCACGACTCTAGTCCACGAGCAGTGAATAGTTTTGTGGTTCATGGAAGGGACCCGTGGAACCTGAAGCTGAGTTTTAAACCAACATTTTCTTCATTAAGTCACAGGGGTATTTCAGCCATTATCCACCCTTTTAACTCCTAAGTGAGGTCATTTTGGCCATTTTTAGCATGATTTCTAAACCTATTAGCATAAGTCCCTTCTCATTACCTCATTCATCTTCCAAAAAAGAAAAGAACTCCCTCAAGCTCAAGGTCTCAAGCTCCAAGTTCAAGTCTCCTTTTCTTTTCAATTACAAGTGGGTTAGCTTCAATCAAGGTATGTGGGTATTCAACAATGGGTTTCTTTAACCCTTGTGCCCAAAACCCCCAATTCTTATTTTGAATTATGAATTTGTGAAATTAGGATTTTGATCTAAATTAGGGAAAGCTTATGAAATCAGTTTCTATGCATCAATTCATGGTTTCTCATGGCTTATTTATGATTTGATTAAGATTCCTTAGTTGGTTTTAAAAGCCCATGCATTAAAGTTGATTTCTAGCATGATTCCAAGTAAAAGTTCACATGTTTAAATAACATGTCTTTATGTTTTTATGAAAATGCATGCCAAATTCTTCAAGTATAAATTTAAGAAGAAAAAGTATGTTTTGAATTATGGCTATGCTAAGCTTCAAGAACTTATGATATGACAATTGCATGATACCCGATGTGTTTTCATGATTTTAACAAGATTTGGCAGCGATTGTGTCACTATGAATTTATGAGCTATATGTACATGTTTTGGGAGTAGTATTTAGCACCGAGCGATGAGGGTTTGATTACCCAAGTCCAAAACTATGTTACCAGTGTAGGTTATGAATTGCCTTATGGGCTTATGAGAGTGGTTCCACATCTTGATGTATGGTGTCCTGTACTTTAGCGGGCATTAGGGCAGCTTTGCCAACTAGGGTTATATAGTTGGATATGGTGACTCATTCCTTGGCACGGTTCAAGTCAGCCTTGCTAACTAGGGTTATATAGTCAGATTCCATGTAGCTTGCATGATCTATTGTCGGTTATAAGAAACTCCCATATAAATGTTTTGACTTGTTTAAACTTATGATATTTATTTGAAGTTTTGACTCTTATCTCATGTTGACCACTCAAGTTATGATGTGCACTTATGATATTCCTTTTTACATAAACTCAGTTTTAATCATATTTTAAGTATGTTTTCATCATATTCACGCATATATCACATATTCAGTACATCCTATAGTACTGACGCATTTTGTGCTACATCCTTTGATGATGTAGATTTAGGTTCGTTCCCTCACACTCGTGGCTAGATCTTACCAGAGTCCCAGTTTTCAGTGGTGAGACCTCATTATCCGAGGGCCAGTATTGGACCTATTTCTCTTATGTTGTTTTCTTCGGATTTCTCGAGCTAGTTGAGGTCTTGTCCCATCAGCTCTTATGATAGTTTAGAGGCTTCAGAATTAGCTAGACTTGTTTTTCGTTGTATGAAGTTGATACTTCTTAAGCCTTGTCCTTATTTAAGTTATAGTTGCCTATTTGTATCTAGTATGCTTCCGTTATGTTTCTTGAATTGATTTCTGAGTATGCTATGACCAAGGGTTAATCTGGAGCACTTGTGTTCCGGATACCATGTTACGTCTAGGGGGTAGCCTCTGGGCGTGACACCCTCTTCCTCCTCCTTGTCCCTCCTGTTCTGTATATCTAATTGAGTGAGCTTATTTAGGTTTGGGATGACATGTGGAATCCCTTTTGTGGTGGGGGATCTACTCTCTTATCCTTCATCTGCCTTGTTACTCTGGTCTCATCCTCTTTTGACACTGCTATGTCATCTGATTCTTCTCCTGTCTCTCCTGTGGCACTAATATCTTTCCTCTTACTCCAATCCCTTTTCTTGTTCAGGATGGACTCAGAAGTTTCTGGAGTCTTGGATCCTTTATCTTGAGGACTGCTGTCACTGTGCTCTTTCTCCTTGTTACTTATATGTGTGGTGGAAGGTGGTGTGCCATCTTCCTTAGTCTCTCCTTGTTTCTCTCCTTCTTTTGTTTTAGTAGAACTGGCTACCTTTTCTGGTTCCCTATATGCAGTATCATGGAGTTCACCCTCTGGTTGGGCGTCATCTTCTAGCACATCAAATTTGTTATCAATGATGATTTCCTGGCCCCTTTTCTGCTATTGCCTTGGGTTCCATACCTTCTCCTGTATCCCCCTTTGATATTGCCTCCCTCTTTTGTTACCATTCCTCCTTTCTTGTTCCTTAAGCTCATCCTCCTGCTTTTCTTTGCCTATGTTGTTGTCCTGCTTGTTACCTTCCCTATGTTGTGCCTTATTGTCCTTTTTCTCTCTATCTGCTTCCTCCTCTTCTTTCTCCTCCTTGGGGTAAAGTTCTGGGTGAATGACAAAACATTCCTTCTTGTTATGTCCCTGTAACTTGCAGGTTTTACAATATTTTAGGACATAGTCGTAGTTGATATTTACCCATTTCTCATTGATTTTCCCTGTCTTCTTCCTTAGACCTATATTAATATGTTTGGGGAAGTCTCCAACGAGATTTCCCTCAACCTTAACCTTTGCACAACTAGGTCTTGTCCTATTTTTGGTGGCCATATCAACTTGAAGGGGTTTTCCAACTACTGACGCTAATGAGAAAACAACCTCCGTGCCAAAAAAGTTTGGCGGTAATGAAGGGAAAGAGATCCAGACTATTGCTGTAGTGGTTTCTTCGTCTGGGTCAAAAAAGGGATCCCACTTCAGACTACGCATAGGATATGACTAGTGATTATGGGTGATATAGAATTGAGGCTTAGACAATAGGCTGACATAGTCATCAAGACGAGAGGCGCGTATCGGTATGTATATGTTACTTAGCAGGCCAATATTCACTTCTCCTTTTAGCTTGCATTGTTTTGGGATTAATTTCCTTAGTTCCTGTATTTCTGGACAGTCATAGGAAAATTTCCCTATTACTACATATTGAAGATCATCCTTTATTATCATTTGTTCTATTTCTTCCTCCTCCCATATAATTCTGGGTTCTCCGTGTAAATATGAAATTTGCTTGAGAGGGATGGGTTTGGTTATTGTGGATGTTGGGTTTAGAGTGGAAGCATACGTGGTGTTGGTGGTGGGATTAGTTATTGGGATGGTTAAGGGTTGTAAACCAGCCTCTAGGGGCGGAGGCTAGCCTATGGCCATGGTGGCCATGGGTGGCCGAGTCCGGGGATGGAGGTGTTTAGGCAAATTTTAGGTTTCTGGCGCCTAGGTGTTTATCTCTTTAACGTTTTCATAGTTTTTATGTTTTAACATATTATTTCAAGTATAAACTTAAAATTTTAAATGGTCCAATAAGTTTTTATAACCCATAGATATTCGTAACTCAAATAAAGCCCAAATCAATACTAATGCTAACAAAAAATTATTCAATTCAACACTAGGAATGACAATCATGTTAGATATCTATTCTTTAATTTTGCATAAATATATAAACTAATTTTATTTTTCTGTTTAATATTTAGTCATGTAGTTAATACTTATTTGACTTAATGTAGCATGACTTAATTCTTTTATATTATGACTTATTAATATGCAATATTTATGCTATGCGGTTTCATTATTTTTTTGGTTGAATATTTTATTATCATCAATCATTTATATTTTGTGTTATTTTTTTAAAGAAATACCTTAGATTATTTTATCTTGCTAGGACTAAAGAAATATTTGAAGCACAAGTTAATTATATGTTTGTATGAAGACGTTACCGAAAAAACTCGAAAAAATCCAAAAAATCCAAGGAAATCAAAACCCCCCAAAAAACTCAATGTTGAAGAACCCGACTTTTATTGGTTTGGTTTGGTTTATAAATTTAAAAATCCTGCACTAATGATTTGATTTGGTATTTAAAAAATTTGAACCAACCTGATCCATGTACACCTCTAGTATTAGCGATACATGGACTATTAATACTTGGTTTAGCATCGGTAAAGGAAGAATTATCATTTATACACCAAACCAAACTGTGAACAGGAAACAGTCTCACTTTAACTATTTACCCCGGATTTGATACAATTGAATTTGTCAGTGAATCAAGAGCATGCCTTACGATTTAACCTCATTGGTGTTATCAATTTGTTAGCGGTTAGAGCATTCAACAATTAAGGGAAAATGATAAAAGCAAAAAGGTAGTAAAGAATAAGTAAAACAAACGAGCTAAGATGGTTAAGGCATCTCTCGAGAGCATCCGAGAGCAGAATTGTGCCGCCGACATGTTATATTGAATAAACAAGTAATATACAGTAATGGAAGCTTACAGACCAAGCAACTAATATTATTGATGCCGAATATGAGAGAGGGAGAGAGGATCCCTTTACAAGTGAATTAGGGTGACTATTTATACTATACAAGCTAAGGCATTAGGCCAGCTATATTCTAGGAGTTCCGCCAATGTGAGGATGCCACCTGTCCGGTTCGTTAGTGGGCTCCTATGGCTCTGCTCTATAGGTGTTCGTCTGCGTCCTTGACACTCTTGTCTCATGTTTGTCATTTTGTGCCATGTCATTGATGGTGATGGAAGGAAACTTCTTTGCCTTCGAGGTGAGGCTCTCATTGTGATGACTACGCTCCTAAACTAGTTGCTTGACTACTGCCATATATCTGTACTGATTTTACCCCATATAGATAGTCTCTCCGTATTTCGGGATGCTATGCCATGTAGTTCTCAAGGGATGAAAAGTGAACCAAAGACTGTTGCTTTAACCTTTCCTCAGAGAGACGTGTCTTATCACAAATCGGCCTTTCAATATATGGATGGTTGAGAGCTCACGTCTTTCTCAAAGTGCTTTTTAGGGTTGTTTATTTGCCTTTCCCTTTATAAGTTTAGCGTACTTTGCCTTTTCCACTTGCAATTTCCTTTGAAATCTCTTGCTAGTTTCTCGCAGCTACATTGTGTCTTGTCTTACTATGTCTTGCGTTGCGTCCTAGAGCAAGTACAAGGAGTTGGGTTCCTCTAAGATGAGTATGACTTAAATCCTTCCCTTCTCTTATTCCTTTGACAAAGACTACACGTCCTTGAGTAGTGGGAACACTAAAGAGGAGGGCAGACTGAGTGAACTGGGTTCCCTCATTGGAAAGTGCGACTTGATCACTGTTCGGAGAGATTGTGGTTGGTCTGCTAATGAATTTCAAGTTGAAGTATCCCATCTTTTTGAGAGAGTTACGCTATCTCAAACTAACAGGATCTTCGTCTACACCTATCCATTTAGCAAGGATCTCGGGACCCAGTAGATAAACTAATTACCTTATTCTACAATACCTTCAAGGTGTATCTTTGCCTACTCGGTCCTAGAGTGTGGAGGATCATTGCATGCCTCCGAGCACTAGACACTTTAGTGGCGAGGAATTTTCTATAACTCACCTGCTTCTCCTGTATTTTCCTTGTCTGGTTTGAGGAGGTGTAACCCAACTGTCTGGCTGTGGTAGGAAATCCCTCCTCGACAACTTGGATGACCCCAGAGATCGAGGTTGGGCCAACACCCCTCATAATTTGTCAAAAAATATTAGCCTTGAGACATGGAATTCTTACCATAAATGACTTCGGGCTTTCCCCTTCTTTTCTTCCACGTCTTTCTCGATTGCTGACCGTAATTTATTCTACGCAGCTTCCAAGGGGATTCCTCTTGCAGGAATGACTTTCATCCATTTAGTTAGCTAGCTCCATTAATGGGTAGAGAAGATTCTGAGAGGTTCTACCATTAATGAGCATTCGTGACCAGCTTGTCCAACCATTTTAGTTGGAAAGCTAAGAATCATGGTGGTATCGCTGTCCTTCGCTCGCCATGATTTCTCATTCACATTTTATTCTTAATACTTTTCCTTTGCAGGTTTGTTTTCTGGCCTCGTGATTCTGTTATCTTGGGATGTTTCCCTAAATTTGATCAACCAAGAGCCCATCGAGGGTTTGCACGTTCTTGAAGGCACTGCTGTGGCCCTTCCTTCAAGGCCGTGGTCACCTTTTCTAAGAGAAAGAGGATCACAAAACTCAAGTCCTCTAAGAGAAAACCTAATCTGGGAGCATTGATCAGGTCGATGATGTCGATAGAATGGGACACAAACCATCAGAGGTTGATCCTGAGGCCACTCGCTTATTCCAGGAGCTGGAGTTGCCTGAGGGAGTGGGTCATAATGTTTATTGCTCTGAGATGTTTTCTGTTAATAGGCCCCTTACTATTTTTAAGGAAAAACGAATCGATGCCTCTCTAGATTCTCCGGGGATCCCTTCGCGTCCACAGATATCGACCATCCTGGTCTCGTTACCACCTAGTTTGCATCTGCCAGCAACTTCTGCTACTCATCAAGTTGTATTAACTTCACCTGGTTTCCCACAAAATATGGCACGGTATTGGACGGCTTTTCTGCAGATTGCCAATTAGGTTAACCTAACATCAAGACCAATGGGAGTGGTTGAATACTTGAGTTTCGTGTTGTCTGACAGGGACTGTAAAAAATTGATGTTGCTTCAAAGAGTGCCTGTTCTATGACTGTGCTCATGTGGCTGTTCGGGTGAGTAAATTGATTTTTCTTGATCTTTTTGCAGCCATTATGTCCCTTTTTTTGACTTAGATTCCTCTCGTTACCCTTATTCAGGATAGTGTCTTATCAATAAAGGGTCTTCAACGGATCTTGAAAGAAAAGGAGACCATGTCGTCAAGATGTTCCTTCCTAGAGAAAACTTTAGCTGCTATGAGGGTTTCCCCAATCCCAGCTCAGGACCTTGCTTAATGAGCCTCTAAACTCGAGCTTTTAAGGGTTGAGAGGGACACAATTTTGAATGAGAAGGAAGAATATGCCCAAGACTCGCTTCGTTGGTCAGAGGAGATACAAACTTTGTGGTGTGAGAACGCTGAGTAAGTTGATGTAATCGAGAAGCTCATAACAAAGCAATCCAAACTAGAGGAGCGTATTTGATTAGCGACAGTCGATTCAGTGTTTTTTCCCATGTCTTCACTTCTCAAGGGGTCGCCTTAAGATAAAGTTTGGTGCTTGTCAGAGAAAATTTGATATTGTCCAAGCATCTCAATGTGAAGAGAGCCTAAGACACTCAGGTTGTTCATCTCAAGGTCCTAGAGGAGATTCAATCCAAAAGTTTTGATCTTGATAAAGAGATCATCGACTCCCAGGCCATGGTTGGTCTTTCTGATTGTCTAGCCTTAGATGAAAAAGGGTTGTTTATTCTCTCTACTAAAGGCAGTCTGGGCCGAAGCTTCGAGGGCTTTGTAGCTGAGTAGAGTGTTTTATACCCATGCAAATTTTTTGTTTGATTTTCTCACGCGCCTTGGGGATCGATTTATGGGTTTTGAGGGTGTGTTTTTGTGTCCGTAATGAACTTTTTGATAATAAAATGAATGGATTTATCTTTACCTAGGTCCTTCCCCTCTTAGTTGTACGGGTAAATATGGAAAGTTGAAAGGATTAAGGCAGGAAATTGAGGGGTCTCCCGTCTGCTCGAGGTTTGAACCGTTAAACCGGCTAAAAGGTGGACCAATTTTGTTGCCTCATTTTGCGAGAATCATCGCTTTGAATTCTATCCAGATTAGATGTACTAGCTACGTGGCAACCATTTGGGACTTTCTATTTTCCGCGCATTGATTACACTTTTTACTATAAGTAGCATCCTTTCAGGCCTGGCTTCTTACTTTACTCAAGGCCTTTCTTTTTCAGCAAAGAAAAACCCCCTTTTCTCTTTCCTCATGACTCTCCTTCCTTATTTCTTCCAATGTTCAGATTTGGAACCATTAGTTTTTTTCTTATCCATGTCTTTGATCCTAGTGAACATCTTTGGGTTGTTCCATTGAGGTTATTGATTAAGGTAAGGTAATATTATGTATGAGACTTGGGGTTTGAGTGGTGGGAAATGTCACTCCCCTCCTCGATAGCCTTGGAACTTGGGTTCGGCAGATCTGTCAAAGCGACCCTCCAGGTTGCAAGTTGCATCCAAGGTACTTGCATCCTCGAAAGAGGAGTCCTTTGGCCATGGGTGGTCCTCGACATCATTCGGGGAGCCTACCCATCCGGGTAAGTCCCTCATAGGGATGTGTCTCTCGAGGAATTTTCTGGGAACAAGGCCCTCTAGGGTCCCTCCAGGAATCTTGCCCGCCAATTTTTCCTCGTGTAGGTTCCTGTTTCCTTCCCTGAGGCCCTTGCACTCGAGTGTCTTCCCGAACTCCTTACGATGGGCATAAATTTTCACGAGTAGTGTGCCCTTCTTCAAGGTTATTCAGGTTGAGGTCAATTTCTCAGATCCAGGCCCAACATAAAAGTGTACCGGTGGATCCTGCTTGCTGAAGAGTAACTCCCTCGTTATCAAGAGTCCTCTTGTAGATGAGTCCACTTGAGAAAGATGGACGATCATCTTCACTTCCGAGCTTCCTATTCTTCACTGTTTGGGTTGCGCCCGCATCGGGACATTTTTTCGAGTGTATTCATTTAGAAGGAATTTATATAATGCTTTTAATGTACGACTTTGATGCCTTTTTTTCACTTTTCTTTATAGGCGAATAAAGCTTCTATATTGTACGAAAGCATTGTATTTGTATTCTTTTTCTAATGAACTCAAAATTGTTTACTCTGAGGCTTATGTCAGTATGCTATTCTTGAGAGATGGTTTACTCGTTATGTGGCAGCTAGTGCCTTTCTCATGAGTATGCCTGGAGGGTTATACCCTAGGTGCGTTTCACCGTTAAGTCTACTCGAGTATATTTTGAGGCCCATTTAGTAAGTTTTGAGTGTTAGTAATCGATGATCGAAGGTAGACGCTCACCAATTTTTATTTTCACCTTTATTCGAAAAATAATCTATGAGGTTAGGGCGTAGTCAGATCTTAATCCGATCGGAGACTTATTGTAAGTCTACTCTATTTTAACCTCGTAGTTAATGAGGAATTCCTGTTTATTTTTAGGGATGTGCTACGAAGTCTGGACGTCTCTGAGAGCGATTGTAACACCCTAGAAATTCCAAGCCTAGACTAAGTTCAGAAAACCAGATTTTTTTTTGAGTTTTCAGGAACAACGATTCAAGATCACGGACCATAGTTTGGAACCACGGTCCGTCGTCTCAACCGTAGTCCCAATTCCAATAGACCCCCAGTCTATGTCTCAGGAACCACGAGATTGATCACGTACCATAGTTGAGAACCACGGTTCATCCTGTCACTCGTGATTTCCCTCATCAAAGGATGATAAGTCTAGGGCTAAGCAACCACGAGTCACACGACAAACCATCATTCAGGACCACGGTCCATTCTGAGGACTCGTGGAAACAGAACATCAGGGGGACCCTCAGTCCAAGCCCCAGGAACCTCGAGTCATACGATGAACCATTATTTAGGAGTATGGTCCATCCTGGAGAGTCGTAGTTCCTCAGATCAGAGAACCCCCAAGACTCCTGGGCAGGACCACGACTCAGTTGATGGTCCTTCATCCAGGAGTACGGTATGTCAAACTAAGTCGTGATTCCTGAGTCGCGATTTTCAGCAGATTTCTTTTAATTTTCCCAGGGGTAGTCTGGTCATTTCCCAATTCTTTCAATTCCGGTCCTTAGTCATTTTGGGAGTAATTAAAGGTTTTTTAACTCTATTTTCCTCATTACTCCTAACTCATTTGATACTTAGCAAATTCAGTCAAGAACAGAACACTCTCTCTCAAGAACACGGCAAAAGGGTTTCCTCCAAGTTCCTCTCAGAATCCAAAGGTGCAACCATAGAATCTTCATGCAGGTATGTGGGATTTCACTAGTGGGTTCCTTTCACCCATTAGGTCCCTAGAATTCAGCCAGCCCTTTAGGTTTCTCCATGACTGATTAGACCTGGGGTTCATAAACCTTAGAGTTTTTCTTTGATATTTAGATGCTATAATTTATATATATGATGCTTAGTTCATGTTTCTTGGAGGATTACTACAGTTCATGTATAGAATTCAGAACCCTAGCTTGTGATAATTTTCAGTACTTCATAAATTATGCCTACTAGGAAGATCAGTCAGATAATCATTCTTCAAAAATCAAATGTCATATCTTTCAGTATAAGTATGTTGCATTCTCAGTTAATTATCAGTACTTTCAGCTATCCACTATTTCAGTGCATTGTTATTTATATTCAGTTGGGAGTAGACTTAGTACCGAGAGGACGAGGGGATGAAGGTTTAGCTGTTAGTTTAGGCTAAGACCTGTAGTAGCAGTCCCCAAGTCCCAGAACTACAGTGCCACTGTATGTATTAAAGGAGTCAGCTGTTAGACTAGGCTGCACATTCTTGTCCCCTATGGACATTAGTAGTGGATCCAGGTCAGACTTGTTCGTACCCTTGGAAAGGTATGAACACCCTTTCATCCAGGGTTATAGGTTGGCCCCATAGTTATCTCAACTTGGGATGTGTCGGTTAATAGTATCTCCTACATTCAGATTTCATGTTGCATTAGACATGTACTTGGTATTTGTGTCAGTATTCAGTTCAACATGTTATATTCATGATTTGTGCTTGGTCAATGTATTCGTTTGAACTTTTAGTTATATTACAGTGTACCTATTTTTATGTTTAGTTCTCTATTGCCCAGCTTAGTACATATCCTGCATGCTCAGTACATTCAAAGTACTGACGCATACTTTTGTGCTATATCATTTCATAATGTAGGTTCAGGCGCTCTGCATCCAGACCTCGCTTAGTCGACTTCAAGTCCGTACTCAGCAGCTCAGTGGTGAGTCCTCATAGTTCAAGGACGATAGGCATGCTTTACCTTCAGTATTTACCTTTCAGTTTCAGTCCTGTTAGAGTTAGATGGGGACATGTCCCAGTAACTCATATCAGTTAGAGGCTTTCGGACATAGATTAGATTTCAGGAGTTGTTAGTGTTGTTTTCAGTCAGCACTATACCATTTATATATTTAATATATTCATATATTTGGGTTCTTCCCATTTCAGTTATTAATTTTTTTTTAGCTTCCGCACAGTGCATGTTTTTTTTAAAAAAATTGAACTTGTATAGATGTTCCATGCCATGGGTTAGCTTGGGATCACTTGTGACACTAAGCACCGTGTCGCGGCCAAGGGGTAGCCTCGGGGCTTGACAAACTTCGTATCAGAGCATCAGGTTCAAGTGTCCTTGGGTGTTTGAAAGTAGCGTCAAGTAGAGCCTTCCTCATGGGTGTGAATCACGCCACACTTATGTGGGAGGGGCTACGAGATGTCATTAGGAATAACTTCCCTTCCTTCTTTTTTCATCTCGTGCTATAGGGTGTAAACTCTATTTAATCTCCTTCTAACTCATGCTTTTGGCATTTCAGAAAAAAAATGCCTCCCAGAAGAGCTAATGCTAGGAATCAGCCAACAGCTCCAGCAGATCCGTTGAATGAGCAAGTCACGCATGCCAAATTCAGGGCTGCCTTCCAAGTGCTTGCTCAGGCCATGACTACCTAGGTCAATCAGTAAGCTGCGGCACCAGCTCCGCCTCAGATCAATGCTGCTGCAGCCAGGATCCGGGATTTCACATGAATGAACCCTCCAAAGTTTCATGGGTCCAAGTCCGAAAAGGATCCCCAGGAGTTTTTAGATGATATCCAGAAGGTGACAGACATTATGGGTGTCACTCCGGTCGAGGGTGCAGATTTGGCTGCCTATCAGTTGAAGGGAGTAGCCTACACTTGGTACCAGCAATGAAAGGAATCCCGTGGTGCCAATGTAGTCCTAGTGAGCTGGAATCTTTTCAAGACTTTTTTTCTGGATCGGTTCTTCCTACTAGAGCTCATGGAAGCCAAGGTTTAGGAGTTCATTAATCTGAAGCAGAATGACATAAGCGTGAAGGACTATGCTCTCAAGTTCACTCAGCTATCCAAGTATGCTCAGCGATAGTAGCTGACTCTCGAGCTCATATGAGCAAGTTTGTATCTGGTGTATCGGATGATGTAGTCAATGAGTGTAAGACTACTGTGCTGATTAAGGAGATGGAATTCTCTAGATTGGTTACTTATGCTCAACAAATTGAAGAGGAGAAGATCAAGGAAAGGGGAAGAGATACTAAGAGGGCTAGGATAGGTGACTTTAGCTACTCTCAGCCGAGGTCCGAGGGTGGAAATCGCTCTCAATTCTGCCAGAAAAATTCAGCTCCATCTCCATCTTTTGCTAGTGCCTCAGTGCCTAAGTTCAAGAAGGATCGACAGGATAGAGCGTCTGGCTCTAAGTTCCAAGGTACGGTTACTAGTGGGCGCAAAAATCCAGTGTGTAAGAAGTGTGATAGAAACCACCAAGGTGAGTGCATGGCAGGTAGTGGAAATTGGTTTGGGTGTGGTAAGACATGCCACATGATTAGGGATTGCCCAATAATTTCTCAAAGGGGTAAGAATGTTTGCCCATAGACTCAGACTGGTTCTACAACAGCTCTAGCAGGTCACCCCACTCAGCAGGGTGCCTCATCTGGAACAGGTGGTGGTCAGCGCCAGAATAGATTATATGCTCTTTAGGATCGACAGGACCAGGAGGATTCTCCTGATGTGGTCACAGGTATGTTGCGAGTCTTTAATACTGATATCTATGCATTGTTAGATCCAGGGGCTACACTTTCCTTTATAACTCCATATATAGCAGTAAACTTCAGTGTCAGTTCAGAAATCCTCCCAGAACCCTTCTCAGTCTCTACTCCAGTTGGTGACCCAGTTATAGCTAGACGGGTATACAGAATTTGCCTTGTCATAGTTTCCCAGAAAGTCACCTTAGTAGATCTTGTAGAGTTAGAAATAGTAGGTTTTGATATCATTCTAGGCATGGATTGGTTGCATTCCTATTATGCCTCAGTCGATTGTAGAACTAGGATCGTTTAATTTTAGTTTCCAAACGACCTAGTCTTTGAATGGAAGGAAAATAACTCAGTGCCTGTAGGTCATTTCATCTCCTACCTTAAGGCCAAAAAATTGATTTCCAAGGGGTATATCTACCATCTTGTTCGGGTTAAGGAATCAAACTCTGAAACCCCAACTCTTGAGTCAGTTCCAGTAGTAAGTGAATTTCCAAAAGTGTTTCTAAAAGATCTTCCTGGAGTTTCTCCCGATCAGGAAATCGACTTCGAAATAGATCTCCTTCCAGATACCCAGCCTATTTTGATTCCTCCTTATAGAATGGCTCCAACTAAGCTTAAGGAATTCAAAGAACAACTGAAAGACCTTCTATATAAGGGCTTCATTAGACCCAGCATCTCTCCATGAAGCGCTCCAGTGTTGTTCGTGCGTAAGAAAGACGGCTCTCTTAGGATGTGCATCGACTACCATCAGTCGAACAAAGTCACAATCAAGAACAAATATCTCATCCCCAGGATTGATGACTTGTTTGACCAGTTTCAGGGCGCTAGTTGATTTTCTAAGATAGACCTCATATCTGACTATCATCAGCTCAGAGTCAGAGGTAGTGACATCTCGAAGACAACCTTTAGGACTCGGTATGGTCACTATGATTTGTAGTTATGTCTTTTGGACTAACCAATACCCTTGCAGCTTTTATGTATTTAATGAACAAGGTGTTCAAGCAGTATTTGGACTTGTTCATTATTGTCTTTATTGATGATATCCTCATTTATTTCCGGAATGAGGAACAACATTTGACTCATCTGAGGGTTGTTCTGCAAACTCCCAAAGATCGCCAGCTATTCTCTAAGTTCAGCAAATGTGAATTCTGGTTGCAGTTTGTCATTTTTCTTGGTCATGTGGTATCCAGCAAAGGGATCCGAGTGGATTCCCAGAAAATTAAGGCAGTAAAGCACTGGCCCAGACCCACCTCTCCGATGGATATCAGAAGTTTCTTGGGTCTGGCCGGTTACTACATGAGGTTTGTTGAAGGAGTTTCTTCCATAGCTGCCCCATTGACCAAGTTGACTCAGAAAAAAGTCAAGTTTAAGTGGTCAGATGAGTGTGAGAAAAATTTCTTAGAACTGAAGACCAGGTTGACTACAACTCCTGTCTTGACTCTACCAGAGGGTTCATATGGTTATGTGATTTATTGCGATGCGTCCAGGGTCGGCCTAGGTTGTGTTTTGATGCAGCAGGGTAAGGTCATAGCTTATTCTTCCAGACAACTTAAGGTCGATGAGAAGAACTACCTGACTCATGACCTAGATCTTGCGATAGTTGTGTTTGCCCTAATGATTTGGAGACACTACTTGTATGGTATTCATGTTGATGTGTTCACAGATCATAAGAGCCTCCAGTACGTGTTCACCCAGAAAGAGTTGAATCTTTGTCAGAGGAGATAGATTGAGTTCCTCCAAGATTATGATATGAATGTGCTCTACCATCCGGGTAATGCCAATGTAGTGGCTAATGCCCTCAGCAGACTGTCCATAGGCAACATTTCACATGTTGAGGAAGAGAAGAGAGAATTAGTCAGAGATGTTCATCGGCTTGCTCGCTTAGGAGTCTGCCTTATGGACACATCCGATGGTGGTGTGATAGTCCCAAATGGATCAGAATCTTCCTTGGTAGCGGAGGTTAAAGAGAGACATGATAGTGACCCCATATTGCTTCAGCTGAAAGGTGCAGTTCATCAGCAGAGGGTTGAGGTTTTCTCCCAAGGGGGAGATGGTATGCTACGTTATCAGGGTCGCTTATGTGTCCCTAAGGTGGGTGAGTTGAGGCAACAAATCCTTACAGAAGCCCATAATTCCAGATATTCTATTCATTCGGGTGCCACTAAGATGTACCATGATCTATGGGAAGTCTATTGGTGGAATGACATAAAGAGGGACATTGCAAATTTTGTGGCTAAGTGTCCCAACTGTCAGCAAGTGAAGGTAGAACATCAGAAACCAAGAGGTGTGACTTAAGATATTAGCATTCCTACTTGGAAGTGGGAGGTGATCAACATGGATTTCATTGCGGGTTTACCTCGTACTCACAGACAGCACGACTCCATTTAGGTGATAGTGGACAGAGTTACTAAGTTAGCTCACTTCCTGGCAGTCAAGACTACAGATTCAGCGGAGGACTATGCCAAACTCTACATCAGCAAGATAGTCAGGGCATGGGGTTCCCTTGTCTATCATCTCAGATAGAGGTCCTCAGTTTATATCTCATTTCTGGAGATCGTTTTAGAGAGATCTTGGTACTCAGGTGAATCTCAGTACAACATTTCATCTGCAGACGAATGGTCAGGTAGAGCATACCATTCAGACCTTAGAGGACATGTTGAGAGCTTGCGTGATCGATTTCAAGGGTAGTTGGTATGATCACTTGCCTTCTCATTAAGTTTGCCTATAATAATAGTTTTCTCTCCAGTATTCAGATGGCTCCTTATGAGGCACTTTATGGGCATAGATGCAGATCGCCGGTTGGTTGGTTCAAAGTAAGTGAAGCAGCCTTGATTGGGCAAGATTTGGTTCATGAGGCTATGGAGAAGGTTCAGCCCATCAGAGAAAGACTAAGGACAGTTCAGAGTCATCAAAAGTCCTATGCAGATGTGAGGAGAAGAGACTTAGAATTCAAAATCGATGATTGGATTTTCCTAAAAGTGTCACCCATAAAAGGAGTGCTAAGATTTTGCAAGAGAGGGAAGCTCAGTCCCAGGTATGTTGGTCCTTACAGAATCCTAAAGAGGGTTGGTAATGTGGCTTATGAGTTAGAGTTGCCAGCAGAACCCAGTTTTTCACATTTCCTTGTTTAAGAAGTGTTTGGGTGATCCGGCATTGATAATACCTTTAGAGAGTGTGGTTGTGAAAGATAGCCTCACCTATGAGGATGTTCCAATTGAGATTCTTGACTGTCAAGTTCGTAGGTTAAGGAATAAGGAAGTCGCTTCAGTAAAGGTTTTGTGGAGGAATCAATCCGTAGAGGGAGCTACTTGGGAAGCAGAAGCAGCCATAATGGCCAAGTATCCTCACCTCTTTCCCTCTGAGTCAGTTTCAGCTTGAGGTAATAGTTCCTCTCCAGTCTCTTAATTTACTCTTGTGTAATTCATCTCGGTACCTCGTTCCATCAGTTACCCTTGCATTTCATCATATTTGCATGTTTATGGGACTCATTTTAGTCATATATCAGTTTCTAGTACTTCTTTGGTAGGGATTGCAGCTCCTTTCCTCCAAACTCAGCTTGTAAAGTCTTCATTCAAGGACGAATGATCCCAAGGGGGAGATATTGTAACATCTTAGAAATTCCAAGCCTAGACTAAGTTCAGAAAACCAGAAAAAAATTTAAGTCCAGGAACCAGGATTTAAGATAATGGACCGTAGTTTAGAAACACGTTCCATCATCTCAACTATAGTCCCAATTCCAGTAGACCCCTAGTCCATGTCTCAGGAACCACGAGACAGATCACAGACCATAGTTGAGAACCATGGTTTGTCCTATCACTCGTGGTTTCCCTTATCAGAGGATCATAAGTCCAGGGCTCAGCAACCACGAGTCACACGACAAACCATCATTCAGGACAACAGTTCGTCCTGAGGACTCGTGGAAACAGAACATCAGGGGGACCCTCAGTCCAAGTCTCAGGAACCACGAGTCACACAATGAACCATCATTTAGGAGTATGGTCCGTCTTGTAGAGTCATAGTTCCTCAGATCAAAGAACCCCCAAGACTCCTGGGCAGGACCACGACTCAGTTGACGGTTCGTCATCCAGGAGTACGGTCCGTCAAACTAAGTCGTCATCCCTGAGTCGCGATTTTAAGCAGATTTCTTTTAATTTTTCCAGGGGTAGTCTGGTCTTTTCCCAATTCTTTTAATTTTGATCCTTAGTCATTTTCGGAGTAATTAAAGGGTTTTTAACTCTATTTTCCCTCATTAATCCTAAGTCATTCGATACTTAGCAAATTCAGTCAAGAACAGAACACTCTCTCTCAAGAACAAGGCAAAAGGGTTTCCTCTAAGTTCCTCTCAGAATCCAAAGGTGCAACCGTATAATCTTCATCCAGGTATGTGGGATTTCACTAGTGGGTTCCTTTCACCCATTAGGTCCCTAGAATCAGCCAGTCCTTTAGGTTTCTCCATGATTGATTTGACCTAGGGTTCATAAACCTTAGAGTTTTTCTCTGATATTCAGATGCTATAATTTATATATATGATGCTTAGTTTATGTTTCTTGGAGGATTACTACAGTTCATGTATAGAATTCAGAACCCTAGCTTGCGATAATTTTCAATACTTCATAAATTATGCTTGCTAAGAAGATTTTTCAGATAATCATGCTTCATAAATCGAATGTCATATCTTTCAGTATAAGTATGTTGCATTCTCAGTTAATTATCAGTACTTTGAGCTATCCACTATTTCAGTGCATTGTCGTTTATATTTCGTTGGGAGTAGACTTAGTACCGAGCAGATAGGAGGATAAAGGCGTAGCTGTCAGTTTTGGCTAAGATCTTTAGTAGCAGTCCCCAAGTCCCAGAACTACGACACCACGGTAGGTATTAAAGGAGTTAGCTGTTAGACTAGGCTGCACATCTTTGTCCCCTGTGAACATCAGTAGTGGATCCAAGTCAGAATTGTTCGTACCCTTGACAAGGTATGAACACCCTTCCATCCAGGGTTATAGGTTGGCCCCATAGTTAGCTCAACTTGGGGTATGTCGTTTAATAGTATCTCCCACAGTCAGATTTCATATTGCATTGGCCATGTACTCAGTATATGTATCAGTATTTAGTTCAACATGTTATATTCATGATTTGTGCTTGGTCATTGTATTCATTTTAGATTTCAGTTATATTTTAGTGTACCTATTTTAATGTTTAGTTCTTTATTGCCCAGCTTAGTACATATCCTGCATGCTCAGTATATTCAAAGTACTGACGCATACTTTTGTGCTACATCATTTCATGATGTAGGTTCAGGCGCTTAGCATCCAGATCGCGCTTAGTCGACTTCCAGTCCGTATTCAGCAGCTCAGTTGTGAGTCCTCATAGTTCGAGGAAGATAGGCATGCTTTAACTTCAGTATTTACCTTTCAGTTTCAGTCTTGTTAGAGTTAGCTGGGGGCATGTCCCAGTAACTCATATCATTTAGAGGCTTTCGGACATAGACTAGATTTCAGAAGTTGTTAGTGTTGTTTTCAGTCAGCACTATACCATTTATATATTTCATATATTCAGATATTTGGGTTCTTCCCATTTCAGTTATTAAATTGTTTTTAGCTTTCGCACAGTGCATGTTTTTTTAAAAAAAATTAAACTTGTATAGATGTGCCATGCCATGGGTTAGCTTGGGGTCACTTGTGACACTAGGCACCGTGTCACGGCCATGGAGTAGCCTCGGGGCATGACAACGATAGAGTGTAGCATCGATAGAAGAGTTGCCTCTCTTTCTATTATTTTTTACTATGGACTCTTTAGCGGGGATATTTTCATGTTTTCATTATGATTGAAGGGTTTATCACATGTGAATATACCCTAAGGGCATGAGAAATACTGTCTCAAATTTTTACTCTTGGATGATCAGACTGAGTGGTGAGCATTAACATAGGCGATTTAATAAAGAAACATAGAGGTGCCATTTTGGTTAAAGGTCGAGTCCCGAGTCCAAAGCCTTAAAATCCATTTTGTGACCTATGCAGCAGTCCCTAGTACTTTTTTTTTCTTATCTAGAGATGATTTTTAGGTGTCAGCTTACCCTAGGCAGTCAGGGTTAGTTTCAGGAGACTACATCATCGGGATCAGGCATCCCTAGCATAATGTGTTCCCCTTTTGCCGTGGGTGCCAAAGAACATGGTCTTAGTCTTTGCGAACAAAGAATCAGTGTTCCAAGAAATCCTCTTTAATCATGATTTTCATATTTGTGAGACCGTTAGGTCAGATACATGATTCACAACATTTGTTTTTCCTAATCTTCTCCCAAAAGTCCCTATTGCTACCTCATTAAAAACCTTGCCAGCAAAAAACCCTCTTTGGGGACTAAAAGGCTTGGTCGAAGGAAAACAAAAGTGTAGCTCGTTCTTTTGGGTCTTTATGCTTGTTTCTCTATTGTTGAGTTTTCCTTTCACTAGGTGACCTTAAGGGATCTTTGTTCCTCAGGCTGTTGTTCTCTCTTCTGAGGGCGAGAGAGTCATTGTCAGGGACCTGCCAAATCAAAAAGGAAAAATAGATAGTTTGGAGATAAAATGGAATAGAGAGAGAGCTTACCTATAATTTTATTCCAAGGAGTTCCTGGGTTGACTGGATGTTTGTTTACATCAATGCCTTTTTTTAATTGGCTTTGGTGCGGTCACTTAGGAATTCTCTAAGGTGCCCGTTCTTCAGCAGTTCAGCTGCCGCCTCTCTCAGATGAAGATAGTCCCCAATTTCGTGTAGATATGAGCCATGAAATTTGCACTATGCACTCATGTTTTGAGGATTGGGGCTGGTATGAATGGGTTTCAGGAACTTGGTCCCTTTGATATCCTGAACAACTAAGACTAATTACCCAAGCTGATAGTAAAGAAATATCCAAAAGATGGGGAGCATTTTCGATAGCATAAACCACAGGTTTTTGAGCTTCCCTAGCCTAGAGGCCCCTTTGTTGAAAGTCCCTTTTCTTACGTCAAGGAGAGAATGAAGAGTGAGAGATGGTGTGTTGGATCAAAACCGATTTTGAATCTATCGTCAACAGATATCTCTCTTGTGACAAACCTTTTGGGTTGCTCCATCTAAAAGTGTTCTGAGGTGTCTTTTCCCTTCGATACCAGGGATTCGTTTTGGTCTTTAGTTCATTCCATATCCAAGAGGCGTTGCTCTCGACTCTCCTGCAATCATCTTTGATTTGAATCTTAGACTCGTATCGAATATGCACTTTAGCCCATGTTGTGTATTCAAACTCTGTTAGGCTCTCTTTCAGTTTGAACAAAGAGACTGAACTCTTAGGATTCAGTCCTTTTGTGAAAGCTTCTGCGGCCCACTCGTTCGACACTATTGGTAGCTGCATCCGCTCCTTCTGGAACCTATCAATGAACTCTCGGAGGAGTTTCATGTCTCCTTACTCTATCTTAAAGATGTCCCCTCTATGAGGGCTCACTTTCATCACTCCATCGTGAGCTCTAAGAAAGTTATCTGCCAACATGTTAAAAGATACAATAGAATTTTTAGGTAAGAGAGAATACCAGACCAGAGCCCCGCCTGAAATGGTTTTGCCGAACCTTTGATCATCACCAACTCGGCTTCCTCCATCGTCAGATTATTTCCATTTACTGATGTCATAAAGAACAAAAAGTGTTCTTAAGGGTCGATAGTCCCATCATATTTGGTTATATTGGGCATTTTGAGCGTCTTTGACATAGGCTGGTTCACCGTGCTAGCCTTGTGTGGCATCTTCATGTAGCTCTTTGAATCTGACATTTTAGATATAGGGGGAACTCTTGGGATACGGTTTATGTGAGTGTGGAGATCTTTGTTCTATGCCTTAACCTCCTCCCTCAACATTTCTACCATGGAGGCTAGTGTAAGGGTTGAGGTTTCAGGTTCACCCCTTGATTTTCTAGACTCGCTCCCTTAAGATCCGTCTTCAAACTCTTCTTCCTCATCATCCTCTTTATTCCCCTTGGAGGAGTTTAGGGTTCTTTGGGTTGGACCGCTCTAAACTCGTCCATTACCTTGGTCTTCCACTCTTTCTATCAACTTCCTTTGCCCTTCAGCGAAGCTTTTGAGGATTTGCTAGACGTCTTTCAAGTGAACCACTTCTTCGCCAGATTCGTCCTTCTCGTTGTGGAGGTCGCAGCCCCTTCTTTGAGTGTTTACCTTTGTGAGATCTACTTTGATAAGTGGGCTCTCTTTATTATGATGGGTTGTTTGATCACTAGAGTCGGTGGGTCCTAGGGGCTGAGCTCCTACTGTGTCAGGAATAACTAGTACCTCTTATCCCGTTCTCTGTCGTTATCCATTACTCTAACACAGATCTACAAAAACATAAAGCGAATAAACTAACAAGAAAACAAGCAAGATTAAACCCACACAACTGCTCTGGCCTCACAGTGGGCGCCAAATTATTTACCCAAGATTTTGTACAGTTGAATTCATAGGTGAGTTAAGAGAATGCATTATGATTTAACCTCTCTTGTGTTATTGATTTGTTAGCCGTTAGAGCATTCAATGATTAAAGCAAAAAGACAATAAAGAATAAGTAAAACAAATGAGCTAAGATGATCGAGGCTGCTCTCGAGAGCTTCTGAGAGCAACAAATTTGTGCCATCGACTGGTTATATCAAACAAATAAGTAATAGACAATAATGGAAGCTTAGAGACCAAGCAACTAATATTATTGATGTTGAATATGATAAAGGGAGAGCGGATCCCTTTACAAGTGAATTAGGGTTACTATTTATACTATACAAGCTAATACATTACGCCTCCGATGTTCTAGGAGATTTTCTAATGTGAGGACACTACCTGTCTTATTCGTTAGTGAGCTCTTGTGGCTCTGCTCTGCAGGTGCTCATCCGTGTTCTTGATACTCTTGTTTCTTGTTTGTTATTTTGTGTCATGTCACTAATATGATGGGAGAAAACTTCTTCACCTTTGACGTAATGCTCTCGTCGTGATGACCACACGCCCGAACTATTTTCTCGATTACTGCCATGTGTCTTTGTACCAGTTTCACCCCATATAATAACTAATTTTATCATTAATAATCTCAGCATTACTAGTACACCTTATTCAACACTTTTCTTATACATTCTACTAAACGACCTCAAAGAGTTTTTGGTAAAATCAAAGCGATCTCAAACACAAAGTCTTAGATTCTTTTGGCAGTAGGTTTAGCAAGTGACGTTATAAAAGTTTCCTGGACTTTCTCCATGCACTTGATCATGTTGAAAGTGATTATTAGTGGAGACGGGCAGGCTGATCTAACATGTGTGTGCCAAAGTTGAAGTAGTATTAGATGAAACGTTGAGAGAAAAATGTATCCGTCACCATTTTAACCAAGAATTGGTCTCTCTTTGGTTTGATATTAAATTATTAAAAGTCCATAATATTTGGCTTGATTAACATAAAAATCAACAAAACAAAAATTTTAAAAAAATGTATACATAATTTATAACTCTAGTTCAAAGGATGAATCAGAACAGAGGAGGCGTGACAATATTACTTCTTTTATGATTGAAATTTTGCTTGCATTCAAAGAGTTTACATTTATTGATTGTGAAGGAGTTCCACTCCAGAATTGATCAATATTTCTTTTCTATATGAATTTATATTACTGTAAATTGTAAAGGAGTTCCACTTCTTCTTTTTCATCATTCCTATTTTGAAAACTGTTTTCTTGAGATGAGGTTCTACCAAAATATAGAAATAACTTCTCTACCCTACAAAGGTAGGAATAAGGTTGCCTATATCCCAGATCTCACTTGTGGGACCACACACTGAGTATATTATTGTTTGTTGTAATTTCGAAAAAAAGGTCAAAAATTTCTCTCTACTTTCAATTATGAGTCAACTTTTTCTAGTTATACTTTGGGACTAAATATATTTCTCTCATTATATTTTGGGGCTAACTGTATCCCTACTATTAATGAAGTAAACAAAAATGTCTCTCCTTGGATAGAATCCTCCAAATTAGCTTAAAATACCCAATTGAATTAAAATAACTCGTTCTCATATAACCCAATCCAACCAATTTGATCCAAAGCCAATTCGTCTAAATCTAATACTCCTAAACCAAATGAATAGATAGAACTAAACCAAGACAGATCCATTCATACACATTTTCATAATAAAATACCCAATTTAATCAAAATTTAAGTGGTAGATTTAAATCTTTTCAAAATTTAGACATAGTCTATCATTTTACGCTAGAGCTTCATAAATAATATAAAGACTTAATAAAACTGAACATGGTAGGAGAGCAAAGTTTAGCATTTTTTCTTTATTATTTCATTTTTCTCTCTCAACTAACACCTATCAAACTCTCAATATTCTAAGGATAGTAATTCAGGTCTTCTAAATCACGAACATTTTGAACATCTCCTCCCAGAGTTTGCCTGAGAAATTATAGCCAAAAAATAGGTTTATAGTCTCATCCTCACACTCACTCACTTATGACAGCTCACATGTTATTACAACTTATTCTTCTCCAGTGATTTTTATAAAAATGTATTGTTAACAACTGGTAGGTATGTTTAATAGAAAATAAAAACATTTTCAGTATATCATCATATAGAAAATCAGACTGTACAAAGGTTTGTTTGTCCTTAAGGATCTTCCTCTCACTATTTAGGATGCTTGTATGGGATTGATGTCCAAGATGTGCTCCATTCTTATGTAGTAATAACTGTGTACCCATTAGATCACACCTTTACTTCTTACGATTAAACTGTAAATCTCTATCTTGTCTATTATAAATATCGAATGAATATTTAGGGTTATGTGAAAATGATTTATTTTAATTAAATTGGGCATTTTAAGCTGATTTGGGGGATTTTATTCAAGGAGGGATATTTTTGTTTACTTTGTTAATAGTAGGGATATATTTAACCCTAAAGTATAATGGGAGGAATATATTTAGCCCAAAGTATAACTAGTGACAAAGTTGGCTGATAGTTAAAAGTAGAGGGACATTTTCGATCCTTTTCCCTATAATTTATAACTCTGGTAATGTACGTACCTATTGAGCTTGATCACCAAATGATTTTAATACATTTTAAGTTTGAAAGTATCAAGTAATAAAAGTTTAATGATGTTTAACACTTGCACTTTATATAGTTTAGGATGAAAAGAGAAAGAAAGTAATAGGAAATATAACACTGTAATGACCCGTTCTATCATTATAGTAAAGGGAGAGCATGAGTACCCGGCTAGAAAAATTCCTAAGATGAGAGTTGATAGAATCTCAGGCTAGGGTGAGCTTTGATAAAAATATAGTGTTCAGTGCCTTAAAGATAGTTGGAGTCTCGTGGTTTGTTGTATGATAGTGTGGTGTCCTTTTATGCATAGTCGACCATTATAGGGTTCCATAGGAAGTTTCAGGACATAAATTGGGTTCATAAAATTCCAGTTATGGTAGTTGCTGTATCGGGAATAATTCGTGATGTCTAGAAAATAAAGTTTTGTGAATTGAGTGGTTTGGAGAGAGTTTCCTATGTTCTGAAATTTGTAGCTCTCCCTGATGAGTCATCGTAGTGAGTCATTTCTCACCATAGAGACTCACCGTAGCAAGACTCAACTTGTCGTGATGAGCGATTAGACAAATTACCTGCACTTAAGCCAGTTTTCAGTATTATTTTTTCACAAACTCCAAGTTGCATTCTAGAGCTCCAAAAAGGCAATTTCCCCCTAGAATTAAGTGTTTTCCTTTGTTTGAGATAAGTAACTCCATAAACCTCTTCGTTTATCAATCACTAATCTTTGTAAGATCTTTAGATTGAAGATTAATGGTGAAATTCTTGTATTTGAGCCCTAAAAGTATGAAAAGTGAGTAAAACTCCCTGGGTAGGTATAATTTTACCTAGAATTGATTCTAAGATGTGTTATATGATTCCTAGCATGAAATGGATAGTTATTAACATGATTAGGACTAATGGAGAACCTTGGGTTCCATAAAGATGAGACCTTTACGCATAAAAATGGCTAAAAGAGGGTTAACTTGACTAGAAACCTTTTGGGTATTGATTGTTTGATTATCGTGGGGTTAGATAATGGATAATTGACCCTTAGGAAATGCTATAGACCTCAGATTAGTGGATTAAATTTCCAAGGCCTGAAATAAAGAGTAAATAATTAATTACTCTTGTAATATTATTGTTTATAGACCTTGAATGATCCAAAGTGTTAAGGAAGAGAAAGACAATTGCGAAGTAACTTACAAGTGGTAATTATACACTCGAGGTAGGTTATGATTTAAATTGGAGTTGAGACTTGTTTAAGTGCATTTATGTGGTTAAGTTGTATGACTTGTGAATGGTTTTTGGACATGCTTGAATGATGGTCTATTCTCATAGTGTGTGCTTGAATGAATACACAATACGTATATGAAAATAAATAAAGCAATGAAATAATTAAGTGTATGTGTAATTAGTGTATTGTAATATATCCCAAGAGGATAGAATTGAAACCATGGGTTCATTATTATTATGGTGGAGCGGGTACCACAAGCTGGTATGGTACATGGACACCTAGGGTTCCTTACAGTTCATAGCTTTGGGCAAAAATAAGACCCCTAGCATGTGTGTATACTCTTATTATATTGATATGTTCTCTGGATTGGGTATTGTGAGATGAAATATGAACTGAAGTGAGGCTAATGATGTTAAGTGCATTTTAAAGGTTAAGTGAACATAGATTCAGGTGATATTACTGGTGAAAGTGTTACTCTTATATCATTGTGGTGATACTTCTGTGACTTGTGTGAACGTGATATGAATGTTGATGAATTGACTTGAAATGATTACTGTTGACACTCAATTTTGGCTCTCCTTTTTCCCATAATTAATTTTTATATGCTTCTTAGTCCCGAGGACTTTTCCAAAATAATTTTCTTATTTTTATATTAGTTTTTAATAAATTTTGGCACCAATAATCATTTAAATTTTTTTATTTCCCTTACTTTTTATAATAATAATATATTTTATTTCCTTTCCTTTATATGTATGAAATAATAATAATTAATAATATTGTATCTTATAAAATCACCCCAAAAATATTTTATAATTCATTCTTTTTAATAAAATATTAATATATTAACTTTTATTTTAAACTCTAAATAAATTTTGTCGTATCGCTATAATATTTCCAAAATATAGTTTTATTAATTAAGAATTGCAATTACGCGTATTAAAGTTATTTTAAGTCATATATATACGTATTGGAAAATTAATTAGGACAAAAGAAGCATCGTTAAATTAATTAAGTGAAAAAACGATTGGAGAAATTAAATTTTCCTACAAAACTAATTCATTACCACATTTGGGCCATTCTAACCTATGTTTCAGCCTAAAACTAGCTAGCCCATCACCTAATTCCCTGACCCGGCCCAAATTCACTTAGCCAAACCAAACAATACCCCCTAATCTATCTCTCACTCTCTCTCGTCCAACACAACCAACAGACCCTTAATCCTCTTTCTTCTCCCCTCATCGTTGAAAACCAATGAGACCCAGAACTCCCTCTCCCATCACTCTTCTCTCGTCTCGTCTCTTCTCTCTGTAGCGATGAAGCTGCCGGACCATCGGATAATGACAATTTTTGGTGGTCTTCACACTTTCCCCTTCATGTTTTAGCCTTTATGTCAACATCGCTGCCTACCTATCAGCTTTATGTCTCTCCCTCACCCTTTTGTCATCTCAAAACAGAGCTGTAAAGCTCCCCCACCGCCGGCTGAAGACCTCGGAAAAGAGGAGAAAATCGAAGACCCGTCGGATTCAAAGTGTTATCCGACGGGTACAAGCTTAATCCGGTTGATTCGAGATTGACGCCTCTAAAACGTCTCTATCCCTTCAAATCAACCTGATAAAGGTAAAGCCTCCACCATAACTTTCTTTCACTTCATCATTATCTCTCTTGAATTTAGCTTCTCAAAAATTCAATTTTTAAATTCATAGAGCTTCTTGAAGAGAACCGTTGGAGTCCTCTTTTTCGGCTATAAAAGGGACTCTTGGGTTTTCATTTGAGAGATAATCAATTATCACCAACAACTCACACCAATTGTTCTCTGATTGTTCACTATCAATTTGCTTATACTCACTGCTCGTCTTGCTCCTTTTGTCTCGCTTGCTCTATTCGGATACCTTGAGTCGGAGTCGGAGTCGCTAGCTTGAAGCTCGACACTCAACGGCCTCAATCGCTGACCAACACAAGGTAAATTCTATCCCGTTTAGTTACATTATGTTTAGTTCTGTGATCCATTGATTATGTAAGTTTGGTTGTTGTTGTTCGGATGATTCTTTGGCATAAAATACGGGATAAAAACAGCATTTGGTCGTTAGTTTTATTCACGTCAGGTTGTATGTTTATAAGGTATTTACATCCTATAGATTAGTTTATGAAGTAGAGATTCATGCACTAATCGAGGAGTGTACCTTTATTTTCAAAAAAAAAAATATTCCGATTCTACCGATAGTCTTAATATACCCATATGTTGTGTCGCAGTTTTAAAATTTTCCATTAACTATTTTCTTTGTTTAACTTAGTCGGGACTTGTTTCATGGATTCCATAATCTGTATTTTCTTTAAACATTTTGTTAGTATTGAGAAATACGGGTATCTTCAAAACTGTTGGACTGATTTCATATCCTAATGAACCCATGAGAGTTAACTAGCACGTAAACATACCTTTTATGTTACTCTGGTTTAATTGTTGAGCTTAGATTGTGGCCACTATCTTGAAACTTCCTCCCAAGTCCTTTTTTTTCATAAATGCATATGTGTACTGCTTTAAATTGGTCTAAGCAACATAATTCTCTTAATTGTAGAAGTGTTTATATGTTCACTTAGTAGTAATGTGACCAAGATAAGTGAAAGAACTGAAAACAAAGTTCTAAATATGGCAGCTTCTTTTTCTTTTAATGAAAATCTTGATTTTGTATTAAACTTGTGACTTAGTTTACCTTCGATTTCTTTAGTATATTTCCCTGTCTTAATATATGGGAATAAGCAGGAAGATAAGCTGGTGAAGCAAATCCTATTCCATATTAATTATGTTGCACTTAGTTTTGTTAATCATATATCCCGTGGTTAGTCGGGATGTTAACTGACTGATTTTTGGGCATAAAAAGTGTGAAACAAAATCAGTTTCTGGTCGTTTGGTTTAAATAATGTGTTCGTAAAATATTTATGACTTGTGATTTAGCTCAAACATATCTTATAAAGCTTGGTGTTTAGAATGGGCTTGGCCGTTGTGTTCAATAGGTTGTGAGTGTGAAGTGAAATAGTTCTCAAGTCCTTTGGTTATGAGTATACCTGATTGTGTTTAAAGGACGTTTCACGGTTTTGGAGGTTTAGTTTGATTAACTCCAAAAATGCTTAAAACTCTAAGAATGGTTGGCTATCCATTATAAGTTATTAACTCCTAAAGTTTGCATATACATATGGAAATTAGTTCAAAGGGCAGCACATGTTAATCACCTAACTATGATTTAATTAAGTTGAAAAATAAAATTGTTTCTAGCTCATGAGCGTGATTGTTTGAAGGTTCAGTTGTGTGATATGCTAAAATCAGTTAGTAATGGTTGTCTTTGTTTTCAATAGTATGGTTGAACATGAACATGTTTGGCTATCTCTGAATTTGCCTAAATTACAGAAATCCCTTAGTTATTTAATAATTTGGTCGTAATGCAATTAAGGCAAATAAAACTTGGATATTGGTATTGAACGTGTTCTTACGTTTTCTCTTACTAATTTGTCACTCATGATTAGTTACTAATCTTTTTTCCCTTTCCTTGTTTCATGGAACAACCGGAGAGCTGGAGTTCTCACTTGAAACTCACTTTAGGCCCAATATATTTGGGTCGAGCAGCTATTAGGAGCTATTGCGGTGCTCAGAGTCGTTCTTTAGAAATTTAGTTCCTCCAAAGGAACTTGACGTATCTAGCCCCTTTTACTTTTTTTTTATTTCTTTTATTTATTGCTTTCCTTTATGCTTACTTGAAATGTTTTAACTAACCTTGTATATTTGGATATGTGTTTTTCTTTGTGATTCTGATTAATGTTTATTCTTCGACTTATAGTTTCGTGGATTACTTTATTTAGTTTAAAATTTTGAAAGTGAGTTTCCTTCACTCTTTTAGTTTAGGCAAAAGTTTTGGGTTTCCCTTTTAAATACTTTAAAAATTAGTGGTTAAACACTTTTAAAATAGTAATAATAAATAGTAGATATAGCAGATTTTTCTTGAGGATTAATTAATGTGAGCTTGTTTCAAGGAAAATTTGTTTAAATAACTTGCGGTAGATTTTCAAAAAAAAACACTAATTACCAATTCAATTTATTTCGAACAAATATTTAGTCATTCTTAGGCCATAAACTATAGAATTCTTTATCTAATCCAGGCAAGCTATTTCCATATTCATTTATAATTCATGTATTATCTTATTCTAACTCCAATATTTTACAAATATTTTGGTTATACTCTATATATATATTTATTTATTTTTGAGATTTTCAGATTTTTTTTAAAGGCCTCAAAACGCAAGGTATATATGTCATATGCTATCTACTACAAGGTATATATTTATATTTTACTTACCCATATTCCTACTTAAATTAAACATATATTATTTTATCAAAATTATATTTACGTACATAATACTTTCTTTCATATTTAACGCATGTTTATTTTTCACTTTACAAATAAAAGTCTTCTTTATATGAAACAAATAATTTTCATTCTCTACTCAAGTCTTCAAATTATTCTCTTACGCGAAATATATTTGCAAAAATAAATATGATTTTCTTTTATATTTTTTTCTCTATTACCGGTATACTTATTTCCTACATGTTTTTACTTATCCAAATCTTTTAAATAATAAAGTTTTCACATGATCTCCTATATTTTAAATATACATTCGTCATCTTTATTTTCTTTTAATAAACATGTCATAAGCCTTCTCAAACTCTAACTACATTTTTATTTTTATTTTTTTTACTTCACAAAAAGTATATTTGTATAAATAATATCTTCAGTTTTTACGTACCTTTTTTAAGTATATATTCTTAGAAATCATAAAGTTCTACATATTTTAATTGTAGTTATGATAAAAGTATTGCCATTAAACTTTCATATATTTCGACATGTACGTAGATATGTTTCATCTTTTTACCATAAGCATATTTTATATTTTTGCATATTGTAGTAGCATGTGTCATATACTTTCAGTTTTCTTTAAATTAATAAAACATGTTTTTATCACCCTTTTTAGCAAATAATGGACAAATAGTTTTTCCCAAATATGTTTCTAAATTGAGTTTAAGGACTATCTTCGGATAGGCTCTGAGGGGTGCCTAACATCTTCCCTTCGAGTAACCAAAACCCTTACTCAGAATCTCAAACGTTGTCGCCGACTAAAAACAGAGTTTTACATTAACAAATGGTTTTCCTAATTTTTCCCTAAAAGGTTAGGTGGCGACTCCAAACCCTTTTTTCAAAACCAGGTAGAAGAGCCGAATGTTGCAAACATATTTTGGCCAGTCCAAAATAGGGCGCGACACTTGTTAGGAAAGTCAGTCAAATAATCATATAGCAAAACTCGAGTGTCATATCTTTCAGTATGTTTATGTGCATTTTCAGATTATATTAGTATTTTGAGCTATCCAGTATTACAGTTGAAATGTTAAGCTTATATTCAGTTAGGAGTAGACTTAGCACCGAGCAGACAAAGGGATGAAGGCTCACCCGTCAGTTTAGGCTGATACCTTTGGTAGAAATCCCTGAGTTCCAGAACTACAGCCCCACCGTAGGTTCTAAGGGGGTCACCCGTCAGATTAAGATTGACACCCTTGTCCCTTGTGGACATCAGTTAGTGGATCCACATTAGACTTGTTCGTACCCTTGGCAAGTTATGAACACCCTTCCACCTAGGGTTACAGGTTGGCCTCATAATTAGCTCAGCTTGGGATATGTCGGGTAATAGTATCTCCCACAGTTAGATTCATGTGCATTGACCATGTATTCAATATATATTTATATATTTCAGTAATCAACTCAGCATGTTATATCATCATGATTGTTACTTGGTCATCACATCCAGTTTAGTTTTCAGTTATGTTCCAGTATATCTTTTTCTATGCTCAATTATTATGTTGTTCAGCTTAGCCTATATCTCGCATGCTCAGTACATTCAAATTACTGACGCATACTTTTGTGCTACATCATTTTATGATGTAGGTTCAGGTGCTTAGCATCCAGACCGCGCTTAGTTCGACTTCTAGTCTATACCGAGCAGTTTAATGGTGAGTCCTCATTAGTTCGAGGACGATAGTCATGCTTATATCTACAGTATTTACTTTCAGTCTCAAATTTGTTAGAGTTAGCTGGGGGCATGTCCAGCAACTCCTATTCAGTTAGAAGGCTTTCAGTCATAGACTATTTTCAGCAGTTGTTAGTATTATTTTTCTGTCAGCACTAAACTATTTATATATTCAGACTTTTGGGTTCTTCCTTGCTTTCAGATAATGATGGTTTTAGCTTCTGCACAATGCATGCTTTACTCTGATTTTTTATAGATATGACATTCCATGGGTTAGCTTGGTGTCACTTGTGACACTAAGCACCATGTTGGGTCCAGGGGGTAGCTTTGAGGCGTGACACAAGTGGTTCACAATTGTGGACACCTACTCTAATCCACCTCGATAGGAGAATACTTACCACCTATTAAAAAGGTATGCAAAAGTCAATAAGAAAGCATAAAAAATTCCTTTAAATATCAAAACCAGTTAAAAACAATGAAATAATAAAAACTGTAAATACAACGAAACTTCTTCCCGAGGAACTAGTCTAAACAGGTACAAGAGCTACTAAGAGGGAGTACAAGTCAAGACACAGCTTCTACTATAGGAACAATAACATAAGTTCCAAGAGATCTACCGCATCAAGCCTGAAACATCTACTGAATCCTGCAACCATACTATATTCCAAAAAGGATTTAGCAAGAGTAATATCAGTACAAACAACATGTACAGATAAGTATCATCGGTTGACCTTAATCAAATCACATAGTATCCCATAAATGTCCAGAAGGAAACATTCAGATTGAGAGTCATTTAGTTAAAGGTCTTTTATTAAACAGATCCTTAATACCTTAAAATACTACCAACCTTATAATTAAAAGGGGAAACCTTCCTTGTTATCAGCCAAACCTACTTATATGATTGCCTATGAATTCCACACATCTAATCCCCCCCCCCCCGCCCCAAAGATTCCTTACTCTTGATATCCTGCCAACTCTAACACTTTTTAGAATAACCAACCTTATACACTAATACAGACATACACTGACACCCTATCATCTTTAGATTCACCTTAAGTCTATAAGCCATAATAATCAAGAGTGTGTGAAAGAGGGTGACACCTCACACTCGTTGGTCCCGCCACAAACTAGCCCAAACAATATCTCATGTCAATATACCACTCTAAATAAGATCCTAAGTCATCAATCTCGACTACCAATTAATAACCAAGTTAACAACCATGACTCTACAACAACTACCTACACCTTATACAACTGCACCAACAATAGACAACATAGAATTGTGTCACATCATGTAATTAACTCGGACCTCCCAAGGATCCTAAGACAATAACTATGGAAAATTACATGCATCCCTATTTGCATAGAGAACCACCCTTAGAAATTAAGCATATAGTCAAGTAAACATCTAAGCCCGATTCACTCAAGGAACCAACACATATGAATATCAAGTTAACAACTAAGCTAGGTTCACTCAAGGAACCAACATATATGAATATCAAGTAAACAGCTAAGCTTGGTTCACTCAAGGAACCAACATATATGAATATCACGTAAACAGCTAAGCTCGATTCACTCATGGAACAAACATGTATGAAAATCATGTAACAGCTAAGCCGGGTTTGCTCAAGAAACTAACATATTTGAATATCAACTAACAGTTAAGCCCGATTCACTCAAGGAACCAACATATAAAAATTGAGTAATAGTTAAACACGGTTCACTCAAGGAACCAACATGTAGAAATCAAGTAACAGTTAAGCCTGGTTCACTCAAGGAAACATCACACTTTCCAAATACTTGCACCCATATGCTAATGGTCTTATGATCGTCCACTAGACATGACCTGCAGGGGACACGCTCTTGTCCATGTACTGTACCGATGTGGTACCCAAGCCAACCAATGAATCATAGATACTGTATCAGCATGGTACCCGAGCCAACCAATTAATAACATCAGCTAATCCCATAAATATGTCCAAGTATTGGTACATCCTACAATAATATCATATATCACAATAATCAAAACCACAATGAGAATAAGCAATCATACTTGTACAGTCAACAAGACTTTAAAATAACCTCATTATATGTGATTAACACTTAAGATATCATTTAACAATTACTCCCTTCAGTATGTATTGCAACAAACGCATCCACCCAACCACTTGGTCAACTCGAGTTAATCATTTCATGTAAATAACAACCATTCCTTAACACACCAATCATAAGTAGATGTAATTCATTGGTTTATCTGTTATACCATGTCTGAAGACTAACCCCCGACTAAATCAAGTAAGCATATCAAGCCCCATTCCTAGGTTCAAAACCCTGCTACCATGACGAGAACCACTGTAGCTATCCTTATGTTGAGGCCTCTTATCTCTGGCCATGGAGTCATAATGATGAAAATCCTCTATGGTACGAGCATATTCTATAATAGACTGGAATGATCGACCATTAGCAACCAATATCTCAGTTGACTCTCTAAACTCTGTCTGCAATCCCCAAACAAACCTATGGACTCTATCCAACTCAGTAAGCATGATCATAGCCCTAAATGGAGCAAGCTAGTGGAAGCGTGTCTCATACTTCGATACTGTCATAGAACCCTACAAAAGTCTAGTGAACTTCTCCATACGATGCTCCTTGTCGCTCAGTGGCAAGAACTTGTCCATGAAGGCCTCATAAAACACTGACCAAGACAACAAAGGTGATGAAGATGGTTTACAAGCGACTTGGGCCCTCCACCATAACTTAGCTGGGACCTCCAACTGATAAATAGTTTATCCAACACTGTGAGTCTCTAGTAAACCCAAATGGTGTAGCACCTCCTTACTAGTAGTAATAAAATTATGTGGATCCTAACCAGAAGTACCAGTAAACCACAGAGGTTCCAATCTCAAAAACCTACACAACGCCTTCTGCTCCATCTCTATCATAGCTGGGAGAGGAGCAAGAGGTTGTGCAATAGATTAAACCAGAAGAACCTCACCATGGGGAGCCACAGTAGAAGGTTGCGCTCTTGAACTCTGTGCACCCAGGGTTGCCCCCTGAGCAGATATCTTTTCTACCTCAGCAGGCTGATCCTCGATCATACTCAATAAGTGTAGAAGCAAACCCCGAACACCTAAAGACTGAGTTGGGTTGATGCTGGTACTGAAGTTGGTACTGGAGCTGGTGGGACTTAGGCTATCCCCCGGTCCATATGTTGATGCTCGAGAATAAACTTGGGCTCATACTCGGTCTCAAACTTGACCCTAGGACCTATAACTGGTGATGCTACTCGAGCATGTCCTCTAGCTCTACCTCTGCGACCTCCCTGGCCCATAGATGGAGTTGGAGGTGTAGGAATCGAAGGCTCTCCTCCGCCTGATGCCGACGACCTCATATGAACCATCTGCGAAAGAGTGAACTAGAATAAGTGAGATTCAAGAAATTTCAAGGATACTACACATGAGATAGAAGCAAGAAAAGGTATCATGTTTCCTATGATGCCATTGTAGCCTCTCAAAGACTGAGTACGAACGTGTCCACCCTGATCCACAAGACTCTACTAGACATTGGCTCTTATACCAATGACACCGGTGAATCTAGTCTCTGATACTAAGTTGCCATGCATCGATTTCTCGATCATGATGGCACCTACAACCCCCAAGTAGGTGAACCAATTCCTATTGCCCGGAACGGTTAGTAATAGGTTATTAGCTAACAAGCAAGCGGAAAAAGCATAATACTAATGGAAGCAAGGGAGATACGATAAGTAATAAGCACCAGGAATGCATAAGCAGAAGCTAACCCAAACCCAAAACCTGGTATCATAGTATAAGAGACGAAACTATATCAACAAAGTACAAAAGGATCCAAAACAATATATACAAATATCTCTAAATAGTAAAAGAGTACATAATACAAGGTTGAACTAAAAGCTAAACTCTGGTCGCCAAGAGCTCACTCTTAATCTCGAGTAGCTCCCAAAAGATCAGTCCACACGAATCTCCAATGAATCAGCAGTGATGACCCACACTAATATCTGCACCAAGAAGATACAGAGTGTAGTATGAGCACCAATTGCTAAGCAACGGGTACCTAGTAGGTATCATAGGCCGATTGGGCGCATATAAAATATAAGAGCAGTAATATAGCAGGAAAGAAGCAAGTAGTCACAAAAATAATGAATAAGTACACGGAAGCTAACACAGAAGGATATAGGGAGAAAACAACATACTTGGCTAGCTACTGGAATATATATCACACAGACACTGGTGAAAGAAAGAAATAATGAACCTAGGATTCTTGCAATAACAATATATATAGAAAGCTTTTATAAATAGGTGATATATCGGTAACCTCAAGTAATAAGGGAAGGAGGAAAGAAAATAATGATAGCATGCTCACAAACAAGATTAATAACCAAACCATGCTAATAATATTACTCTCAAGACAGGAAAAAACCAACCGGTAGTGCAAGTACAACTCTCAATATCCAATCATCATAGGTAAGCACAATAAGGTTCAATATATCGATAGTGTAACAATAACCTTACCTACAGTCCCAATGGCTGCCCATATATACGAGGATGACAAACAAGTAAAAACAAACCCTCTGGCATCCCATACTACCGGAGCGTACACTCAGCAAATAGCAAACAAGGGTGGAATCTCACACAATGGATGACATGATGCAATAGTGAAAGTCCAGGTGGAACAGTAACCCCGTATGTACCCCATTCCAGCGCCTATAGGCCCAACAGGTAACATCCATGGAAGGACACGGTGCATATACCTCAACTACACCATATACGTCCCTCCTTCAGCACACTCGACACTTAGCCCCTGGTCTAGATCAGCAAGGTCCATGGAGGTCCTTCACCATATACTAACTCTCGTAACCTCAATGCAACTGTCTAAAGTGAATCTGGATCCAAACTAGCAATCAAATCTCAAAAATGCATGTCTGAAGACTATCTGGGTCTAAATCGGTGTAATATATCTCAAAAGCCCCTACAAGGGTGTCCGAACATAACCGGATCTAAAACAGTACAAAAATAAGTCTGATGCTTGGCCTAACCGAGTCCAGTATCATCTCCAACCAGCACTAAAACATATCTAGCACTCTGACCCCGTCGAGTATATTAGTAGTTTGAAAACAGTGATAAAATCAACCTATTAACTTTCTTACTCCAAGAAGATCCATTAGAATCATTTCAAATCCTTTATAACCACTTTTACTGAAAAGGTCCCTCGGAGCCATGCAAGGTTCAGAAACCATCAGTAGTAGGCCCGAAGCCAAAACTATAGTAAAACATGCGAAAAACCTCTTTATATGCTTGATAAATTCATGCTCAAACATAAACAGTAGCCCAACGTCTCACAATCAACCTATCAGCCCTGCACAGGCTCCAATCGCTCTACAACAAGGATAACTAGCCTAAGATCATAATATCGATGTTCGGGACTCATCGACATTCCCAAAAAACCCACCAACTATGGTCCAGAGTCAAGTACATTGCCACACAAGACCATAAGGGTGATAATATCATCTATAACAAAAACAATAATCATCAAAGAAAGCAAAATAAGTCAGACATAATGAAGCGGACAAGTTCTGTGGAAGCAAGCTAATAAACTCAACCCAAGGATGCTAATTAGTATAATTATATCCTATATATGCGAAGTCTGGAGGAGTTAAAATGTAACCTACTTATCGTTCGACACCAAGTTGCAGGAACGATGATGTCTGAGTATGAATCACTTTGGGAAGCTCTGAAACAAAGTCACACTATCAATAACATAAACTACACATCAAAAGTCTAATGATACTCATAATGCTATAGATATAGATGGGTCAAAATCTGGATCAAAAGCAAGCCCGCAAGGCCTACAACCTGAAATTAGAAACGAGAAGAAGCCCGATTAACATACAACTTTCATGAGTGCATGCTCCAATTTTGGGCAAATTTGGCCAATGAAAATGGCAAAAAATAGCCCTCTCAAAAGAGAATTTTAAGAGGGAAGATTCAAGAATAAAACCCTGAAAATAATCAAGGAATAGTTACCACGACGAGAGGACCAAGCTAACGGACCAAATTCCCCGCAATTACGAACAATCAAGCCAGAAGAAGCAGCTATAAACTAAGAAACTCAAGCTTTAAGGATTACAACAATGGAAGTTTTTAAGGGAGAAGAAGTAGAGTTGAGGAAGAAGGAGCTTACCCAAACGACGAAGGATCATGACTAATCACCAATTATGAACCTCCAAAGCCAAGAACTGATCTGGGAGATATTTGGGTTGACAGAAAATAAGTTTAGAGTGAGGAATCCAAGAGGAAAAGGCTGAAAAATTTGTGAAGAAGGGATTTTATAAGCCTTCCCATAGGCTAGCGCCATCGGCGCTATAGCGCTATAGGCAGGTAGTCGGGTAGGCGCAATCGCACCAAAATGGCATCATCAGTGTTGGCAGGTAGGCGCTGGCCTAGGCGTCATCGGTGCTAGTCGGGGGTCATCGCGCAGGAGGGTTGGCGCTAGCATAACGTGATAGCGCTTCCTGGGCGCCATTGGTGCTGAAGGCCCTCTGCAACAGAAAACTAGTTGCGCTACAAATTTCTATGGGGTGTTCTGAGCATAATCAAAACCCGATACTTAAAAAGTAATAATGCTAATAGAGTAGAAATGACATTTTGGATTCAATAGAATAGATGAAACTTCTATACGAGGTCGTCCCAGAGAAATGTTGACCCAAGTCAACACTAACTAAAACCAACCAACTCTCTGAAATGAGCTTGGCTCACCCAGGACCGGAACCAACCACCAACCTAACCTAAACTCATTATTCCGGAGCTGATGGAATCATCGGATTTTGAATTTGATGCTCCGATCATTGAAAGTTGACCAAAGTAACACTTTTAACTCCAAATGGCCTGAAAATAGAAGAAGCAACATAAAACCCACATTGGAGGTTCTCATGCCTCAACTAAAGGTTCAACTGGACCAAAGTCCATACTCCGGAGCTAACGAAACTGTCAAAATTTGATTCAGAGCACGTTAGCTAAGAATGTTGACTAAAGTCAACAAATTCCTAAGTTAAAGCTCTAAAACATGGAAACGACTATAACGATCAAACAAATGGCCAGGGCACCGAACCACCAGTCCCAGCAGGCCATAAATGACTTAGGGTCGCTACAGGCAAGATCTAATAGTACAAGAAAAGAGTGAATGCGGGAATGACCGAAAGGTTCATTACAAATCCATAGTATCTTTATGGTACTTTTAATGTCATTTTGTTAGATGGACTGAATTGTTCATTTAACTTGAAGTAGAAAATGGTTACAAAATTGCGGCCTTCTCGTCTGTCGCACATGTTGTAGCAAGAAAATCACAAATGCCTCTCTGGCCTCTCAAAAGACTAAAGATTTTTAGGTATGTAATCTATATTTTTACCTACTTCAAAGGATTGTTTAGGCAAGCAGGCTTGGATATCCAAGCCTAGAAATCATGTTCCAAGACATTTACCGCCTACCCAAACAGCAAATACTACATAAAGTTTAAGTGAGGACAATGAAGTCTTTGACATAAGGGTTGTCAACCATCTAAGGAAAAGTAGGCGGTAAATTATATAGAAGTCTATAAAGTAGCTTACCAGATTGTATGATTTAGAAACATCATCTAGACACATGATCTAGCATCTATTAAACAAACATGCCTAATTAAAATCGACATTCAAACAGAAAATATCATGCAATAACACAATTTAAGAACCTACTCCAGACTTATATGCCTAATTATAAACTGATGATAAAACTTTCAAGTAATTTTTATTATTGAAACATACCTAAGAAAGAATCGGGATCTGGTTGCTGATTAACATTCTCAACACAGTCAAGATCCAATTGATAAACTGTGGCTGCGAAAGTCAATTTGATTTCAAGCCTTACAATTATGGAGGTTTGAAAGAGATAACACAAAGTGAATTATGAACAACCTAAACTTCTTAAAAGGATAAAAATGGGATCTGCCTTGGGCGACGGAGAAAGCGAAGAGGAAGAAGCGACAAGCAGAGATGCATTGTGATGGAAGATTATGAGGTGAAGCGGCGTCTCTTCTATTTTAGAAAAGGTAGAAAAGCGGTGTATTTGGATAGCCGAAGTGTTACTTTTTTTTTGTAAGCTAGCATTCCAGCTTTTCGAAAAATAATGCTAAATTTTGTGGTTTAAGATAAATAAAATTCCCATTATCTAAGTGTGTCACGTCATTAGGATTATGATTCTCTTTATTTATATATATATATATATATATATATATATATATATATATATATATATATATATATATCAAGAGTAATTTTATTTAAATCTGAATGGTTAAAAATGATTTTTCTCTAACAGTTGAACCTTTTTTTCCATGGTTATGAAATTCACTAATCTCAACACCCTCTTCCTGCCAAGAATATCACTTTCTTTAGATATAAAAATGGGTTTCATAACTAATTTAAGTTGCATTCCAAACGAAATATGACTGTCATCTAATTGACGACTCAGGAGGAAAAAGTTAACACATTATGGTGAAGATCGACACCATGAAAAAGTTAACACATTATGGTAAAGCTCATAAAGGCGTTGCCGCGTTAATAGTAGTTATATATCCATTCTCAAACTTATTTGGTGCTTTCAAAATCCTTTGTCACCTTTCTCTAACTTTACATGCAAATATTAACTACCATATATACTATTTTTAATTTTTTTTGCAATTGTTTGCAGTTTTGACTATATTAAGCTTTTTAAATCTAAATTCAACTAATAGAAAAGAAATTCTGTAGCGTTCAATTATATAGTTTGAAAAATGCTTATGTAGTTGCTCTTGATGAAATTAATTTATGTGCATAATTAAAAATACAATATTGCTTTGGAGGAGAAAAAGTAAATAAAAATACAATATGACCAGGTATATGGTTCCCATGGGCAGAACAATGAAATATATTTAGACATGTTACATTTTAAAACTCACATGTTACTATTTTTATTTACTGCTTACATTAAAAAGAAAAGTCAGACCTTGAAATATTGATGTTAAGATATGCTACAAAAAGGAAAAATTCTGAAGATCATTAAAATTCTGAAAGAGAAAAGTCTAGACCTTGGAAGGAAAAAATTAGTTCCGGAGAAAAGACTTTTACAACGTAAATTGAAGACAAAATAGAAACAAACTCCGATCGCTGCAACACGAAAGGAAAGACAAACAAACATCAGAATGCCAACATTTATAATTAGAATGTTGGCATCACTATGAGTCACAAGAACAGTCGTGCCCTTTAGTTACAGGAATCAGTAGAGTAGAGGACAAAAACAGCATTTTGAAGATAATTAGAATTACCTTACTTTAGAGAAATCGAAGATGAACTTCTGAGGACTTCGGTAAATTACTTTTTTACTTTTCTCAAGAGGAGGGAGAGCAATTAAAGAGGAGGATTAGTGAGCAGTTAACAACGAGAAGTCACGAAGGAAAACTAAAGGGAGAAACTATTTGGGACCAACAAGAGATTAAGGATTGAATAGATAAATAAGGGAAAGGACAGAAAAAAGGCAAAAAACAAGAAAAAAGGTAAATAATTTTTTGGATTGTTGAGGCATGACATGTCATCGGGACTAAAATCCTCTACTAGGCTATTATTTTGATGGACGACTAATTATGTCAATTTTTCAAAAATAAAAACCTCGAGATGTAAGACCGAGCAAATTAAAAAAAAATTACCTAAGTTTGAATTTTCTCTGTAAGTCGGGAAGATGAATTTAATGTCACTTTTAGTGATAGAGCAGCATTAAGGACAGAGTTAGTATAGAGTTTGTTGGTTCTTACTAGTTTTATATTTAAGTTAGTGGTTATTATTGTTAGGGTTTTCCTTAAATTTTCTAACCTTATTTGAATTCTATCACAATTGTTTTTCATTCAAATATGTTTTGTAAGTACAAGAGATTTTCTCGGTGAAAAAGAATTCTTCTATTTTTATTCTTTCTTTAGAAAAGAAGTTTTAAAATTCTATAAATAGAAGAACTTTACTTATGGGTCAGGTTTTGAGGAGTAAGAAAATAGGTGAGCTAATTCTCTAAAGCCACTTGACATTTTTGGAATAAAAAAATAACTTGTTAGAATTTCATTTAATTCGGTGTATTAATGAAAAGGGTAAATATGCACTATTTCTTAAACAACGAGGGGTATATTTGTTCTAAATCATAAAGTAGAGTGTTATATTTTCCCATTTTATCTTTTATTTAATATTATATAAAGGATTCAAGTTGAGTAGGACCAAGACAAAATATGTGGAGTGCAAGTTGAGTGAAATAATGCATGAGGCTGACGTGGAAGTGAGGCTTGATACACATGTCATCCAAAAGAAAGGAAGTTTCAAGTATCTTGTGTCTATAAACCATGGGAATGAGGAGATGGACAAGGATGTCACTCACCATATTGGTGCAGGGTATATGAAATAGAAGCTCACATCCAGAGTTTTGTGTAATAGGAAGGTGCCACCAAAATTGAAAGACAAGTTCTATCGAGTGGTGTTTAGACCAACTATGATTTATGAGGCAGAGCATTAGCCAGTCAAAAACTCTCATGTTCAAAAGATAATATAATTGGAAATGAGGATCAATAGTTTTCTTATTGGGTTTGAAATCGAGAGGACATTATGCGAAAGCTTATAATTGCAAACCTTAAAGGCGATAAATCAGACGACAAAGAAAACTATACTAAAAATATATTATTCGATATGATTTGGTCATAGGCGTACATATGAAAAACTAATATTAAAAGGGATCAAAACTAATGATAGAAAATCTCCCCCTAAACAAGACTCTTTAACGACTACATTGTGGATGTTATTATGTTATGGAATGAGAAAAATGATCTTCAATTTATAGAGGTACAAAACCTTTCGTCCAAAAAGGAGGTTAGTAAAATATGGAAAATTTTACTTTTCCTTTGATAAAAAGTAAAATCGATTATGGTAATACTTTGACTTTCCTTCAAGCAAAAAGTAAAACTCAAATATGGTAAGAAAATAAGGGCAAAAACTCTAACAAATCTCCCTTTTTTGGCTTGATTTTCTTGACAAAAACTTGATCCATCTCTTCACATGCTTGATCTTCGTTCTTTACATAATCTTCACCACTGCTTCTTTTAATGTTTAAAAGTGGATCCCTTGTGGGTTAAAATATTGGAGCCCTTTGGGTTAAAAGTATTGAAGCCCTTTCGGGTTAAAAAGTATTGGAGCCCTTTCGGGGTTTAATGTATTGAGGTCCTTTCGGGTTAAAAATGAGCTATTTTGGGTTAAAAATTAGCCATTTACAGGGTTAAAAATGAGCCCTTTATAGGGTTAAAAGTGAGCCCTTTGCAGGGTTAAAAATGAGCCCTTTGCAGGGTTAAAAGTGAGCTCATTCTAGGGTTAAAAGGTTTTTGTTTCTAGTAATATAGCAGCAAGATTGTTGAAAATATGGTTGAAAAAATATCTCCACATATAGTATTTTAGACCTTTTTTTTGGGACAAATAATCTTCACTATCGCCGCATTGGTTGCAACTTAGATCTTGATGTGTATTCAATCTGAATCATCGGCTCATTGAACCCATTAAATCGTTGTATCATTGGACCCATTCGATCGTTGGATCATTGGACTCATTGGATCGTTGGACCATAAGCTCTGATACAACATGTATGGTTCAAAATTGAGAGGGCGTCATGCGAAAGCTTATAATAGAAAACCTTAAAGGCGATAAATCAGACGACAAAGAAAACTATGATAAAAACATATTATTCGATATGATTTGTACATAGGCCTACATATGAAAAACTAATATTAAAAAGAATTAAAACTAATGAGAGAAAATCTCTCCCTAAACAAGACTGTTTAACTACTACATTGTGGATGCTATTGTGTTATGGAATGAGAAAAGAGATCTTCAATTTATAGACGTACAAAACCTTTCCTCCAAGAAAGAGGTTAGCCAAATCTGAAAGATTTTATTTTTCCTTTTAGAAAAAGTAAAATCAATTAAGGTAAACTTTGACTTTCCTTCAAGAGAAAAGTAAAACTCAAATATAATAACAAAATAAGGACAAAAACCCTAACACCCATGTCATCCAAAAGAAAGGAAGTTTAAAGTATATTTTGTCTATAAACCATGGAAATGAGTAGATTGACAAGGATGTCACTCACCGTATTGGTGCAGGGTAAATGAAATAGAGGATCACATCTAGAGTCTTGTGTAATAGGAAGGTGCCACCAAAATTGAAAGACAAGTTCTATCGAGTGGTGTTTAGACCAACTATGATTTATGAGGCAGAGCATTAGCCAGTCAAAAACTCTCACGTTCAAAAGATAATATAATTGGAAATGAGGATCAATAGCTTTCTTATTGGGTTCAAAATCGAGAGGACATTATGCGAAAGCTTATAATTGCAAGCCTTAAAGGCGATAAATCAGACGACAAAGAAAATTATACTAAAAATATATTATTCGATATGATTTGGTCATTGGCGTACATATGAAAAACTAATATTAAAAGGGATCAAAACTAATGAGAGAAAATCTCCCACTAAACAAGACTCTTTAATGACTACATTGTGGATGTTATTATGTTATGGAATGAGAAAAATGATCTTCAATTTATAGAGGTACAAAACCTTTCGTCCAAAAAAGAGGTTAGTAAAAATATGGAAAATTTTACTTTTCCTTTTATAAAAAGTAAAATCAATTATGGTAATACTTTGACTTTCCTTCAAGCAAAAAGTAAAACTCAAATATGATAAGAAAATCATGGCAAAAATCCTAACAAATCTCCCTTTTTTGGCTTGATTTTCTTGACAAAAACATGATCCTTCTCTTCACATGCTTGATCTTCGCTCTTCACATAATCTTCACCACTGCTTCTTTTCATGTTTAAAAGTGGAGCCCTTGCGGGTTAAAATATTGAAGCCCTTTCGGATTAAAAGTATTGAAGTCCTTTCGGGTTAAAAAGTATTGGAGCCCTTTCGGAGTTTAATGTATTGGAGCCCTTTCGGGTTAAAAATAAGCCATTTATAGGGTTAAAATGAGCCCTTTACAGGGTTAAAAGTGAGCCCTTTGCAGGGTTAAAAATGAGCCCTTTGCAGGGTTAAAAGTGAGCTCATTCTAGGGTTAAAAGGTTTTTGTTTCTAGTAATATAGCAGCAAGATTGTTGATAATATGGTTGAAAAAATATCTCCACATATAGTATTTTAGACCTTTTTTTTGGGACAAATAATCTTCACTATCGCCGCATTGGTTGCAACTTAGATCTTGATGTGTATTCAATCTGAATCATCGGCTCATTGAACCCATTAAATCGTTGTATCATTGGACCCATTCGATCGTTGGATCATTGGACTCATTGGACCATAAGCTCTGATACAACATGTATGGTTCAAAATTGAGAGGGCGTCATGTGAAAGCTTATAATAGAAAACCTTAAAGGCGATAAATCAGACGACAAAGATAACTATGATAAAAACATATTATTCGATATGATTTGTACATAGGCCTACATATGAAAAACTAATATTAAAAAGAATTAAAACTAATGATAGAAAATCTCTCCCTAAACAAGACTGTTTAACTACTACATTGTGGATGCTATTGTGTTATGGAACGAGAAAAGAGATCTTCAATTTATAGACGTACAAAACCTTTCCTCCAAGAAAGAGGTTAGCCAAATATGGAAGATTTTATTTTTCCTTTTAGAAAAAGTAAAATCAATTAAGGTAAACTTTGACTTTCCTTCAAGAGAAAAGTAAAACTCAAATATAGTAACAAAATCAGGACAAAAACCCTGACACCCATGTCATCCAAAAGAAAGGAAGTTTAAAGTATATTTTGTCTATAAACCATGGAAATGAGTAGATTGACAAGGATGTCACTCACCGTATTGGTGCAGGGTAAATGAAATAGAGGCTCACATCCAGAGTCTTGTGTAATAGGAAGGTGCTACCAAAATTGAAAGACAAGTTCTATCGAGTGGTGTTTAGACCAACTATGATTTATGAGGCAGAGCATTATCCAGTCAAAAACTCTCTGGGAGTGGCTTAAGCGGAGGATAAGTTGTGGGAAACGAGATTGAGATGGTAATTTGGACATGTGAAGAGGAGATACGTGAATGCCCTAGTGTGGGGCTGTTAGATGTTGGCTATGGATGCTTTTAAGAGAGGTAGAGGTAGACTAATGAAGTATTAGAGAGAAATGATTGGATAGAATATGGTGCAATTTTAGCTTATCGAGGACATGACCTTAGTTGTGGTGATCACACCTTGTTCACATTTGTTCCATATGAGTTGTATATTCACATGGCTATCAAAGAAAAACACTTTGCCTAGTTAAAAGACTTACCGATTAATGATCGGCATGATTCCTTACATGATGGATGAATGCCCAGTTCCATAGCCTAATTATCCTCTTTTACTTATCAAGAAAATTTTACTAAACCCTAGCTGTTGCCTAGAAAATTTAAAGTGTCTTCTAACTGTAATGACTGGGTCTGTCGTTACGGGTAGTCCAATCATGGCAAGTTTTAGAGTTAGAAAACTCCAGGTTTGGGAGTTTGAAATTCTAGGCTAGGCTATCCTCGGCCGGTTTTGGAGTGAGGTAGAGTCTAGAGAAATTCGGGTAAGGATGGGTCTAGATGTCTTGGATTAAGCTAGTTTTTTGCGTAGTTAAGACATAAAGGAGTCCAGGGGACTTTTCAAAATCGCGTCTGACATGAAGGGGTTGTTTGAGGACGTCGGGGAAAGCAGGTGTGTTCTGAAATGGCCAAAATTGATAGATTTTCAGACATTCTGTCCATGACGAGCGCGACCACGCGAGATAGAAGCCATCGCTATAGCGGTGGAAATTATCGGTATAGCGACGGTCAAAGGGCGGTCAACATGCTTAAGACCACTATAGCGGCAGCCGATCGCTATAGCGGAGTGGGGACCGCTATAGCGGGCCGACGGGTTTTTAATGCAGAAATTTCCCCAAAACAGTCTAGTTTTCTACAATTCATTTGGGAAAAGAGCTACGGTGATTTCAAGCGTTTTTCTTCCTTTCTCCATCGAAATTCTTCCTTAAGGTAAGATTCTTTTTCCCCAATCTTTGTAATACGTTTCCTATGCGGTATAATTGCTAGGAAGGACCTTGGGAAAGGTTGGAATAACCTAGGAAAGGTGGAATTTGGGGAAGAAGGAGATTCTAAGCATGTGTGTTCTTGTGTATTGATAAAAGTATGTTAAATTGATCATAGGTTGTTAAATTCTCTTTTTTTATCAGGAAAAATGATAGCACTGGGAGAATTAACGGTGGAAAGCCCGAAAAAGGGTGGGATGATCATGGGTGGCCTGGGGTTTGGGAATTTAGTATAATCCAGGTAATGTACAGGCCTTGTGTGTTAATTGTGTATACTGTGTGCTATTTTTAGACCAAGAACGAGAAAAGAATCTTGAACACGGGAAAGCTCTGGTTGAATAGAGCTTGGATCATTTCGAGGTAGGTTTTATGATTTTCCGTGAATGTTGTATATTCATGTACTCATGTCTAAGTGATTGTATGCTTTACATTGCTTAGGAAAGTTGTGTGAAATGTTTAGATTCCTGTTTACAGTCTGTGTTGAACGGTGTTTACTTGTTGGTCTTATAAGTTATGTGTGTTCATCTATTGAATGTGGTTACTGACATTCGGTTGGCTTGGGTACCACGCCTAGTACGGGTTACTATTTGATTGGCTCGGGTACCACGCATGATACATGTTACTAATTGGTTGGCACGGGTACCACGCCTGGTACAGGTTACTAATTGGTTGGCACGGGTACTATGCCTGGTACGTGTTTACTTTATAGCATATTGCATGTTGACTTTGTATTACATTGATTGTTATTGGTTCGTGTGTGGACCGGGTTGTTTTACAGAATGTAATACCTGATATTGAAAAGTGTTATTGTTTTGTGGTCCTTGAGTGGCCGGGAACTGTTGTATAACTGTTGTCTTGGTCTTGGTTTAGGCCGGGTTGATCATTACTATTGGCATTTATCTAGGGGGGGGATTCCAGGGTGGGTCCTGGCTAGACGGAGAGGTATAGTAATGGCTCATGTTTGTGGTATAGAACTGTAAGAGATGGATTTCATGCTGGGACGAGGTAGGTAGAGACTTGTAGTCTAGGACCTGTTGACGTGTTGCATGTTTCCATATATTTACTTGAATATGTTGTACTGTTATATACACTGTTTATATGAAAACTGGTTGATGATCCTACCAGTACACAGTGGTGGTGTACTGATACTGCACTTGCTTGTCTTTGGTGTGTATAGGAAATTTTCCAGTGGCTGAGACGCGACCTCACATTTAGCACCGACGATTTCTGACTTTCAAGGGTGAGTTGCTTGATTCGAGCTATCTTAGGTTATCTATAGAGTTTCAGTCCATTTGTTTCGGACTTAAAACTATTTCATTTATCCTTTGGGGTTGCATCCCCGTATCCTAGATATTTGGTATTGATGTTTGGTACGATGACTTTCAGTTCCTAAGTGGGATTTTTCACAGATTAACTATTATGATTAGTTTTTGAATTGTTTGATTGCTAGTTTACTTTTCGCTTGCTGGTTTTAGGCTGTTAGTCTAGGCAAGAGTTGAACTCTACTGGTTCATTCATCCGGGGGTTGGGTGGGTGCCACTCACGATGAGTTGGGTCGTGACACTAACAGTCATAATGATGTTTATATAAAAATATTAGGGCATAGGGTTAGATAAACTAATAGGTCTATTCACTTAGCTAGCACCCTTTATGGTTGTATTAGGCCCAAAAGATATTTTTACTTATAGTATGACTTTTCTACCATTTTTTTTAAAAAAAAAATGGGTAGGGAAAGGGTAATGGAAGAAGAGATTACCAGATGGAGAATTGAACCCTCACCAATAAAGTGAAAGTTCAGGTAACCAATCAACTTAGCTACCAACATTTTCATGTGACTTTTTTTGTCATTAGTAAAGATAAATTATCTACAACCAAATCTCGTTAATTTTCTAGTTAATTCTATTTTGTTTCCTCCTGGTTTTTCCATTGAATGGTAACTATTATATTTTTATTATTATCAAAGGTCATGGTTAAGAGAGGAAGTTTCAAATATTTTGAGTATATTATCTATGAAAATGGAGAATTGGCGATGATATTCAAATAATCCCTTACAAGACCTGAACAAGTTGCCTGGTTTCTCAAACATGATCATATGCTTGTAAAAGCAAAGATGGTTGATATTTTGCTGCCAACATGCATCATTTCCTCAATAATTTATGTCTTCTCACCCATTGACACTTATATTGAAACCGATTAAATCGAGAGTGGATTCAAAAATATTACCTCAATTTGGATTTTATGTTTAATTCGAAAACACTAAATTGGAATTGCTAGTAATGATGTAGAAACATGCAGAGGCGAAGCTGGTTTTATATGGGTTCTTACTAGTCTTATATTTAAACTACTGATGGACTACAATTTTATATTTAGCTAAAAGGGGTTAGTGGGGAGTTATCAAGATTAGAGTTTTTGAGAGCTTACCTTGAAGATGGAACAAGACACTGAGACTAGTTGTAGCATTACTTTGGGAGCTTACCTAGAAGATGGTTATTATTTTTTTTGAAAAAATTAAAGGGTAAGTTACATGTTAGGCCGACTGGTAAAATAATTACATTTGCAGGATATATATTTTGTGTATATATTATACATTAGTATATAAAAAAATTAGATAAAGTGATCATCTTCGCATGGTCATAAGTTACCACATTAAGTTTATGAATGACCCTTCCTGATAACTTTATATTAAAACGTCACAATCCAAAACTAAGGTAATAATAGCACCTATCTAACCCACCGTGATGGGTAAGCCTAAATCCAACTCAACGCAAACACTAAAATAGTTAAGAAGCGGATGAAGTAAAGATAGTATCAAAACCCAAAAATAAATTCTTGACAGAAAATTAAGATAGATATAGAAGTCAACTAGAACCCAGATCTAGTCACAAGTCCAAGCCTCTTAGAGAAGAAGTACAATAATTGGTCCAAAAAAGTCTAACATGCGAAGGAAAATATAAGACGACGATAGAGGAGAGTATGAGGGTCTCTGGGATCAACAACTTCTATCTCAGAGTCTCCGGAGAATACATCACCAAAAACAATTAAAGAAATCAGCGTTCGGGACTACCAACTCAGTACATGCACGTAAGGTGCATAAAATAAATAAGTGTGATTACGGAATCATGTGTACTCAGCAGCATCATAAATCGACCCTAATTCAAAGTGATGTCTAGAACCACCTTAACCAACCATCCAATACAACCATATAAACTTGCATTTAGGAAAGCCACACCTAGTCTAATAGGCAGCACAATAGTAGAGCAACAACACACTTTTGATCCACTACTTCACAACCCAGCACGATATCAACAACCAGAAATCACACTATTAAATCACAATGAAACCAATCATATGGGAATGATGAGATGAATGCGAAATGATGCAATGCATGCGAAATGATGCAATGTGTGTTATAGTATACACTTGTTGCTCTGTATAGCTAGCTAGAAACCATGGAAAACTCGCGAGGTTCATATGCCTATTCGGAATAGTTTCCTATCAGGCATGCAAATTGGAATTTACCATCGCTATATAAATATTTCATGAATAAGTAAATCCATCCCGAACAATTTTCAATCGGGCATACAAATCATAAAATCAGCATAAATCCACCTAGAACACTTACCCATCGGGTGTGCAAGTCAATTTAAAATATCATTCTCAAAAGTATCTCTTTAGCAATGTCATGATACGAGTATGAGTGAGTATGTATATTTCACAGTGATAAGAGAAGCACATATATCTTAATCCGGGCACACAAGGTCATACTCAACTCAACTCAAAACACTGGTTACAAGCACAAAATCATCAATCTAGTTTAAATATCTTGAATCTAACACATAAGAGAATGTACTATCAATATCAACACATAGCAAGTCTGATAGAATGACTAATCCACTTTCAACACTATAATACAATAATTAAGAATAAGCGAAAACAACAAAATCAAGACAAATATCTCATTTTAAACCCTTTTCAATGTAGTGGTACCAACATAGATGCTCATCACGTCATCTATAAGGGACTCACGTTCCTTATTACTCCTCATACAAGCAACTAACATGTAAGCACTTCAAAAGAGAGTCAAGGAAAGTCTCAACTTGCCTTAAGAGAAGACCTGCAAAGCCAAACCATAGTCTTTCCTTTTTGAATTGCCTCTGAACGAGCCCAATCTATATAAATATGAATTCTACATAAGAATACAAAACTATAGACACTCATAAATCCAGATTTTGATTTCGGGTCCAAAAAGTCAATCCCGAGCCCGAAAGGGCAAAACCAAAAAAAAATTTAGAAAGCACTTTACCCATAACTCAAGGAGTTGAAATACAAAATTTTACAAAAAATGGAGTTAAAATGAAGCTTGAAATTATTAATTTATCAAATTTTATATCTATTGGGAAAACCCCAAATTTACAAGTTGAAAAAACAAGATTTGAATATAAAAATTATAATCAATGGAGAATGGTAAAAGTAGTATAAGAAACTTACTAACGAAGAAATCTCGAAATTTCCCTTTCCAATCTCTCAAAATTGAGTTCCAAAGCTTCAATAATCTAGTTATTGAGTTTAGACCGAATTGGGAAATTTAAATTTGCCAAGCTATAACCCTTCATCACGATCACATGACCCCCTTTTACGATTGGGATCTGATCCGGCCTGAACCCTTCAAGATCGTGAGGGCCCGATGGTGAATGCATAGACCAAACTCGCTCTACCCCAGACCTGGTTCAAGTGCCTTTCATGATCACGAGAGAGCCTTCATGAATGCGAAGAGGAAGATGACCATGTACCAGCAGCAACAGTTAACATCAACCACAAGGTCAATAATTCCCCAAAATAACACTCGGAATGTGTTTGGAAGTCCATGAATACAATTCAATAATACTAATAGAAAAAATCAATATTCCGGACACAATAGAATCATCAGAATTGTCAATAGAGATCGTTATCAGCGAATGTTGACCAAAACCAACACAAGGCTTTAACTTTCTAACTAATTACTCAAAATGCATTTGAATGCCTCGGAACCCAAATTAAAGTTGTACTAACCAAAAAATGGCATTTTAGAGCTAATAAAATTAACAAAATTCTCATACGACGCCCAAAACTCTGAATGTTGACCAAAGTCAACCATACCAACTTCAAAACCTTCAAAAATAAAAAACTCACCTAGAAACAAACCAAACACCTCGGGAACCATGCCACCCACTTTCGCACACTACAAATACCATAACACAACTATAAGGAGGGGTAAAAACACAATGAGGGTTGTTACATTATTCACTACTAAAATACACGTTCGTCCTTGAATATAAGAGTAAGAAAGGTACCTGAACTATTGAAAAGTAAGGGATATACACTCCGTATGTCCGACTCTGTCTCCCACATAGCCTCCTCAACTGGATGATGCTTCCCCTCAACCTTCACTAAAGCTATCTCCTTAGACCTCATCAACTTCCTAATCTGCCTATCCAAAGTAGCTATAGACTCATCCTCAAAAGTCAAATTCTGATCTAAATCCACAAAGTCCCACCAAATAACATGGGAACCATCAAAATGGTACTTCTTCAATATCAGGATATAAAAAAATTGGATGCACAGCCAAAACTCAGAGATAAAGCCAACTCATAAGTGACCTCCCTAATGCACCTAAGAATGTCAAAATGACCAATAAACCTTGGACTAAGCTTTCCCCTCTTCTTAAACCTCACCACACCCTTCGTGGGTGATACTTTTAATAGAATCCTCTCACAAACTATAAGCTCCAAGTCACAAACCCTCCTATCAGCATAACTCTACTGTCTGCTCTGGCCTGTCAAGAGCTGGTCCTAGATCAAGTTCACTCTATCCATTAAATCCTGCAACAAATTTGTACCTCAAGGCCTAACCTGAAAGGAATCAAACCAATCAACCAGAGATCTACACTTCCTCCCACACAAAGACTCAAATGGTGCCATTTGAATGCTAGAATAGTAACTGTTGTTGTAAGAAACCTCTATTAAAGGCAAAAAGTGGTCCTAATGACCATTAAAATCAATCATAAAAACTCGAAGCATATCCTTCTAAATTTGAATAGTCCGCTCTGACTAACCATTCCTCTATGGGTGAAAAGTTGTACTTATCTCCAACTGAGTACTAACTCTCGCTACATAAAACTCCAAAAGTGCAAAGTGAACTGAGTTCCTCTATCTGAAATGATGGAAATGGGCACACCATGCAAATAAACTATCTCCCGAATATAGACCTTCACTAACTTCTCTGCATTATAGGTGACCTTCACTAGAATGAAATGAGTTGATTTGGTCAATTTGTCCACAATCACCCAAATGGAGTCAATCTTCCCCGAAGTATGAGACAACTAAATCATGAAGTCTATAGTGATACGCTCCCGCTTTCACTGAGGTATAGGCATCCTTTGGGTTATCTCACCCGGTCTTTGGTGCTCATATTTCACTTGCTAATAATTCAAGCACTTAGCCGCAAACTCTATAATGTTCTTCTTTATCCAACACCGCCAATAATGCTTCTTCAGGTCATGATACATTTTGGATGCCCCTGGATAAATAGAATACATCAAATTGTGAGCCTCCTTCATGATCAACCTAGTCAAAGCACCAGCCCTAGGAACATAAATCTGACCTTTGATTCTCAAAACACCCTTTGAATCAAGAATCACTTCCTTAGCTTCCCCCTTGCACACTTTGTCCCAAATCAGACACAACTTCCCATCCTCAAACTGTCTATCCTTAATATGCTCTACCACAAGGACCGTGCTTCAACATAAACAATAACTCTATCAGGCTGATTAATATCTAATATCATGAAGCTATTGGCTAAACACTAAACATCCATGCCCGAAAGTCGCTCCTTCACCATCAATAAAGTAAGACTATCCATACTCACTGTCTTCCTACTCAAGGCATCTGCCACTACATTGGCCTTGCCTGGATGATAGAAAATAATCATGTCATAATAATTTAACAACGCCAACCACATGCGCTGCCTCAAATTCAAATCCTTCCCACTGAAAATATATTGAAGGTTGTGATGATCGGTTAACACCTCACATTGAACACCATATAAGTAATGCCTTCACAACTTCAAAACAAACACTACAACCACCAACTCTAAATTATGAGTGGGATAATTCTTCTCATGAGTATTCAACTGCCTCAAACCATAGGCTATTACCTTCCCTTTCTGCATGAAAACACCACCAAAACCAACTCCCAAGGCATCACAATACATGGTAAAACCTTCGCCCTCCACAGGTAAGGTCAAGATAGGTGTTGTACTCAACAAGGCCTTAAGCTTTTGAAAGCTCACCTCACACTCTTCGGTCCGCTGGAAAACAATATTATTCTGAGTCAACTTGGTCAATGGAGCTACAATAGAAGAGAAACCCTGAATGAACCGTCTATAGTACCTAGCCAAACCACAAACTTCGAATAATTGTGGTGTGGTAGGCTGAACCAATCTCAAACTGCCTCAACCTTGGCTAGATCAACCATAATATCATCCTTGGTCATAGCATTTCAATCTTCATGTTCTCATGCTTTGCTTATGTTTTAATTTAGAGGAACACAAGAGGAAATAACAAATTATTTAGCGCAATAACAGTGAATAAGTGAAGTAATAATTAAGCAAATTAAAAACAATAGTAAATGTCAAAAAACACAAATGGGTGAGATTAGTTTTTTTTCACAATTGTTTAAATTATAGACAAGACTTGATCGTACAGAGCGCTTGGCTAAACTTGGAATGAGACACTCAATGTGAGAATTAGCCAATAAGTGATTTGATAAACATATCATTTGAACAGTAATGTTGCAATCAGAAAGTTATAATATTTACAAAATAATTCCAATAACACCTACCAACTTTGGGAACACTGAGCTGCGAAATAAATTTAGCCCCAAAAAGAGGATTCATGTATGTTAAAAGAAAAGGTGAATTGCAAAAATGTAAGCATACAAGTGTGACAATAAAATAGCTAGTTTAATGCAACATCAAGTGCAGTCAAAGAGGTTTAAGTAATTGGATATGGAAAGATTTTAAGTAGAACCGGAGTAAGCATTTTAACAAACTAAAAAGTAGTTGTAAATCTCCAAAGCGTACCTAAAGGTGTAACATATTTTAAAATCTAAACGTATCACAGTGGAGATAAAAAATATCAATGTGGTCATAGTTTTAAAGCCACCAACATGAAGATTCTGAAATTGCTAATCTTAAGAACACAAAAGGAAACTCTTAAAAGTCTAATTAAAATTTAAAAGTGATGTAAAGATGGGTTGTTTTTATGCAAAGCATTTGGAAAGTGAGTTCTAACTAAAAGAAAGAAGTGAGATAAAATCTACATGAAAATAAGTGATGCGTAAGAAGTTAAACTAAGTGGTTAAGCATGAAAAAGCAGCATATGTGTGCCACAAAGAAGATTTTCAAAGTGAAGAGGTATTTTGAACTGCACAAAGAATAATTTTATTTTTGGGAGATCTAGAGGGATTTTGGGTGCCGCAAAGAAAAAAATAAAAGTAAGGAGGAATTTGGAACGGATCAAAGGAAGGGGGAATAGTACAGATGTTTAGTCTCTCAGTACCATGACGTCAAGTTTCTGGTGATGTCAGGTTGATGTAATACCATTTCAATAGTATTACAAGTTGAAAAGTTATAAAATTTGTGTTTTGAGGACTTTCTTTGCGTGAGATTAATTAATAATATCGGTACTGAAAAGATATTTCCTTAAAATTATACAACTATAGTTGCGAGCAACTACAGATTAACAGTGTACAAAAATACCGAGCATCAAGACAGGAACCATAACTTGCATAAGCAATAACAAAGGAATTTAATTGGTTGGGATGAATATAAGGAAAGTATGATAGATAGAAAAAAGAAGTATTAGTAAATAATATAGAGAGGAAAACGACTAATAATATTTAAGACCATGCGAGTAAACTTAGTACAAATATATCGAGGGTATAAAAATCAAGCACTATGGAAGACAACAAAATTTACAGAACGATTAACATATCAATTTAACAGGTTAAAATGAATAAAGACTAAACATGGCATATCGAACAAAGGGATAGCAAAGAAAATTGGGTTTTTTGTAAGACCCCAGAATTTGGTCCAGCTTTTAAACTTAAGAAATCTGAGAATTTTAAACTTTTTAGAAATTATAGGTCCAAAGGTTTGAACCATGAGTCGTGAAGTGAACCTGTGGTTCCAGTCTGCTGGTTCAGTCTCTGGTCTGAGAACTACGAGTTGGTTCTACAGACTGTGATTCCAATAACAGTTCGTCCTGTCAACTTGTGAAATCAGATCAGAGGGTTGACAGTTTCCCTATGTTTTACGATTGGCTTCTAAGGCCTGTAGTTTGAACTATGAACTATCCTACTAACTCATAGAAATTAACCAGAGATCAGCAAAAAACCCCAGGAACAACGGCTCAGGTCTACGGATGGTAGTCCATTCTACAAGTTGTCGTGTTGACTCGTAGAATCTGTTCTGCAGCCTGTCTTTTGGCTCAAGAACCACGAGTGGGAACTACGAGTCGTGGTTCAGTCTACGACCTATGGAACCTATCCGTGGGACCTGAAGCTAGGAAATTTTCCAACTTTTTCTTAATTAAGTCTCAGGTGTATTTCAGTCATTAGCCACCCTTTTAACTCCTAAATGAGATCATTTTGGGCAATTTTAGAAGGGTTTTATTCCCACTTAGCCCAAGTTGTCTCCCATTCTTTCAATCAAGTTCCAAAATAAGAAAAAGTATTTCCATCCTCTCAAGTTTCAAGTTAGGGTTTCAAGTTCCATAGCTAGGGATTCACTTCAAGTCTCAAGCTCCAAGTTCAAGCCTCCTTTTCTTTTTAATTTCAGTTGGGTTAGCATCAATCAAGGTATATGGGTATTCAATAAGTGAGTTCCTTCACCCTTATACCCAAAACCCCAATCTTCTAAATAATTTTTTTATGAATTTTAAATTAGGGTTCTTACCCAATTCTCATGGGTTCTTCTATAAATTGTTCCCTTATGATTCTTCTATGGATTCTAACTCTAAATTGCATGATTTTTCATAGGTTTTTATAAGTGGTTTCCTATTCATGATTTTAAAGTTAATCCTTGTCCAATTTATGAAACTTGAGTTCTTACCCAAATTGGGGAAAAGCTTATCGATTCAGTTTTAAAGCATAAGTTCTTGGTTTCTCATTACTTACCTATGATTTAATTGAAGTTACGCAGTTAATTTCGAAAGCCCTTATGTGGATGATGAATTTTAGCATGATTTCATTGAATTGCATGTCTTCAAGTAAAATTGATATGTTTAGATAACATGACCTCTATTTTTATGGAATTGCATGCCTAATTCTTCAAGCTATGATATTAGAAAGGAAAGTATATCTTGAATTATGGTTTTGCAAAGCTTTAAGATTCATGACTTGTGAATTGCATGACATCAGATATGTCCTTATGCTTTTCCAACAGTTTTGGATATTAGATATGTCACTATATTTTATGAAAGGTTTGACATCCAGATATGTCTTCCTAAGTTATGAACAGTTTTTACATCAGACATGTCATCAGTATTTTATGAGCAATATGTATGTTTTTTGGAGTAGTATTTAGTATCGAGTTAGACGGAGTGAGAGTACCCTTGGTCCCAGAACTATGTGCCCCCATAGATTTATAAGTCCCCTATGTTAGGCATCAGATTCGTGATCATGCAACAGTCATGCCTCTATACCCTGACAAGGTATATTAGGTCCTCTCGATGGGGAGTATACATTGGATTTCATGTAGCTCACATGGTCTATGTCGGTTAGAGAACCTCCCACAGAAATAGTTTCAAGTTTATAAATGTATTAACTCTTTGCTTTCAGATTTCAGACTTCCTACTTATGATTATGTTTTTAGCTTATGATATTGTATTGGGTCATTTCATTACATATTTTACTATTATCATATGATCTTAGCTTTAAGGATATTTTAAGCATGTTTTACCACGAATTATGCATGATCTCAGTTTTAAGCATGCCTTCAAGTGTATTCATCATACCATATACATATCTCACATACTCACTACATTCCATAGTACTGACTGCATACTTCTTGTGCTGCATTCTATTATGATGCAGATCCTGTAGCTCGCTCCCAAATCTATTGCTGGTAGATCAGCAGCACATCCATCCAGCTAGGTGAGTCCTCCTCATTTGATGACTTGGAGTTTAGCTTCATTCTGGACTACTAGTTCTTTCATTCAGTATTTTAGTATTTAGAGTTAGCTGGGACCCTGTCCTAGCAACTCACCAGTAGTAGAGGCTTTCATACATAGAGTCAGATATTTAGCTGTATTCAGACTTTAAATCTTAGACTTTATTTATATAACAGATTAAGATGTTCATTACTTTAATTGAGCTTCTGTCCCTATATTTGTTTAGTTTTTAAGTCATGCTAAGACAGAGGGTTTTCTTGAGATCACTTGTGATCTTGGGTCCCGTGTTACATCCAGGGGTAGGCTTAGGGCATGAAAAACTTGGTATCAGAGCATCAGGTTCAAGATTCCTAGGGTGTCTGAAAGCTGCATCAAGTAGTGTCCCTTTCATGGGTGTGAATCGCGCCACACTTATGAGGGGGAGTATATGAGGTGTTTTAGGAAAAATTTCACTTCTTCATGTTCATTATCGTGCGATAGACTTTGACTCTACTTAACCTTCTAATCCATTCCTTACGCATTTCAGATAATGTCTCCGTGAAGAAACCCCATGAGGAATGCAAATCCGACCATTCCAGATCATGAGGCTACGAATGTGAAACTTCATGAAGCCATCTGTATGTTGGCTCAAGCCATGACAACTCAGTTGAATGAGAAAGTGAAACTAAAGAAGAGGAAGAGGAAGAATAAGAAGACCAGAACATGGAATCAATCGTCTTCTAAGCAGAGGTCATCAGGACCAACCCCATTTTTCAGTTAGCACACCTGCCCTCGATTCTCAGTCTTGTCACAATAGGGCTCCAAAGATATTGAGGTACCCTTGTTGTGGTAGTTGTGGTAAGCTCCATCTAGGTGAGTGTCTTGCGGGTAAGGAGGGGTGTTTTAGGTGTGGTTAGTTAGGCCATAGGATTAGGGATTGCCCCTTATCTAAGCGGAGCAACTGTGTTGTTTAGCTCCAAAACCAATTCTTTTTATTGCCTAGCCAGTCGGGTCAGAGTATTCCTACAGAAGTTGAATCAGGTACATCACTAGATTTTCTTCCTTTATGCATCCATAGTCCCCGGGCCCCTATTCTTGTTTGGTTATGAATTTTCTTAACCTAGAACAAAGTTGAGATAGAAGGATTGAGGCCTAGACTTTTAGGAGAAGGAGAATCTTAGACTATAGAAGGAAGTGGGTATTCGTGCTATATTTTGGAGTAATGTATGCTCTTTTAGGGTAAAATGATCATAGTTCCTTTAAGAGGTTGGGGAGAGGTCCATAGACTTAGAAAGGTAGCATGAATCTAAGGAGGAGATAATGGGATGTAGAATCGGTCAGATTTTAGAGGCTCAAGTATTGATGTTTTTGGGTGTTAGAACAAGGTTACGAGGGGAGGCATAAACTTATTTCCATCCTAGAGTCCTAAGTGTACTTCTGCCATTGCAATACCTTTTGCATGCCTTGTGTGTCAGTTCCATGGTCCTATTTCAGATTTACGCAATCCATTAAGATTCACGCTCATGTGCAGATTCTAGAATGACAAGTGATTGCTCCAAACAATGCTTCTACTATTATCCTGCAATTCTATAAATTTTAGCTTTATGCCCTAAGGTTTGTTATCTATGTAAACTCATGTCTATCAGTATGCTCTGTCCTATTTTCTCAGTTCATTCTTCATACATGCCTCTATGTCTAATCAAGTCATGCTACGTTATGTATATGTTCAGACTTGATTTCTTGAAATGTTCGCCCTTATGATTTCCTTGCTCTAAGCCCTTTGACCTTGTCTTGGATGACGAGGGGGTGGTGATCCCCACTAGTCATGACTTACATGCCTCGTATATGAATCACTTGTACCTATTGCATTCAGTTCCCCAAGCCTCACCTTGGGTAGCTTGATCACGCTAAGTGTAAGTCAAGATCAATCTGAAATCCTTCATCCGTGACGCTAATGCTCCCGCTCTTTTCTTTCAATGATTCTAGTTAGTGTTGTTATAAGCGTTAGGGGGAGAAGGCCTTGTAATAGCCCAGCTTAGAGGTAGCATATTTCTTTTCCTTGTTAGTATACTTGTCCACCTTGACTTCTAGGTGTGGGTGAATTGGGAGGTAAGGATTATTCGTGCAAAATAGTTGGATGAGGAATTTTAGTATGTCCCCCTGTAAAGGTTCTTGAAATTGCAACTCCTAGTATGATAGGGAAGATGAGAGAATTCTTAAATAGGGTTAGCTACGAAACCATAAGGTGACCATAGTTATAAGCTTGACTATCGTGATGGGATACATGTGGATCTTTGTTTTAGGCAACTAGTGACCCTTTTGATTGGGAGCCCAAGGTTAGTTGGTTGTTATGATAAGAAAGAATACTATTCTTAGGAGGTAACTCCAGGTGAAAAAGATTAAGTCGATATAGGCGTAGACTTGGTTGAAGCAGGTAGTTAGACTATTAGTTTTTTCATTCAGTATTTAGAGTTAGCTGGGGGCCTGTCTCAGCAACTCACTAGTAGTAGAGGTTTTCAGACATAGAGTTTGATATTCAGCTGTATTGAGATCTTAAATCTTAGACTTTATTTATAAAAACAGATTAAGTTATTCGTTACTTCAATTGAGCTTTTGTCCCTATGTTTGTTCAGTTTTTAAGTCATGCTAAGGCTAGATGGTTATCTTGAGATCACTTGTGATCTTGGGTCCTGCGTTATGTCCAGGGGGTAGGCTCGGAGCGTGACATTTTTAATGGCGCATTGTTTAGACACGAAAGGTTGTCCTTCCGAGCAAACTATTAAGGTTCTAAAGGGAAAAAAAGTAAAACGGTTGTGAATGTAAAATTAGCATTCCTGGACGGTATGGGTTTATTTGTGTATTGCGAGGTAGGTTATTTTTATCCATCAGAGGATTCTTATAATTTACGAGAAAAGGTGAATTGTGAAATTTTAAGCATACAAGCGTGCTAGTGAAATATCTAGTTTAATGCAACATTAAGCGGATGCCTATTGTAACAGTTTAAGTAATTGGATATGATTTTTTTTAAAGTAGAACTAGAGGAAGCATTTTAAAGAACTAAATAGTAATTCTAAATCTTCAAATCATACCTAAAGGCATAACATGTTAAAAAATCAACATATATCTCAATGGAGATTACAAATATCAAAGTGGTCATAGTTTTAAAGCCATCAAAAAGAAGATTCCAAAATCGGTAATCTTGAAAACGTCATAGTTTTAAAGCCATCAAAAGGAAGATTCTAAAATCGATAATCTTGAAAATACGAAAGGCAAATCTTCAAAGTCTATTAAAAATCTAAATGTGATGTAGAGATGCATTTTTTTAAGGCAAGACATTTGGGGAGTGAGTTATAACTAAAAGAAACAAGTTGGAGGAAATCCACATTGAAATAAGTGACACGTAAGAAGTTAAACAAAGTTGTTGAATATGAGAAACGACATATTTGAGCAGCTTTGAGGGATATTGTGCCCCACTAAAGAAGAATTTCAAATCAAATCTTTTCTTCACAAATTCATACAAGTACCCATTTCAAAAATGTGGATAATTAGTTGTTGTTATCTCTTCCTTTTGTCATGTTTGTCCTAAACATCTGAGAAAAAGATTGAAGAACAATGTAGAAAATTTCCCTTTTTATTTCTTCTCCTTCTTTGTACAATTGAGAGTCTATTTATCCAGTAAAAAAGTATCTAAGTGTAACTAACCTGTACATGTGTCTAATTCTAGTTGGCTATCCTATAACAAACTTTTAACAAAATAAACAAACAAACTATGTATTTACATATTTATCCCCTCAGCTATATGTTATTGCAGATAACAGAAATAGGCCCAAGGGCCCAAGTGTGTAGGTGGAAACTCTGAATCCAAAAGCCCAAAAGAACACTTGCAAATTTTGAGTGATAGCCCTTTTGCACATGATAGCCCTTAAGGTCACTTTGCACATTTGTCTCTTTTCCTTTAATCTGTCTTCTTCGTCGAAACCCTAGGAGCTCAAGCTCTGTTAATAGGCTCAAATGGACTCATAGATTCCAACACCCTCCCTCAAGTTGGAGGGGAGGAAGAAACACCCAACTTGCCCAAAAGATTTTGATGCAGAGGCCCGCTGAGCGACTTAGTAAAGATGTCGGCCAGCTGAGAAGAAGATCTGACATAGGAGAGTGAAATCAAGCCAGCGAGATACTGTTGACGGACGAAGTGGCAGTCGAGCTCGACGTGCTTCGTCCGTTCATGAAAGACCAGATTTTTGGCTATGTGAATCGCTGCAAGACTATCAGAATGCAGAGGTACTGGCAAAGAAATAGGAACGGTGAGATCTTGAAATAATCGAACCAACCAGATAAGCTCCGCAACAACTCTTCTCATTGAACGATATTCAGCTTCTGCAGAACTGAGAGAAATCGACGTTTGTTTCTTAGATTTCCAGCATATAGGCGAAGATCCGAGTGAAATATAATAACCACTAACAGATTTTCGTGAATCTGGACAGGTGCCCCAGTCAGAATCGCAAAAGGCCATGAGCTGGAATGAAGGAGAAGCAGAAATAAACAGTCCCAGACCTGGATCTTTCAAGAGATAACGCAGAACTCTTAAAGCTGCATTGAAGTGAGGTTCACGAGGATCTTGCATATATTGGCTGAGATGCTGCACTGTAAACAAAAGATCAGGCCGTGTATGTGTCAGGTAGTTTAGCTTTCCCAGTAAATGCCTATATAAAGTAGGATCTGGTATAGGGATTCCTTGAGCTGCTAGTAGTTTGACATTAGGATCCAAAGGTGAAGATACCAGAGTTAAATGTAGAGAATCAAACTCCTGTAATAGATCCAGTGTGAACTTTCTTTGTGAAATGATCAGACCTTTAGGTTCCCTAATAACTTCCATACCAAGAAAGAAATGCAATTGACCAAGATCCTTAATTTTAAACTCTGCATCCAGAAATGACTTTAAAGCCTGTAACTCAGCCTCATTGTTCCCCGTTAACAAAATGTCATCTACATATACTGCCACAATAGATATAGAAGTACCAAATTTCTTGAAGAAAAGAGAATAATCATTTAAAGAATGCCTAAAACCCTTAAAATTGAGAGCTGAGGTAAGTTTAGCATACCATTGTCTGGATGCCTGTTTAAGGCCATAAATGGACTTTTTAAGTAAACAAACATGGTTAGGAGAAGGAGGTGTAAGTCCAGCAGGAAACCTCATATAAACTTCCTCATTTAAATCACCATGTAAAAAAACATTGTTAACATCTAACTGAAAAATACCCCATCCATTCTTAATAGCTGTAGCTAAGATGCATCTGATAGTGGTCATTTTCACCACTGGTGAAAAAGTCTCATTATAGTCAACCCCTTCTCTTTGCACATCTCTTCTTATGACCAACCTAGCTTTTAGTCTCTCAATGCTACCATCCGAATGTTGTTTAACTTTATAAACCCACTTGGATGGTAGTGCCTTCTTACCAGTAGGAAGAAGAACAACTTCCCATGTGTTGTTTAGTTTTAAAGCTGCAAGTTCTTTATCCATGGCCTCCTGCCAACCTGGATGATGAGCTGCTTGACTAAAACTAACAGGTTCTTGTATATTAGAAATAAAATTGAGCATGACCTGATTGTTAGAAGATAGATCACTAAAAGAGAGGCAGTCTGGTGTAACAGGACTTAAGAAACAAGATACAGTGACATCAGTTAAGTGAACTGCATTGCAGATGTAATCTTGTAAGTAATCAGGTGTCTTGTGAGTTCTAGAAGATTTTCTAAGAATGGTTTGTACAATGGGTAGAGGAGAAGGAGATAAAACAGAGTCAGAACTGGAAGGAATATTAGTAGGTTGACTGTTAGAAGAAGGTGATGAAGGAGGAGAAGCAACACTAGATGTGTTAGGAGGAAAGGAAAAGGTATCATCATTAGTAGAGGAGGCTGAAGGTAATTCTGATGTTGGAAAAGTAGGTATTGTAGAATGATCATTAGGATTACTAACAGAAGGAGGGAATATAGAGGGATCAACATCAGAACAGACATAGTAAGGGAAGTACTCTTCATGAAAAATGACATTCCTAGAAACAAATATTTTCTTGGTTTTTAAATCCAAAACTTTATATCCCTTTTTACCATAAGGGTAACCTATGAACACACAAGGAAAGGCCTTAGCATCAAATTTATTTCTGTGTAAAGGAAGGCTGGACACAAAACATAGGCAACCAAAACACTTTAAATGAGAATAAGTTGGTTTGGTTTTGAATAGAACCTCAAAAGGGGTTTTGAAATTTAATACACTAGAGGGAAATCTGTTTATAAGGTAGGTAGCTGTCAACAGACATTCCCCCCAATAGGAAATAGGAAGATGAGACTGATATAAAAGAGCTCTTGAGGTTTCTAATAAATGTTTGTGTTTTCTCTCCACTATTCCATTTTGTTGTGGAGTGTAAACACAAGTAGTTTGGTGAATGATTCCCTTAGAATTAAAAAATCAGCTTGAATTCTCCCACTTCCTAATTCAAAAGCATTGTCAGTTCTGATTATTTTAACCTTGGAAGTGAATTGTCTTTCTACCATGGAAAGGAAAGATTGTAGAATAGGGAAAGCATTTGATTTAGTGCTTAGTAGATAAGTCCAAGTAGCTCTACTAAAATCATCAACAATGGTAAGAAAGTACTTAAAACCATCATGAGTAATGGATTTATAGGGACCCCAAGTATCTACATGAATTAATTCAAAAACAGTTTTAGTAGAAGTTGTACTAGTAGGAAAAGGAAGTTTAGATTGCCTTGCCATAGGACAAATAATACAAGGAGAAGATGGATTTGCACAAACTGTAGAAATAGGAAGAAATTTCTTTATATTACTCATTGGCATATGGCCTAATCTATAGTGCCACAACTTCTCTTTTACATTGGAATCAAAGAAATTGGAACAGGAATTAAAAACATTTGAACTAGAACTAGAAACAGATAGACTATGAGAGCTGGAACTTGGTAGATTCTTTGTAACTGCTAGCTGACTTGACTTGAAGATGTATAGACCTCCTTGTTCTTTACCAAGCACCTGAGGGCTCTTCAGTGAAGGGCCCTGCAACATTAGACAAGTGTTAGGGGTAAAAAGGACATACTTCTGAAGTTGTCTACACAATCTGTGAATAGAAACAAGATTAAACCTGAAGGAAGGGATGTAAAAGACATTTTTGAGAATTAGATTAGACAACAGAGGGACAGATCCTGAATGAGTTACTTTTACCCTATCAGAATTAGGAAGAGTGACCATAACAGGTTTATGCAAAGGATTGAAGCTAGTGAAAGAACTTCTATCAAAAGTCATGTGCTCAGATGCTCCACTATCTAATATCCAAGAACAACTATCAATTTTAAACAAACAAGCATAAGCATTAAAGAATTTGGTTATACCAGCACAAGTCATATTTGCAGCAGATTCACCATTCACTCCATCCTTCTTATTCAGTTTCTGTAGAAGCTGCAGAAGCTGTGAAACATTTTCCTGAGTTAGACTGTTCACCTCTGAAGCATTTTCCAGAATCTGCTGAGAAGTTTCTCCTGCATTGAAAACATTTCCAGCAACAGTACCCTTTTGAAAACCTCTTGACTTTGTAAACTTGAAATCCTTAGGAAAACCATTAATCTTGTAGCATTGGTCAATAGTCTGACCAATTTTCTTGCAATAGTTACAGACCAAAGAACTCTTCTTAACAGGATTTCCTTGTTGAGGTTTATACTCATTAAACCTTCTCCCCCCCTGGATTACTAACAAGGAAAGATGCAGATTCTCCTGGAAAACTAGGTGTAGCATGAATTTCTCTCTGTTTTTCATCTTGAATAACAAGAGAATAAGCTTGACCAATAGTGGGAAGAGGGGAGGACAACAGAATGTTACTTCTAACCCCTATGAAGGTGTCATTTAGACCCATAAGAAACTGCAAAAGTCTTTCATCCTGATGATCTTTCACACCCTTTTCCTTAGCACCACACACAGAGTCACAAGAACAAGAGGAAAAGGTGTTTAGAGCATCCAATTCATCCCACAAGCTTTTCATTTTTGTGAAGTAAGTAGAGATACTGGAATTTCCTTGAATCACAGCACTTAATTCCTTTTGTAATTGAAACAATTTTGCACCATTAGCCTGACCAAATCTGTCTTCCAGGTCAGACCACAGAACTTTTGCACTTGTGGAGTACAAAACAGACTCAGCAATTTCTTTAGATAGAGAATTAAGCAGCCAGGACAACACCATGTTGTTGCATCTTGTACAGGCTCTTTGAAGGACCATATCATCAGTAGGAACAGCTAGGGATCCATCAATGAATCCTAGTTTGTTCTTAGCTGAAAGAGCTATAACAACAGCCCTTCTCCAGCCACCATAGCTCCTACCATCAAAGACAGTGGAGACAAGGTTCATGCTGGGATAATCAGAGGGGTGGATGTAGAAGGTATGTGAAGAATCAAGTGCATCAGTTGCAGGGATTCTATCACTCCTTTCAGTGGTTTGAATGGGAATGGAAGCATCAACTTCAGTCATTTTTCAGAAATCAAAAGAGAACAACAAACAAAAATTATAGCGACTGGAAAAGAGAAAGGAACTCAACACTGCTCTGATACCATGAGAAAAAGATTGAAGAACAATGTAGAAAATTTCCCTTTTTATTTCTTCTCCTTCTTTGTACAATTGAGAGTCTATTTATCCAGTAAAAAAGTATCTAAGTGTAACTAACCTGTACATGTGTCTAATTCTAATTGGCTATCCTATAACAAACTTTTAACAAAATAAACAAACAAACTATGTATTTACATATTTATCCCCTCAGCTATATGTTATTGCAGATAACAGAAATAGGCCCAAGGGCCCAAGTGTGTAGGTGGAAACTCTGAATCCAAAAGCCCAAAAGAACACTTGCAAATTTTGAGTGATAGCCCTTTTGCACATGATAGCCCTTAAGGTTTGCACATTTGTCTCTTTTCCTTTAATCTGTCTTCTTCGTCGAAACCCTAGGAGCTCAAGCTCTGTTAATAGGCTCAAATGGACTCATAGATTCCAACAACATCAACCTTTGCTTCATTGTGATTTTTTTATGGTTATGTTTGTCTTAAAGTTACAACTCATTTTCATAATCTAGAAAATGAACGGGGTAATCTTTCTATGGTCATTTTTAAGTTAAAAATCAAACCTTTGCTAAACCAACCAACTTTGTTGAATCAGAAAAGAACTTTTAAAAAGATATTAGCTTATAAGGATCTTACTATATGTCAACAACCACATTTTAACTTCCTCCTCTTAATCCTTTAAAAGAGCATTCTTTTATTTAATTGCTATCCTAATATGTCCAGCAAAGCACAAGAAAATTCACAAAAAATTAAGTGTTCTACTGAGTAAAAGAACAAACCCTAACTTTTGCTAGTTCCAAAGAGAACAATGACATAAAATGAATAAACAAAACAATTCAAAAGAAGCAAACTGAATCACTTCAAAGGGAGTATATGCAGGTACCGTATTCATCTCGAGGGCATTTTGCAGCGACAGAGGCAGCGATGCCAACTGTATTTGGCCATCGGCATACATCCAATAAATCATTCATCCTATCAATTTGATGGTGGATTCAATTTCAATAAAATCATAAAATAAAAAAGGGAGTTAAGAATCTCAACACTCCTTTAGGAGGAAATATCACCCCGATTTTATATAAATTCTACAAAATATGTTAAGACATCTTGTTCCTTTGTATCAATAGTGGGTGTGGATATGAATTTTTGTGGAAAAGCAAGATCAAAGGTAACATTTGGAAAAAGAAGAGGAATAGGCGAAGAGCAATAATGAAAAGTGAAAAGGTGTCTTTTTATTTTTAGGGTGTAAATTTAAAACGTGACTCGTCATGTTTTTTCTCATTTTTAATCAGCACAAAAATTGGTAATAATGAGTGAAAAGTCCAAAAATCTTAGCAAAAAAGAAAATATAAATCATGAATTGTAATGGCTGAAGATTCTCTTTTATATATATATATATATATATATATATATATATATATATACTAGTTTAAAAAAAGGGTAAAAATCCATTTCCTTATTTTTCCTTTGTATATTCATTAATAATTAAAGTGAATGAATAAAATAGTACTGTAAGAATTTATTTGTCGAATACATAAAACTAATAAATGGTATACAATAGTCAATGCATATTTTGTGATTGTATATTGATTATATTAAAATTTTGGAAAGAAACAGTGATTGTCAAAAGAACATAAGAACACCTGGACAATTTAAAGTAATTCTTTTTTCAATGATCCATCTAACATATGGAGGAGTTAATCATAATTCTGTACATTTACCAAAATCAGAATTACACTGAGGAGGACATAAACCCTGGCCTCCAGAACATAGTGACAGTTAAAAGTTAGAACTGATTAACGTATGATACAGATGTACATAAAAATATTCAGCTTGTTCATAGATACGATGAGAGAGTTCTGAAGAATTTATAACCCCATAGATACAGATGTTCATGTACGATGAGAGATGTACATAAATACTTGGTGTATTTCTCTGTGAAAATTGACTTGGTTACGTAGGATTCGAGAAATGCTTCTCCAAAGTCCTCAAATTTTTCCCCAAAGCCAGCTACCTCCTTCAAGGGAGAGAAGGGATATAGGGGATTTTCAGGGTTTCCAACGGGTGGAAAAACAGGGGGGAAAACATTGAGATTTTTGGATAAGGGTCGGGGATTTTGAAATCCAAATTGCAAAATCCTTGAGATGGAGATACGTTTGTACCCTGTTGGTACAAAATCCATCATACATCGATGATATGGAGGATAATCCGCCGCGTTTTCAGGGGCTGGAGACGTTGGAGAGGCCAGCTGCGATTTCTAGGAGCTTCTAGAAGCGGGACAGCTCACTACTTCGTACAACAAACGAAGGTGAGAAGAAATTTGATGGAAGGGTAACGATTTTCTGGAAATTTGGGAGAGATTTGGCGTCGTTTGGAGCTGATTTGCAGGTCATTTTGTACTGTTTAATGGAGGGGGTTTCTGGGTGTTCTTGTTGTCGTTTGTAACGACGAAGAAGAGAGAGGAGTAAAAGGATTAAGGGGTCGTTTGGTTTTGTTGTTTTCTTGTTGTTTTCTGAAAAATGAAATGAGGAGGAGAAGAGAGTATAGGGTGGTCTATGGTGGGCTGGACCGGGCCAGGTGCAAAGTCTGGGCCAAAATTGGAAAATGTTTGGGCCAATTTTGGCTGGTTAAGGAAGGGATTAAATGATTTAGGAGTTGGCCATATTGCTTTTGCAAATGTGGCCAGATTTGATTTAAAGGATAGTCAAATTAGAACAATTAGAGATTATAGGCTAAAATTGGAATAGACAAATTCATTTAAATTAGTTATTCGAGCTTCTTTAATTCAAACAAAGTAAAATAATTATTTCTTTTAAAGCATAATTACTTTATTTAAAATTAAGAGACTAATTATTCAATTAATCTCCATTTTTTGGAAAACGAAACCTTCTCAATTTAAATACGGTTTTCACTCGAAAATTATTTTAAAAAAATATATTCTAAGTAAAATCTATATAATTTCGTATAATTGAATATAGAAAGTATATATTCTTACTTAAAATGACAAGAATAATCATGAAAATTGATTTTGAGGACATTTAATTTTATAAGAACAATTGTTTCAAAATTGTTTTAAATTGAAGAAGCTCAAAATTAATTTAAAATATGGAGGATAAAAATTGGATGTCAACAACTACCCCTCCCTTTTGGGTAGGGTGGATGTGAGGGACCCTGGGCAAAGGAAATTGACGTTTCCAATTTTATCCGATCACAGATTCATCTACAGAAGGCGGTTGATTTTAGCACTAATTTTAAAGAATTATGGCTGAACCCGGGTATTGATTTTCCAATATATCTCAGATTACATGAGAACTCAGGCCACTTGTAGTTCAAGACGCTTGATTTTACGCATGATTTTGAAAGAATTCTTAACTATCCCGGTTTTAAAGTACGGAGAGACCGGAAAGTTAGGGAGTAAGAGGATTGGGGGAGGGCGTGGAATGCAGCCGAGTTTTCAACATAGATCCCGCCTACATATCCCAAGACTTTAGAATCAGGCTGCTTGTACTTCGACTCAATCGGTGGAAAAGGTAATCTTTATATTTAAGACAACCTTTGGCTCGAGATGAGTGACAAATAATTGATTTATGGAAAAGAGGCTTATAATCATCTCAATTACAAATGTGGGGCCCTCACATCCATATATAAGAGCTACATGGACATAATTTCCAAAGCTCGAGGCGTATCATCACCCGGATTTGAAAAGAAAGAATATTGCTTCCAATGTGAATTTAGAAAATATCCTGGATGCGAAGCTAAGACCTCAATGATAGGAAATACACACATGCCTTCTGATAGGGGTGTGGTTTGATTGTGGTGAAAGTCAGTCCTCAACTCGCGTCCAAAGAGGTTGATATTCTTCTTCAGACTATGTCCCAGTTTGCTGCTAAGAAAAAGTTTCACGTTGTGCTGCATCCGTTTTGATGTCGTCTGCACCTGTGGCTTGCTTATGCTGCAAAAATCAGAGCTAAAATAATCAGTAGACAAATGTATTATTATGGTGATAACATCTTTGATTGATAACGTCCTTTGTAATGTCCAAAAGAAGTTTTTCTGCTTGTGTAGATATGTGATCGTCACTTTGATGATTTTTTGTAGATTCATAGGGTCACATTGATGCCCATGTCAATATACGGAGTCACTTTGACGCGTTGAATAATTGGTGTCACTTTGACGTCGATAAATAAGTGGTGTCACTTTGACGCTAATGAATATTTGAAATTACTTTGATACCGATAAATAAGTAGTGTCACTTTGACGCCAATGAATATTTGGAATCACTTTGATACCAATAAATAAGTAGTGTCACTTTGACGTCAATGAATATTTGAAATCACTTTGACACCAATAAATGAGTGGTGTCACCTTGCTGCCAACCAATAAGTAGTATCCCTTTGATACCGATAAACATGTGGTGTTACCTTGACGCTGATCAATAAGTGGTATCTCTTTGATACTGATAAATATGTGGTGTCACCTTGACGCCAATAAATAATTGGTATCACTTTGATACTTGGTAAATATATGGTGTCACCTTGACGCCGATCAATAAGTGGTATCTCTTTGATACCGATAAATATGTGGTGTCACCTTGACGCCAATAAATAAGTGGTATCACTTTGATACTTGATAAATATGTGGTGTCACCTTGACGCCGATCAATAAGTGGTATCACTTTGATACCGATAAACATGTGGTTTACCTTGACGCCAATAAATAAATGGTATCACTTTGATACTTGATAAATATGTGGTGTCACCTTGACGCCGATCAATAAGTGGTATCACTTTGATACCGATAAACATGTGGTGTCACCTTGACACCAATAAATAAGTGGTATCACTTTGATATCGGTAAATATGTGGTATCACCTTGACACCGATCAATAAGTTGTACCTCTTTGATACCGATAAACATGTGGTGTCACCTTGACGCTACTAAATAAGTGGTATCACTTTGATACCGGTAAATATGTGGTATCACCTTGACGACAATAAATAATTAGTATCACTTAGATACTGATAAATGTGTAGTGTCACCTTAACGCCAATAAATAAGCGGTATCACTTTAATACCGATGAATATATGGTGTCACTTTGACGCTGATAAATAATTGATATCACTTTGATACTGATAAATATGTGGTGTCACCTTGACGCCGATTAATAAGTGGTACCACTTTGATACCTATAAATATGTGGTGTCACCTTGACGCCGATCAATAAGTGGTATCACTTTGATAATGATAAACATGTGGTGTCACCTTGACGCTAATAAATAATTGGTATCACTTTGATACTTGGTAAATATGTGGTGTCACCTTGACGCCGATCAATAAGTGGTACCTTTTTGATACCGATAAACATGTGGTGTCACCTTAACGCCAATAAATAAGTGGTATCACTTTGATACTTGATAAATATGTGGTGTCACCTTGACGCTGATCAATATGTGGTATCACTTTGATGCCGATAAACATGTGGTGTCACCTTGACGCCAATAAATAAGTGGTATCACTTTGATACTTGATAAATATGTGGTATCACCTTGACGCCGATCAATAAGTGGTATTATTTTGATACCGATAAACATGTGGTGTCACCTTGACGCCAATAAATAAGTGGTATCACTTTGATACCGGTAAATATGTGGTGTCACCTTGACGCCGATCAATAAGTAATACCACTTTGATACCGATATATATGTGGTGTCACCTTGACGCCAATAAATAAATGGTATCACTTTGATATCGGTAAATATATGGTGTCACCTTGACGCCGATCAATAAGTGATACTACTTTGATATCAATAAATATGTGGTGCCACCTTGACTCCGATAAATGATTGGTATCACTTTATACTGATAAATACACTAAATATAATAAATATGTCATATTGAAGGAGGTGACAGTCCAACATAATATCATATGTCACGTTGAAGGAGGTGACGGTCCAATATAATATAATGTGTCGCGTTGAAGGAAGTGACGGTCCAACATAATAATATGTCACGTTGAAGGAGGTGACGATCTAACATAATATCATATGTCACGTTGAAGGAGGTGACGGTCTAACATGACATCATATTTCACGTTGAAGAAGGTGACAGTCCAGCATAATATCATATGTCATTCCTGCCAGAATGAGTATAAAGAAAAAAACAGTTGTTAATGGGGTAAACACCAAAATAAGGCGTAAGGATATAGTCATTCGACTTGTGCCGATGAATAGGCTTGTTGTTTAACATCTCCAGTTGTTTTGAAGACTTTGTCGTTCCTGCGCTCATAGAAAACTTCTTAGTTTTTAAAAATAAAGAGATGAACATATGTCAAACCATCTAAATGTGCCATAATAGTCTGGTAACTATGAAAAATGTATAATCCCATACAAATATGTTGAGAGAGATTCTGACGTTGATTGAAGGCTCTAATGGCTGATTAAGGATATAACGTAAGGTACGTCCCTATTTTAAATGAAATCTCTTATGAAGAGAGGATTTGTCAATAAAGAAAGTATATGAAGCTTTGAAGTTGAACAAAGATTTTTGAAATTGTTTAACCGTTTCAAAAAGCTGCCTTCATTTCCAGTAAAAGACTACTTAATTGAAATTGTTTTGAAAGAAATGAAGAATTGATCGATTCAAACATGCCTCAGTTTCCTATGAGGGTATGTAGTTTGAAACAGTGGAAAGACCGAATCCTTATGTAGGATTGCCTACGTATCTTGCTGGAACAAGAATCAGAGAGTTTCTCGAAGATAGCCGCTCCTTTGACTCTTCTGACTCAGAAAGGTGTGGTTTTCCAGTGGTCACATGAATGCGATGAAGGTTTTGAGAAATTAAAGACTGCACTGACTACAGCTCCGATTTTGACCTTACCTATGATAGAGGGTGGTTTCACCATTTATTGTGATGCGTCTCGAGTGGGATTGGGTTGTGTTTTAATGCAGAATGGTAAAGTGATGGCATATGCTTCTCGACAGTTAAAGATTCATGAGAGGAATTATCCGACTCACGACTTAGAATTGGCTGCGATCATATTTGCACTCAAGATCTGGCGTCACTATCTTCATGTTAGACATGTGAAATCTATACTGATCACAAGAGTCTGCAGTACATATTCAAGCAAAGAGATCTGAATTTGAGGCAGCGTCGATGGTTAGAGCTACTTAAAGATTATGATCTTACTATCTTGTATCATCTCGGTAAAGCAAATGTGGTGGCAGACGCCTTGAGTAGAAAGTCTATGGGTAGCTTGGCACGGGTTGTTGCTGAAAGGCGACCTATGGCTATGGATGTTCAGGCCTTATCCAATCAGGGAGTTCGAATTGATCTTACATTGCCTGACAGGTTACTTGCAGGTATGGTAGTCTAGTCGTCCTTAGTTGGATAAGTTAAGACTTGTCAATATGATGATCCCTATCTTGCTAGACTACGTGATCGGGTGCAGAATGAAGGCGTTAAGTCATTCACCGTTGATGGAGAAGGTGTGTTACATCGACATGGTAGAATTTGAATTCCTATTGTGGGTGATGTGAAACAACTAATTCTGGAAGAGGCTCATAGCTCGTGATACTCTATCCATCCAGGTGCTACAAAAATGTATCAAGACTTGCGTGGATTGTACTGGTGGAAAGGTATGAAAGCTGATATTTTAAAACATATGACTAGTTGCTTGAATTGTCAACAGGTCAACTATGAACATCTAAAACGTGGTGGAGTAATGCAAAACTTGATTATCCCAGGGTGGAAGTGGGAAAGGATTACTATGGATTTCGTTATTGGGCTGCCAAAATACTTTGAAGAAACACGACTCAGTTTGGGTGATTGTGGACAGACTCACAAAGTCCACCCATTTCATACCAGTTCGGGTTACTCATATCGCGAAGCAGTTAGCAGATAATTACCTTCGAGAGATAGTTCGACTTCATGGTGTGCCTATTTTGATAATATCTGATCGAGGTGCATAATTCACTGCTGAGTTTTGGAAGTCTTTTCAAAAGTCATTGGGTTCACAAGTTGAATTGAGTACTGCTTTTCATCCGTAAACAGACGGACAGTCTGAGCGGGTCATTCAGATCTTGGAGGACATGCTTCGGTCGTGCGCGATGGATTTTGGTGGTCATTGGGATGATCGATGGCCGTTGGTAGAATTTACTTACAATAATTGCTACCAGTTGAGTATTCAGATGGCACCGTATGAGGCTTTATATGGACGCAAGTGTCGAGCACCAGTCGAATGTTTTGAACCTGGCGAAGCTCAACTTTTGGGTCCGAATTTATTTCAGCAAGCTTTAGAGAAAGTTCCTTTGATACGAGAACGACTTCGGACAGCACAAAGCAGACAAAAGTCCTATGCAGATAAATGAGTTCGTGATTTGGAGTTTGCAAAGGGCAAAAAAGTTTTTTTGAAAGTTTCCCCTATGAAAGGAGTCATAAGATTCGGGCGGAAAGGAAAGCTAAGTCCTAGATATATTGGTCCTTATGAGATTTTGGAACGAATTGGATTGGTGTCATATAGACTTGCTTTACCTCCGAGATTGTCTGCAGTTCACCAAGTGTTTCATGTGTCCATGCTTAGACGATATGTTCATGATGATAGTCATAAGATCTAGCCAGAGGCTGTAGAGCTTGATGAGAATTTGACTTATGAGGAAGGACCGATATCTATTATTGATAGGCAAGTGCGACAATTGAGGTCAAAGAAGGTAGCTTCAGCCAAAGTTTTGTGGCCTAATGGTCCAACCGATGAGGCTACTTGGGAGTCCGAGGAGGACATGCGTGACAAATATCCTCACTTATTCGATATCACAGGTATGATTCTTGATCCGTTCGAGGACGAACCTTATTTTTAAGTGGGGGAGAATGTAATAACCCTTTTTTTAATGAAGAGTTAATTGATAATTTTAAACTAAAATAAAAATAATAATTAAGAGAATTAAAAGAGCGGGCCAAGCCCATTCTTTAGTCTTGTTACTTTCACGTTTTAGTGGCTGAGGGAGAAAAATAATAATTATAGGGTAATTGACTTCTTAATTTTCAAAAAAAAAAAAAGAAACAATCTTATTGAGAGTTTTGGAGATTCACAGACGACGGAAGAAAGCTAGCGCAGCAGATATTTCATAGACAGGTATTGGGGTTGCTTTGGCTCTTTAGCAATATATGTATTTTCTGAATCGAAATTTCCCCAACTAACATCATAGAGAGAACTCTTTTAATTCATGAGGAATAAGGACATATAATATATATATATATATATATATATATATATATATATATACACGGTAGAAGATAAAGTAGATTTTGTACAACTATTCTTAACAGTTAACACTCTTGTTGTGATACTTTGGTAAGAGAAGTGTAAATAATGATGACTGAATAATGATCCAGTGAGGAGTCACAACGAGAAAACAATGAATATTTGATTTTTATGACTACCCATTTCGTGAATAACCTAGTATTTGTGCCAACCCCTTACAACGGTGTATTGGATTGGAGTGAGGTGGAATGAAATATCTTGATAATGCTTATGGATAATTGAGCTCCAAAGGATTATATAATATTATTAACCTTATAAAGTTGATTGTGAGATTTGAATTCTCAAATGAGAATTCAAGTATAAAATTTGCACCAGTAAAGCTACCGAGGTTTCAACCTTCTCCTTTGGCTTCTGTTGAATACTATTCCTTAGATATAATGACACCTTACTTTTAATTAATGTATATAGGATTATAAATGAATAGCTAGGTTGGGCAGTGATATTGTTGGTTCTTTTTTTTCTTTTATTCATGGCTTAAGGAGTGAAATATTAAGGTTTAGCTCTAAGTTTGAGGGTTAGGATTATTAGGACTTGATCTCGACTAGTATAATTGATGTTGTTAATCGATATTTTTGTTATAGATTGAAGCCATTGGAGATTGTTTGATTGGTTTTCTACACGTTGCAAGGTTGGGGAACTTGTTATTAGCAAGGTAAGTTAGACTTTAAGCTTTGAGTGCTTGCACTTTTCAAATTCATTTTGAAAATATATTTTGTCTGCCCGGTCCATGTGTTGGGATGAGCGTGTGCTTGGAAGAATCGGTGGTCTTTGAGGATGGCCGAATATATTTTATTTTCAAGTACACTAAGGCGCTTTGTAAATTATTTTGTGATATGATAGAACTATGTACGAAGAGGTAGGGGCATTGTGTATGCTTCTTGATTTCCCTGAGGCATTGTGTATGCTTTCCTGTGCATTTTATATGCTTCTTCATTCAACAAGGGACATTGTGTATGCTCCCTCTAGCATTGTGTATGCTCTTTGATATATTTGGCACATTGTGTATGTTGCCGGGAATGTGTAGTGTTACTATTTATTTTAATTGCCATTTATGACAAGTCCTTAGCGTAAATTGTATTGAGATACATTTCTGGGTAGAGAGTTCCTCAGATTTATATATAGCTCACTCCTTACCTGCATGTCCATGCAGATACTATTGGTTTGGACGAGGCTAGTGGCTGAAGAGTTGGTTGAGTGGATTCTATTGCTGAGGTGAGCCGCCGCATTGTTCGTGGAGGCCGTTCTTCCAGCTTTTCTTATTTAAAGTTATTTATTTCTTTCCTTGGGTTTGCATGCCCGATAGTTAAACTCGTGTTACTTTTTTAGATGCTCCATGGTCTTATTGTGGGATTTGTGCTAGAAGATTAGTATTTGAGTGATCTTTGAATCAATAGAGTGATTATGGATTTCGTTGAATTAGTATTCCCTATTTATTTATTAGCGTTGATGCGTTTAGACTTGCATATAATGGTTTTCTGTGCTTATATGATTGGGTAAGTGAATGAATATTTGGTTCACCCGACAAGAGGTGTTAGCAGGTGCCACACATGCCTAGGGGGTACTTTGGGATTTGACATGTACTAAAAAAAATCGAGAACTAGAAGACCCTTACAACGAAAATCAAGGAATGAGCAAAGCAAAAACAGAAACATCACTATGAGTTATAGGAACAGTCGCGCCCTTTAGTTACAGGAATCAATATGCGTAGAGGATAAAAAGAAGCATTTTGGAGATAATTAGAATTACCTCAAATAGTGCGGAGAATTTCCTTGCTTTATTGAAACCGGAGGTGAACTACTGAGGACTTCGGTAGATTAATTTTTTAATTCTCTCAAGAGGCGGGAGAGTAATTTAAGAGGAGGATTAGTGAGCAATTAACGACGAGAAGTTATGGAAGGAAAACTAAAGGGCGACATTGTTTGGGACCAACAAAAGATTAAGGATTGAATAGATAAATAAGGAAAAGGACGGAAAAAAAGCCAAAAAAAACAAGAAAAAGGGTAAATAATATTTCTGATTGTTGAGGCATGCCATGTATCGGGACAAAAATCCTCTATTAATATATATATGCTAGAGAAATTACTCGCGCTCCATGCAATTGTAAAAAATGTAAGTATAATAAATAATTAATGACATATAAAAAGAAATCAATCTTTACTAATTAGAAATTTCTTCTTCATTCTAACATAAATTGTTACTGTGTGTAGATGACCTATTAGAATTGGCAAAACTATATTAATAGTGAAATATTTTTATAACCTCAATAAATGAAAATATTTCTAGCTGTACTCACTTGAAAATGAAAGCTGAAACATCAAATATAATATTAATATCTCCAACTTCATTTAAATAAAGTGTATTATAGTACTATTTAAGAAATGCTAAAAACTTTAAGTAACAATTTGAAACATTTAAAAACGTATGTTGTGTTGCACAATTATGATAGGAAATATTGGTTTGAGAATTTTTGCACAAATCTACGTGAGTAAGAAGATAGAGATGACGATTATGAAGAATAATAATCCTATTTTAGTCTACATATTGTAAAAAATGATATGGGAAGAAAAAATGAAAAAGTGAATTATAAGGAAAATTTACATAAGTTTGTTCTTGTGCTCGATCAGTGGCGTAGCCACATGTAACTTAGGATGGTCACTCGAACACCCTTCATCGGAAAATTATATTATATATCTAGAAAATCATATGAAGTATATAGGCTAAAAGTAATTTTTCATACGTATATATTACATCTTGAACATCCTAAATAAAACTTTTAGCTTCGCTACTGGTGCTCGTCATTTACGATCATATCAAACATTTGGTGCTTGTGTTGCTATTGATTGTGTTTCTTCCGCTTTGATATCCATTTATAAATTTAACCGTCGCTAAATAAGTCTCCATAACTACTTTTACAGGTCAAAACTTTTATGTGTTATCTTTACAATTAGATTCAACTGCAGTATACATGAAAAAGGTCTATATTTGCATGATATGAAATTAGAAATTTCATGTAGAATATAGTATCAGTTTTTATAAATTTACATGACTTTGGACCAATTGAAACACCGAGCGACAACCAGACTATATTTAGCAGGAACCAAAGATAGTTAGACTGAAACGAACATTTGTTTCATAATTGCATTAGTAATAAAAGTTATAGTTACAACATTTCTAGCAAAGAAAATCTGCATGATAGAAATCAAGCATGTGGCACCAAGAACTTTATCTCAAGGCACTCATGTGTACAAAAATATTCTATATTGCTTCTAGTGTGTCACATTTGATCATAAGCAAATTTGAGCCTACAAATCCAATGACACCTAAGTTTAAATGACCAAAAGAACAAAAATGATAGTAACACGAGCTAATTAGATGATAAATATTTCACAGGAATTCACACAAGCAATGGATTGAATGTAGTATATATGGTCTTGAAGGATTATATGAATCTGACACTAAGCTGGAACCAGGTTTTTTGTCTGGTTTCTAAGCTTAAAACAGAGAAACAAGCTATAACCACGAGACAAACAGTAAAGTAAATTATGCAGAATATTTACGTGAAAACCTCCTTGCTCAAGGGAGAAAAATCACGACCTACCCTAGTAGGATTTCTCAACAGCTTCACTAATCACCAACCAAAAATCAGATTACAACCTATTGCAATCTAGCAATCGAACTCTCAATTCCTCTACCTCACAATAACTCTACTGCAGGCTCTCTTTGCAATAACTCTATTGTAAAGACTCCACCAACTAACTCTAGCTAAAACTATCACATCGATTGATATGAAGAAGAAAACAAAACAAAACACCTACACAAGCTAAGCTTCTTGAAGAAGAGTAGGTTTACAATATCAAGAACTGAATGCAAAGACTGAACTACCTAGAACAATAACCATCTTGAATTAGTCACGAGCTGGTTCTTCAGGTGTTGAAACTTTGCCTTGGAAAACAGAGGCGGTTTTTGCAAAGTGAAAAGACAATGTTTGATTTGCAATAATCCACGTAATGAGATACATATATATATATATATATATATATATATATATATATATATATACGAGAGAGATAGTGGAATGGAAACCCGTGTAGATTTCTCATTGGCTGAGGTATGGGAGGACCACAGCAGAGGACTGCAGTTGTGTGCTACTGACATAGTGGTACGAGTACAGTCGTACTCGTACAGATGAGTATAACACTTTCCAGGTTCCTTCTCAGGTTTGTTGATCATCAAAATACATATGAGCTATCACTTTCCCCCTTTTTTGATGATGACAAATATGTCCCCCCTCACACCGAGTTTCCCCCTTTCACTAAGAAGAATAATTCCCCCTTAAACACAATTCCCCCCAAAATCTTCCCCTTTTGTTCCCCCTGAAATACTTACCCCTTTTGTTCCCCCTGAAACACTTCCTCCTAAGAGTCAGAAGGATAAGTTAATTCATGGCCACTGGGGCAACAACATCATGAATAATCACAACAGGAAGATAATTAAGAGAGATCATTCAAGGAAATCATAATCAGGCACTCATTAGATAAGCATTTCAATTCATACAAAAAGGGCATTAACCTATGCCAAGATAAACCATGTCAAGACAGAAAAAAAGATTGTTCAGATAGGCGAAAGGACAAAAGAAGGAGTAGGAAATGGAACCACTGGGCACATTAGGATTTGAAAAGAATCTGATCAAGCCTCTTTAGGGCAGCACAATTATCATCCAACATCTGCTGAGTGAGGCCCTCTACCTTCTGCTTGAGAGCCACATTTTCTTCCTTCAATTGAGTATTTTCTTCTTGTAGCTCCTTTGAAGCACCTGGTCCCTTTGCAGATTCCTGAGAAACCTGAAGCAGCTGGGCTTTCAAGACTTCAATCTCACACTCCTTTTCTGCCAACAAGGTTGTCATTGTCTTTAATTCGACAGTGCTTTTCTCTTGCGTAGCAATCAAATTAGAAACCATTGAGCTTGACCTAATTCCATCTCTTTTATCAATACACTCACACTCTTTCAAGGTGTTGAGAGTAAACATTTGTTTCTGTTTCCTTGTACCCATAGTGCGATGTGCAGGTTTCACTTCAAAATAGTCAAACACTTTTGTAAGTAAGACACCATAACCCAGACCATGATTGTTTTCCTCCAAGTCACATTTCTTCAGAATATGATCAATCATAATGCGGGGAAAATTGATGGGAGAAAATGTTGCAAGATCTTCCATTAGGTACAAATCAGCAATAGCCGTAACAGATCTCCTCTCAGACCTTGTGTAACACTTTAAAACTTCCCGGCCTAAACTCAGCTCAGAAAAACAAGAAAATAAATTTTTTCAAGTTCTAGCCGAAACTACGGATGGTTTCTACGAATCATGGAACAGTCCACGAGTCATGGAATGCCTCTGTGGAAATCAGACAAAGACAAGCCAAGTTGGGGTCAAGACCATGAGTCAGAACCACGAACCTTGGAATGATCTATGAGTCATGGATTCTACCCATGGAACACAGACCTGAGACCCAACTGTCCCTTTGAAACTGCAGCCTATTTCCATGAACAGTGAAATGATCCATGAGTCATGAAATGGTTTCATTGAACTAAGACCTGAGAGTCATCAATCCCTCAGGAACCATGATATGGAAGCACGAACCGTGGATGGTTCCACGGGTCGTGAACCCAAGTAATGGAACTCAGACCCGCAACATGACAAAAAGGCCCAGGAACCATGATAGGGTTCTACAAGTCGAGGAAGCATCCACAGACCATAGAACCTGTCTGTGGAACCTGAGTCTTGAATTTTTTAGCAGTTTTCTTTTATTTTCTCAAGGGTATTTTAGACTTTTTCCACCCCTTTTAAAGCTTAAGCTATGTCATTTTACTAAGCCTAAGGCTAATTCTAAGCCTAAAAATATCCAAAACCCCTTCAGTTCCTCATATTAAATCGACACTTGGCAAAATAAGAAGAAAAAAAGCGTTCTTCCTCTAAAGAACAAGCAGAAAGGTTTTCTCAAGTTCAATATCAGAATTTCTCCGTAGATTCTCTTCTAGGTATATGGTATTTCATCATTGGGTTTCTTCCAGCCATTGAGTCCCTAGATACAACCCAGTTTCTTCAGTTTCTAGTTCCATCTTTAGGCCTAGGGTTTCAAAAACTCATGAATAGATTATAATTCAGTTTTCCATGGTAATGTGTAAATCCTAGTGCATGTTTTCTTGAAAGTTTAGTATGATTATATTCTCAGTATTTGTAGAACCATAAGCATATTAGTAAATTCAGTATCTTGAATTATGATTCATGAATTTCGTCTCTATTTTAAAATCCCATGAATTGAATGCTTCTAGTTTCAGTAATTTTATTATGCATTCTATGAATAACCAGTATTTAAGCTATACACTATTTCAGTAGTATTTATTGCTTGCATATTCAGTTGAGATTAGGCTTAGAACCAAGTGGATGAAAGGATGAAGGCTCATCCATTAGTTTAGGCTGAGACCTTTACTAGAAGTCCTTAAGTCTCAGAACTACAGTGCCACCATAGGTTCTAAAGGGGTCACCCGTCAGTTTAGGCTTGACACCCTAGTCCATTGTTGAACATCAAATTAGTGGATCCATGCCAAATTATATTTGTACCCTTGGCATGGTATGAACACCCTCCCAGCCAGAGGTACAGGTTAGCCCCATAGTTAGCTCAGCTTGGGGTATGTCGGTTAAGAGTAACTCCCATAGTTCAGACTCAGTACATGCATTGACCTTGTATTTCAGTATTTCAGTTTATTCAGTTCAGTTCAGCATATTATAACCATGTTAAATACTTGATCATTGTAACAACTTATTTCTCAGTACATGTTTCAGTATATATTTTATGTTCAGTATACCTTTGCTCTTTTTAGGAGTCGTATATACAGCTTTGCATATATCCTGCATGCTCTGTACATTCCATGTATTGATGCATACTTTTATGCTATATCTCATCATGATGTAGGTTCAGGCACTCGGTATCCAAACAACGTTTAGTATAATTCTCCAGTCCGTACTCAGTAGCTCAGTGGTGAGTCCTCATAGTTTGAGAACATAGTGGTGCTTATTTATTTCAGTCTTTACCTTTAGTTTTCAGACTTTTTGAGTTAGTTGGGGGTCTGTCCCAGCAACTCACTTTAGTTAGAAGCTTTCAAGCATAGTCTAGTTTCAGCTTTTGCATTCAGGGTTTACTCAGATTATTATTATATTATTTTGTATATTCAGATGATTATTGGATTATTACCCTTTTAAGCTATTTAATTAAACCAGTTTAGCCTCTGCACAGTTAGTACTTTATTTAGAAATGCTCAGTTATGTCAGACCATGGGTTAGCTTGGGGTTATTATGATACTAAATGCCGTGTTATGTCTAGTGGGTAACCTCATAGTGTGATAAACTTGGTATTAGAGAATCAGGTTCAAGTGTCCTAGGGTGTCTGAAAGTTGCATCGAGTAGAGTCTTTCTCATGGGTGTGAAGCGCGCCACACTTATGAGAGAGAGGCTATGAGATGTCATTAGGAAAACTTCCATTCTTTTTGTTCCATATCGTGCTATAGAGTATGAACTCTATTTAATCTCTTTCTGACTCATGTTCTACGCTTTACAAAAAATGCCTCCCAGAAGAGCAAATGGAAATAGAAATGGAAATCAGCAAGCACCTCCAGCTCCAGCAGACCCCCTGAATGAGCAAGTCACTCATCCAGAGTTCAGGTCTGCCTTTTAGGTGCTTGCTCAGTCCATGGACGCTCAGTATAACTAGCAGGTTGTGGCACCAGCCCACCTCAGAATAACTCCACAGCAACTAGAGTCCGAGATTTCACTCCGAATAATCCTCCAAAGTTTTATGGTTCTAAGTCTGGGGAGGGATCTACAGGAATTTCTCAAGGACATTCAGAAGGTGACAGAGATTATAGGTGTCACTCCAGTCGAGAGTGCAGACTTAGCCGCTTACCAGCTGAAAGGAGTGGCTCATACATAGTATCAACAATGGAAGAGTTTCAAAGTGCTAATGTGGGCCTAGTGGATTGGAATCACTTTAAGACTACATTTTTGGATAGGTTTTTCCCACTTGAACTCAGGGAATCCAAGGTTCAAGAAGTCATCAACTTGAAATAGAATCATATAAACATGAAGGAGTATTCTCTTATGTTTACTCAACTGTGCAAGTACACTCCGACAATGGTAGATAACTTCAGAGCTCTAATGAGTAAGTTTATGCCAGGTGTCTCAGACAATACGATCAATGAATATAGGATGGCTATGCTAGTAAAAGATATGGAAATCACTAGGTTAATGACTCATGCCTAACAGATTGATGAGGAAATAACTAAATCAAGGGAGAAGACAGAAAGAGAGCTAAAATAGGTGATTTAGTTACTCTCAGCAGAGGTCAGGTGGTGGTAACCACTCTCAATTCTGCCAGAAATCTTCAGCTTTAGCCGTATCTTCTGCTAGTGCCCTAGTGCCCAAGTTCAAACAAGATTAGCGGGGTAGCGCGCCAGGCTTTAAGTCCCAAGGTAGTGTCACTAGTGGGTGCACTCATCCAATATGCAAGAAGTATGGTAGGAACCACTAAGTTGAGTGTATGATGGGCAGTGAAAATTATTTTGGGTGTGGTAAGCTCGGCCACAGAATGAAGGATTATCCAGTAACTTCTAAGAAGGGCAGGGATACTCGCCCATAGAATCAGGCTAATTCTGCATCTCCAGTAGGTCACCCAACTCAGCAAGGGCACCTCTTCTAGTATAGGTGGTGATCAACACCAAAACAGGCTTTATGCTCTTCAGACTCGGCAGGACCAGGAGGATTCTCCCGATGTGGTCATGGGTACATTACGAGTCTTTTATCTTGATGTATATGCATTATTAGATCCTGGAGCTATATTTTCTTTCTTGACTCCCTATGTTGTAGTAGACTTCGGTGTCAGTCTATAAATCCTCCCAGAACCCTTCTCAATCCTTACTCCTGTTGGTGACCCAGTTATAACTAGACGGGTATATATAATTTCCCTATCAAAGTTTCCCAGAAAGTCACCTCAGCTAATTTTGTAAAGTTAGAAATGACTGACTTCGATATTATTATAGGCATGGATTGGTTATATTCCTTTTATGCCTCAGTTGATTGTAGAACTAGGATTGTTCAATTTTAGTTTCCAAAAGAACTAATCTTAGAGTAGAAGGGTAATACCTCAGTGCCTGTAGGTCGGTTCATATCTTACCTTAAGGCCAGAAAGATGATTTCTAAGGGGTATATCTATCATCTTGTTCGGGTTAAGGATTTAGATTTCAAGACCCCTACTCTTGAGTCAGTCCTAGTGATTAACAAATTCCCAGAAGTATTTCCAGAAGATTTTCCTGGAGTCCCTCCTGAAAGGGGAATCGACTTTGGAATATATCTCCTTCCAGATACCTTTGTTTTCTTCGTCTTCTTTGTCTTCGTCTTCGTCTTCGTATTCTTCTTCTTCTTCTTCTTCTTCTTCTTCTTCTTCTTCGTCTTCGTCTTCTCCGTCTTCGTCTTCGTCTTCTTCTTCTTCTTCTTCGTCTTCTTCGTCTTTTTCATCTTCTTCATTTTCTTCGTCTTTGTCTTCTTCGTCTTCTTCGTCGTCTTCGTCTTCTTCGTCTTCGTCTTCTTCGCCTTCGTCTATTTTTCTTCTTCTTCTTCTTCTCCGTCTTCTTCTTCGTCTTCGTCTTCTTCTTCTTCTTCTTCATCTTCTTCGTCTTCTTCGTCGTCTTCGTCTTCTTCGTCTTCTTCGTCTTCGTCTTTTTCGTCTTTGTCTTCTTCTTCTTCTTCTTCATCTTCTTAGTCGTCTTCTTCATCTTCGTCTTCGTCTTTTTCTTCGTCATCTTCTTTGTCTTCTTCATCTTCGTCTTCTTCGTCTTCGTCTTCTTCGTCTTCTTCATCTTTGTCTTCTTCGTCTTCGTCTTCTTCGTCTTTGTCTTCTTCGTCTTCTTCATCTTCTTCGTCGTCTTCGCCGTCTTCGTCTTCGTCTTCGTCTTCTTCGTCTTCTTCGTCCATTTCTTTTCCTTTTTTAAAAAAAATTGACGTATCGCAAACATGAATGTTTGAGTGAACTATATAACAAAAGACTCTAAACATTGAGGGGAGCTCATATCTAAAATTTGATATTGTTTAGAGGAGATTTTGAGTTGGTCGGGATTGAAAGAACTTGTTTAGAGAGGTTGTATTAATGATTGTAAGCGTTGCTGTTTATTATGCTTCCATTTAAAGACTTAATGATCGGAAAGAAAAGATCGACGATCTGTTGAAGGTTGACAGCTCCGATGAAGCGACGGCGTCGACGTTGAGTCGAGCACTTTACCTTCCAGAAGTGTCGATTGGAATTTTTTTTTCTTTCCCCTTTTAGTTTTTTTCTTTTATTTTAATTAGACTCTGTTTTTCTTTTTTCTTGTTTTACTTTTTGCTTTTCTCGTTTGGGCCTTGGTCACTTTGGACCAGGTCTTGCTCTTTCTCCTCTAGTTTGTATTTAATAAGATCTGGCTTGTGTGGCCTTTTGATTAAAAAAAATATTTATACAATATTGATACACGTTTGTACACTATTTATGTAATATCTGTACACTATATATACAATATTAATACACGTTTATATATCATTTATACAATTTTGATACATTACATAACTTTTATACAATATCAAAACACGTTTATACACTATTTATACAATTTTAATACAGTATATAACTTTTATACACTATCGATACATTACATATATATTACATATACATACGGCTATTTTTTTGTAATTTTGTTTTGTGGCTAGTTCATTTTTTAGCTATTTTCTTTGTAAAGAAAACTTGACTATATTTTTTGTAAACTAATTACTTTATTATATATATTTAAAATTATCTCATTATTTAATTCAAGAACCTAACTCGGATAAAATTATTAAGTTAGAATGATTTGTGAGACCGTGTGTCACCCAGAACCTCCAAATCCTATAGTGCAACATTTAGTTTCTGATTTCTCATAAGTTATGAAGTTAAATATTAAATTTGTGTTAGATGCAGAATTTGGACCTAGTATTTTTGAAACACATAGATTTGTGTAAAAAATTATTAAAAAATTAAAACAAATAGCATATATGAATTTATAACTTTAGAAAGACAACACGTTAAATACTAAAAACTTAAAAAATTTAAACCTATAAATCTTAAATCCTGAATACGTCTCTAGTTAGATGGACTAACTGAATGTGCACTTATTGACATTATGATCACCATCACCACTTGGATTTACACCATTGTTGCTGTTACTATTCGGAAGCTTAAAAAACAGGTAAAAATGAGAGCCATCTTTTACCAGGGGCGGATCTATGTGCAACGGTCAGGGTGCCATGGCACCCGATCATCTTGTTTGAAACTCTTTATATATGTATATATATGTCTGAGTAAGCCTAGATATATTAACCGGCACCTGGAGTCACAAGTCAGCTCATGGTGCCAATGGTAAAGAGTTATCTCGCGTGCTTTAGGGTCATGAGTTCGAAAATGGTTTGGCAATTTTCAAAAACTATTTTAGCATGCATTTTGGATACATTATCTTAATTACGCAAATAAACATTGTATACAGGATCTGGCATGTTGGTTAACAGCTTAATGTTGCTTGTAGAAGTTCGAGGTTTGAACCTCAACTTTGTAATTATTTTTTTTTTGGCAACTATTTTAAACTGAGCTTTCTTAATTGTTAAAAAGATTTGTAGTTTAGCAGATTTGAACCACAGACCTCTCCCAGCTTAAAGACTAGATCATCAAACCTACGAGCTAAGGTCACCCTCGTGAACAAAATCGATGACAATTCTATTTATACTATGTAAATGTTGATTCCGATTGCACAAAATGTTACTCCTTCCGTTGCAATTTGTTTGTCTTATTTTTTCTTTTTAGTTCGTTTAAAAAAGAATATCTCTTTTCTTTTTTAGCAACTCTTTGATTTCAACTTTCCACGTATCATGTTTAAGACCACAAGATTAAAGAGTATTTTAGTACATTTGACATATCTTAATTTAAGATCACAAGATTCAAAAATCTTCTTTACTTTCTTAAACTGCGTGTCTAAGTCAAAGTACGACAAACAAATTGAAACGGAGAGTGTGTATTTACTGTTCAAAGCGATGTGGCACCCAAAACTTCCAAATCCTGCTTCTGCCCCATACTCCGCAAGGGGAACTTCATCGCCATTCAACATGATCGAATCACCACCACCAGTGTCCAATATGAGGATCAGACGATTCACCGGAAGCTTTTCTTGATTGCTTGTTTCTCTCTTCAAATTCGAAACAGTTGTGTCTTAGGCTACTCGAATGTGAAACAGTGTGCCCGTTAATATTTGTATCACTAAATTCATTTTCTTTCACTTTCTTTAACATTGTTGTATTCACAGAGAGATAAAAAGAGAAGAAAAGTTTTCACAGAGATTGCATTGTTGAAGGACTCTGTTAGCAAATGCATTACCTAAGAAATAGGTAGTTGTGAAAGGTGGGATTAGGTACTGCAGGAATGTTTAATTCTTTAGATAATTTATGTTTTTTATCGGAGGGGAGTACGGGCCAATATATGTCATTATATTTGTCTTAAATAATGTGATACTGATCAAATTTGAAGGAGTTAGTCAAATTTATTATATATATTTAAAAATATTTTAAGTTATTAATTATTGTGATTTATAGTAATATTTATGTTATTTTCAAATAATATATGTTATTCCTTCTGTCCCAATTTATGTGGCACGGATGAAATTTGGACAGTCAACCAAACTTCTTATATGGTTTTTAAATATTAATCATAGTGTTATTCCCTATGTCCCAATTTATGTGATACTGATAGAATTTTAAAAATTAATCAATTTTTTTTATATATTTTTAAATATATTATAAATTATCAATTATTATGATTTATAATAATTTTTACATAATTTTTAAAATATATAACAAATAATTTAATCAATAAATAAATAATGGCAACAAAAGATATGAGCTGATAAAAATCGAAGGACCGGTCTAGGCTTGGGCACGTGATGCTGACATTACCAGAAGGGTAATTATGTCACTACAGTAATTCCTCTTTGGACCAGTCACACTAGTTCATTTCAACTAAAATAACCAAAACATCCTCGAAATGCCACTGCAGGCATGTTAGATAGTAGAATTGCCAATACATCATGTTGTGTGCTTATTGCCGCTTATTAGATAGTAGAATTACATGAGCAATATTTTTTACACAATATATAATGATGTATAAATAATATTTTTTATGATTAATAAAAATTACTATTATTGTGAATTATTTATGTGGAATCATTAAAAAAAATTAAGTTTTATACACGTGAGATTATATCTGTAACGCCCCGTACGTCTTGGTCGTCTTTTAAGGTCTTAAGGAACTTCTTATACAAAGTTAAGTTGAAAGCTTCTCTACCGACTAAGTTTTCGTATAAGTTTGTAAAAGAGTCAACTTCAAACGATAATTCCTCCTACTATATGAAGAGTTACATGGCCCATGATCTACAAATTAAAGGTTTTTTTGAGTCTTCTTTCTAACGCCACCAACCACTCATCAATCCGAGTTTGGAGTAAAAAGTTATGGGCTTTTTATCAGGCAACTATAAGACTGGCGCGACGATGGTGCCCCACGCCAGACACAAAACTTCAGAGCGACGAGATTGGCGCGATGATGGCGCCTCACGCTAGATAGGAAACTTCAGAGCGAGGAAATTGGCGCCCTGATGGCGCCCCGCGCCAGGACTAATTCCCAACAAAAAAATTCTCATTTTATTTCCTTTTCACGTTCTTAAAAGGGTGTTTTCATCCTTTCCATAGTCCCTAACTCCAACCCACGACTTTTAACCTTTCCTATAGTCTAATACGCTCAGGTTTCACAACTATCAACATAAGTTCTCTCCTCTCCTCCCCAAAGTTCCAAGAAACAAGAACACTTAGGGTTCGAGCTTCAAGGGACAATCTCCATTACTTTTCGAAGCTCTTTCCGTCAAAAGGTACGCAGAACGATCCCTTATTAAAGTACTTTCTAAAAAGATGATTTACAAGCCTTTGAGTATTTACTACCATGATTTCGAACCTAGGGTTACAAGCATGGTTTTATTAGTTTTGATGAAAAGTCTCGAAATCGTTATCCTCTAACTTTTATGTGAAAATACTAAGGGTTCTATGATGAAAGATTTTTATTGTTCTTTGTAATATCCAAAAGTCCTCGTATAATTTATGGATTTTGAAAGATATTGCTATTCTAAGGGATCTTACGAATGAAATGGATTGAGACAGAAAGTATGGTTTTCATTTATGAATTTTATGAAATGGGCATATTAAATTGTTGACAGACCCTATGGGTTCTATATTGATGACATGAATGGCTTGCAAGTCTTGGTATGATGATGCCAATGATGAATTATGCCCCTACGAAAGTTTTATGATATTGAATAATATTTTTAACGATATTGAAATGGTAATAATATGGGCTATAAGAGAATTAGATGGTGATCCGAGAAGGTGTGAGTTGAATGTCTCAACACCCAAAATGTGTGTTTGCCGATGCAGGGATGGCTCGATTCTGAATTGGACGACCTTATTGTTCCCTCTACGAGGATGAAAAATATTGGCCTTACTGTGAAGTATATCCCAACTCATGCGGCAAACATGGGTTGGGGCTTAGCCGACCGAGCGTTGGTCGGACCTACATAGCCCGTGGTGAATTATAAATGAAAGTCGGTGATACCATCTAGTTCAAAAGTAACAGATAGAAAGTGTATTATTTTTCGTCCTCATGAAATCTACATGGAAATTTTACTGTATATTGTATTAGAAGTATTTAAACGATAACTTTTCAGTTAAGGTATATTGCACCTATTTTGTTGTTTTGTGTACCACTATATTCCACGTACTGACCTTCTTTGGACGGCTACAATGTTTTATGATGTAGGTTCCGAGGCACCTTCCCGTTGCACTACTCAGCGCTAGACTCGAGCAGATAGATCCATCTTTTGGTGAGCCTCCATCTTTTGGAAGGTCATTTCTATGATAGATAGTTATAGTATTTTGCTTTATGGTAATGCCGGGGCCTTGTCCGGTATGGATAATCTCTTTATATTATTGAATAGAGGCTTCATAGATTATGTATGATTGGATCCCTTAAGGTTTGGTTTTGGCTTATTTATATTGAACCAGACATTTTAGTATTGTGTCCATTTTTCGCAACTCTTTATTATTGAATGTGCTTATTATGAATGCTAAGGGGGTCTTCTCAGGCCTTCATTGGTTTGGGATGTCCGTTACGTCCGGGGCCTAGTCTCGGGTCATGACAAACTTGGCATCAGAGCATGATTCATGGTCCTAGGGTGTCTACAAAGCCGTGTTAAGTAGAGTCCGTTTTATGGGTGTGAAGCGCGCCACACTTATAAAAGGGAGGCTACAAGGCATTTAGGAATGTTTCCCTTTCTTCATGTTCTTCTTCATGCTAAAGAGCCCGATTCTAAGAAAATTCTTCTAACTCTTGAATTTTCCCGCATTTCAGATCATGCCTCCAAGAAGGACTACCAAATCAGGGATTACAGCTGGAACCTCAGTCCCCGCAGGGACAACTGCTGAAGAGGTTCGCCCTTCCCATGGGATGCAGACCCGTTATGGAGTCCGCACTGCTTACCCCATTTCCCCTACTGGAACTCCACTAGTCACTCCTGCTACTGCTCCTGATACTAATCATGCTACTAATCATGTTACTGTCCCTACTCGAGCTCCCAGAACCGGTACTACACGGGTTCAGTCTCAACAAGATGATGTTACAAATGCTGAATTCAGGCAGACTATGCAGATGCTTGCTCAGATTGTATCCTCTCAGTCTCGTCGATCAGGTAGTGTTGGTACTAACACTGGATCTTCAGATGCTACTAGAGTGGGTCAGTTCATGCGACTGAACCCACCAGCTTTCACAGGGTCCAATATCGAAGAAGATCCTTAGGATTTTGTGGATGAAGTAGAGAAAATATTCAGGGTCATGCACGCTATTGACACTGAGGGGGTAGAGTTTGCAGCCTACCAGCTGAAAGGGGTGGCCTATAAATGGTATGATGAGTGGGAAGAAATGAGGGGTGAGGAAGCCGAGCCTGCCATTTGGGAAGATTTTTCTGAAGCTTTCCTTGACCACTACTTTCCGCAGGAGTTGAGGGAAGACAAGGCTGAGGAGTTTGTGAATATGAAGCAGGGTAATATGACAGTCAAGAAGTATGCTCTGAAGTTTAACCAACTGTCTCGTTATGCTCCAAAAATGGTATCTGATGTGAGGGCTCGGATGAGGAAGTTTACAAATGGTATCTCTGATGACTTGGTGTTGTCATGCAAAGTGGCTATGTTGAATAAGGATATGGATCTTTCCAGATTGGTGGTGTATATACAACAAGTTGAGAAAGAGAAGAAAAAAATGGCTGAGGCAGTAGAACACCAAAATAAGAGGACAAGGCCAGTAGACCAGGAGGCAGACCGTTATCATATGGTAAGGGGGCAGGCATAGGTTTAGAAAGAGGTCTTGGGGATATTCTCCATCATCAGCTAGTGAACCTGCCCCTAAACCTTCGGGCGATCAATGATTCCAGCCTAGCCATGGTTCGAAGATTCAAGGTACTCAATCTCACGGCACTGTGGCCTAGTCTGCTCAATCTTATGCTCCTTGCGCCACTTGCGGCAAAGTTCACCGTGGTCAATGCTTAATGGTTAAGGGCGTGTGTTATGGTTGTGGACAGCCTGGCCATATCCACAGGGAATTTCCTCAGGCTAGGAGAACTTATGGAAGCAACAAGGCTTCAGCCCCTACTTTATCAGCCTCAGCTACTTAAGGAGCTACTTCTGGTACATGTGGGTGTCAAAAACGTCTCTATGGCTATCTACTCGCCAGGAATTTGAGGCTTCGCCTGATATTGTCACGGGTATGTTACAACTTTTATCCCGTGATGTATTCCTGAACCCTTCTTAGTTTCCACCCCTGTCGGTGATTCCATTGTTGCTAGAAAGGTCTATAAGAATTGTATTGTTTCTATCCTACTTAGGGATACTATGGTGGATTTGGTAGAATTGGATATGGTAGAGTTTAATGGAATTTTGGGGATAGATTGGCTTCACTCTTGCTATACTAACATGGACTGTAAGACTAGAAAGGTCAAATTTTGCTTTCCTAATGAACCAGTCCTTGAATAGGAGGGTAGTCCCGTAGCGCCTAAGGGAAAGTTTATCTCCTATCTTAGAGCCTGAAAGATGATATCCAAGGGTTATTTGTACCATTTGGTTCGGGTCAGGGATTCTAATGTTGAAAGTCCCCCACTCCAGTCCGTGCCCATAGTTAATGAATTTCCCAAAGTATTCCCTGAAGATATTTCCGGAATTCCTCCTGATAGAGAGATAGACTTTGGGATAGACCTTCTACCGGACACTAGACCCATTTCCGTTCCACCTTATAGAATGGCCCCTACAGAGTTGAAAGAGTTAAAGGAACAATTAAAATACCTCCTTGATAAATGTTTCATCCGTCCTAGTGTCTCTCCTTGGGGTGCTCCTGTTCTCTTCGTGCGTAAGAAAGATGGGTCTCTTCGTATGTGTATTGATTATCTCCAACTGAACAAAGCCATAGTGAAAAACAAGTATCTTGTTTCTAGAACTGATGACCTCTTTGACTAGCTTCAAGGTGCGAAGTGTTTCTCCAAAATAGATCTCCGTTCGGTTTACCATCAGCTAAAGGTTAGGGAGGCTGATATTCCCAAGACTACTTTCTGAACCCGGTATGGCCATTTTGAGTTTTTAGTTATGTCCTTCAGTTTGACTAACTCTTCTGCAACCTTCATGGATCTTATGAACAAGGTGTTTAAGCAGTTTTTGGATATGTTTGTAATTATGTTTATTGATGACATCTTGGTTTACTCTCGGAGTGAGGAGGAGCATGCCAATCACCTCTGAATTGTGCTACAGACTCTTAAGGAACAAGACTTATATGCCAAGTTATCCAAGTGTGAATTCAAGCTAGACTCGGTGGCTTTCCTCGACCATATTGTGTTTAGTGAAGGAATTAAAGTGGATTCTCAAAAGATTGAGGCAGTGAAGAAACGGCCCAGACCCACGACTCTGACGGACATTAGGAGCTTCTTTGGTTTGGCGAGATACTATAAGAGGTTTGTGGAGAATTTTTCCTCTATAGCTTAGCCATTGACAAAGCTAACACATAAGAAGGTTAAGGTCTTATGGTCCGATGTTTGTGAAAGTAGCTTTGAAAAATTGCAGAATCTTTTGAGTTTTGCTCCTGCCTTAACTCTACCTGAGGGCGTTGAAGGGTTCGTGATTTATTGTGATACGTCCAGGACGGGAATTGGGTGTGTACTTATGCAGCATGGCAAGGTTGTGGCATATGCCTCTAGACAACTGAAGGTGTACGAAAAGAATTACCCAACTCATAATCTTAAATCGGCAGCGATAGTTTTTGTGCTTAAGATTTGGATTATTTGTATGGAGTGCACGTGGACATCTTCACTAATCACAAAAGTTTGCAGTATGTTTTCAACTAGAAATAACTGAATCTCAGGCAAAGGAGGTGGCTCGAATTGCTGAAGGACTACCATATGAGCTAGCACTCTCATCCACGTAAGGCTAACGTAGTTGTTGATGCTCTTAGAAAGTTGTATATGGGGAGTCTTTCTCATGTGGAAGAGGAAAATAGGGGTTTGGTGAAAGATATTCATCGGCTTGCCAACTTAGGAGTTCGTTTGTTAGACTCCGAGTATGGTAGAATCATGGTGCACGAGATAGCTAAGTCATCCTTGGGTGCTGAGGTGAAGGAAAAGCAAGCAAATGATCCCATAATCATGCAAATTAAGAAAGATATAGGGAAACAACAGATTATGGCATTCGAAATAGGAGGATACGGAATCTTGCGGTACCAAGGGAGAGTATGTGTGCCGAATGTGAACAGCTTGCGCAAGAGGATCTTGGCCGAGTCTCATACTTCCAGGTATATTGTTCATCGTGTCTCTACTAAGATGTACCATGATTTAAAAGAGTTGTACTGATGGAATATATGAAGAGATAGGTGGTTGATTTTGTTGCTAAGTGTACCACCTGTCAGCAAGTTAAGGTTGAGCACCTAAGGCCTGGTGGTACGTCCCAAGACATAGCCATTCCGATATAGAAATGGGAGATGATAAACATGGATTTTATCACCTATCTCCCGCGGTCGCGTAACCAATATGATTCTATTTGGTTCATTGTGGATAGAATGACCAAGTCTACTCATTTTTTGCCTGTGAGAACAACCTATTCGGGAGAAGATTATGCGATGTTATACATTCAGGAGATTGTTAGATTGCATGGTGCACAGGTGCCCATTATATCCGATAGAGGTATGCAATTCACCTCTCAGTTCTGGAGAGCCTCTCAGAAAGATTTGGGTACACAGGTGAACCTTAGTACCGCTTTCCATTCCCAAATGGATGGGCAAGCAGAGCGCACTATTCAGACTTTGGAAGACATGTTGAGAGCGTACGTAATTGATTTCAAAGGTAGTTGGGTGGACCACTTGCCTCTCATTGAATTCTCCTACAATAATAGTTATCACTCAAGTATCCAAATGGCACCATTCGACGCTCTTTATGGTAGGAGATATATGTCTCCCATTGGATGGTATGAGGTGGCCGAAGCTATGTTGTTGGGGCCAGACCTTGTGCAGCAAGTGATGGAGAAAGTTAAGATTATTCGAGAGAGGCTAAAAACTGCCTAAAGCCGCCAAAAGTCCTATGCCGATGTTAGAAGGAGAGAGTTAGAATTCGATATTGGCTATTGGGTGTTCCTGAAAGCCTCTTCTATGAAGGGAGTTATGAGGTTTGGGCAAAAGGGTAAGCTCAGTCCTTGTTATATTGACCCTTATCAGATTTTGAGGAAGATTAGAAATGTTGCTTACGAGTTGGAGTTACCCGCGAGTTTGGCAGCAGTTCATCCCGTGTTCCATGTGTCCATGCTCAAGAAGTGTGTGGGTGACCATTTGCTTGTGGTTCCTATAGAGAACATTGGGGTGAAGGATTCCTTATCGTATGAAGAAGTTACCATAGAAATTTTAGATCGTCAAGTCCGAAAGTTGAGGACAAAAGAAATAGCTTCCGTGAAGGTGTTGTGGAAGAATCAGAAAGTGGAAGAAGCTACTTGGTAGTTGGAGGAGGATATGAAGGCTAGATATCCCTCATTGTTCACTTCTTTACACGAAGTTAATTCAGGTACGTTCGAAGCTCGTCTCAAATCCTTTTGTATGTTATCCTTAATGTTTCACACGCATTCATATGTCACGATCCGAGACTAGGCCCCGAACATAACGGGAAACCCAGACCAAGGAGACCTGAGTTAACCCCTTAGCATACATTAACAAGCACATTCAATAAATAAAGAATTTACGGAAAAAGGACCCATTTAAGAACATAATTTAAAACATATATAAAAATTAACCAAGTGTTGGGAATAAAACGTTTAAACAAAATCTACAAAGGTTTAAGAAGCATTCCTAACATACTGATGAAATATCTATGCGGGGACATAACCCCGACAATATCATAAGACTGAAACCAGAGTCAAATAAGAATTTGGATCGCCTTCCGAAAGGTGGAGGGCTCACCACTTGCTTATCAAAATACTGAAGATCCTAGTGTTGCACAGAACCACGAGGAAAGGTCTCTGAACCTGCATCATGAAAAGATGCAGTATTCGAAGATGGTTAGTACGGCGAGTACTGGCATGCAACCCAGGGGAAAGGATATCTCAGTTTATAAAGCAAGTCATAAAAATATAACATAGATCATAACGTAGAATATGGGGAAATTTCCAAATCGATAATTAAAACATTTACAAGAATATATTACTTCTGGACTAGATGGTATCCCTGACATTTAATTCACCACGGGCTATGTGGGTTCGATCATAACTCGATCGGCAAAGCCTCCAATCCAAGTTTATCGCAAGGATCGGAGCATCATATTATAATCACCTCATAACTTCATACAGCTGAACAAGTTAAGAATACAGTAAAGAGCACCATTTGACTCAGAGAGAAGAGCCTACTTATACCCGTGTTGACAAAACACGGTTTCAGGTGTTGAGCCCCGTTCACCTCATACCTTCTCAGTTAACCATCTAATCCTCTTAAGCCCATATTTTAATGTTTCAAACATTTAACAAAATCATTCATTTTTAGGACTCTTAACATTCTTAAGGCACACGTAGGTTGGTATCGTCATACCAAGACTTGCAAGTTGTACTTATCATATTATGCCTTCATTATTTACACATCAATAGTCCCGTAGTTAAGGATCTTAAACTCATTTAACATATAAGTCCCTCAAGGTTATAATCCCATTAATTTTCAAACAACCATTTTGAAGAACCGAGGGAGTTAAGAAGATCCTTCTTTTTCCGTCAAGATTCAATTGCGTAGATAGTTAAACAATTTTCGTAGTAAATGTTTCTTAAAGCTTCAAATCTGCCTCAATTTAAATAATTCATAATTAAGGTCATACTTCAAAACCATAACTTTAAAATAATAATTACATACAGATGATTTCACAGAAAAATATTTAAAAGTTTCAAGCAATCTCTTTCTTTCAAAACCCTTCAACCGTTTTTACACAATATTAGCATAGGGTTCGTAGTAAGTAGGAGGAAACACAATTCTTATGAGTATAGTTGAAAGGAGATCGTTCAACATACCTTTTGATGGAGAAAGCTTACGAAACACTTGAGTTTTTCTTTAGAACTTTGAACCCTAGGCACCACTTACTTCAAGAACTTTGAGGAGAGAAGTAACACTCTTTCTTGATTTTTTTTTGTGCCTTAGGAGCTTTAGAAATATTTAGAATGAGTAGGAGATGAATCTTGGATGAGGAAAGGACCAAAACACCATCAAATAGCTTAAAAGAGGCAATTCTCGTAATAATACCCTAGGGGTCCTATTTATAGGCAATTCCAATTAAAATCTGGATTGGTTTAAGAAGGAAAACGCGTCAGAAAATGGTCACCAAAATGGTCTATTTTTGCCACAAACGGACCATTTTCTTAAGCATTTTAAATCAGTGAATTTTTGAGTTTTTGGTCCTGGAAATGGTTGGGAAAATGGATCGTTTTCCCGAAAATAGACCATTTCCTCTTCCGTTTTAACCTGCAAAATTCGATGGACTTTTGGTCAGATAGATGTCTTCTTGGTAAACTGATCATAACTTTTTATTTCGGACTCGAATTAATGCACAGTTGGTGGAGTTGGAAAGAAGACTTGAAGACCTTTAATTTGGTGGGTCATAGGCCACCTAACTCTTTATATTCTAGGAGTTATGATCATTTGAAGTTGACCCTAGTTAGAAGGTTATACGAAAACTCAGCCGGTAGAGAAGCTTCCAACTTAACTCATGCTAGAGTTTCCTTAAAACCTTAATTTACATCCACCATAACACATAGTTATAATGAAATCTTCCAAGTTAAGGTCTAATTCCATGTGAAAAACAATTGGAATCCTATCTCAAAAGTTTGGGATGTTACAATATCTCCCCCTTGGAATCATTCATCCTCGAATGATGGGTAGGGACTTATTGAAGCCGTACAAATAAGGAAGTAATGGCTATAACTTCACATCAAGAATCTCTTTTAAACAAAGATAGAAAGACATTGAGAGGCGCTCTATAACAACATCAAGCAAGGCGTGTGAGTAGGAATCGTGAGACATATGAGACTTGGCACAGACATGATCTAGGACATAAGTTCTATGGAACGTAATCATACTAATGTATGACATGAAATTTTGGAAACCATAAGCATGAACTGAGATTGACACCTGGCATAAAATAAGGTCTTGCTAGACGTACGAATAGAAATATCCCCATTTCAAATTATATGGCTAATAACCCTTAGATTTAGCAGAACCTTTCAACTATGTAACCTCCTCTTAATACTACACATCACCACTTATGACTTGAAATTTTCACATTGGTTCATATAGCTACTAAAGTCTACATCTAACATCTTACTTTCACCCTGTTCAAGCCTAACTTGAAGGCATAAAGTGCAACATCTAATGTGATCCACTCTTTGATTTTTCCTAAACTCGTCAAATTCTACCTCTAGATTCACCCTCCAAGAATACTACTTCTGCATATAACCTTAATCAATCAACCTCAAACTTTTAACAAGGAGTCACTTATCATACAATGCACTCACCCTCAAGTATTCATCATCACATCCAAGCCTATCACTATATTCCTTTTTCTGCTTCTTTGTAGCTAAAACTATCAAATAAATCTCTCAAGCAGCCTACAATCAACAATTCTCCATCTTCTACAAGGAGACACCCTATATAGTCCCATCTTACTATTACATATAACAAATCCTCATCTGACATCTCATTCACACTTAACAACTTAGGTGGAATAATCACACTGCAACTACCATAAAAAAGGGAACACCTACTACTTTCCATCCAGGCCACTACTTAGCTTCCTCTACTGACACTTGCCCCCACAGAAGCTATATATTACCGAGTGAATAGATTGAGAGCATGAACTGCATGACATGCAAATAGCAGCCTGGATCTTGACCACAAACATGGAGGATGAACTGAACATATTTAATAAGAGCATGAGCATTGGGGATACATGAATGTTGTTCAATCTAGACTTATAATTACGTAACCTTGCCATGCAATTTGAGGTATGGGGAATCTGGTGCGACGAGCATGGTTACTTCATATTCTGAACACCCAAACATGGACTGAGGGTTGTTCTGAGCATAGACATGCTATCACCATCCATAACTATCAAGGGTGGATGTACACAAGGCTTAGAGAAAGAAAATCAAAAGCACAAATCTTTCAAGAAGTCTGATCTGAGTATGTACATGATGTAGCATGATTTCAATAGCCATTTTGGACATATCATGAAGCTTGAGTTTATAGGACTAAGCATATCATGAGACATGGATTCATGGATCATGAGTATCGTAACATAGAATTTGGATCCCTAGAACCATAGAGAAATATTTACACCGCTGGGAGACACTATCATTTCCATTTCAAATGACAGAGCATTGACAAGAGTCTACATAGAAAATTTGGCCCTCAGATATAGGCATAATTCAAAGGCATAAGACGGGTAGAGTGTTCTGTTAAGCTAAAATATAAATAATATGGTAGAATAAGAATGGATTATTATAGCACGCATCATAACTCCCTTATACAACTCATCACCACTAGAAACTCAATACTTCCCTTGGTTCAACACCTCATTATCTCCCCCTTAGCGCAAAGGTCACTATCCTAGACTTGCGAACCTATTATGTAAAAAGATCTATAAGTACAACACTCGTCACTGTGGGGTATCACAATACACATGAATGCTAATCTCACCCATATATTATATTTGAAAAAATTACCAACTCCTTCCTAGGTCATTCTTTTTAGAGACGCTATTCTTAACTTACTCTAACCTCCATAGTCGAAAAATTTAAACTTAGCTCTCTTGGGCGCACACATTCATGTTCTCTAACACTTAAGAATCTATTTTCCACTCCTTAATTTGCTAGCATTTATCCAATCTCATATCCGCTCAGTTCAATGATATTTTAAAATTATACTAAGAGATTCAACAATGAGCCCTTTTAGATTTATAATTCCCTTAATTCAATTCCAATGAATACCAATATTACCTATTAAGCCTTATCCATATAAAGCAACTCAAGAACACTAATCGGAAACACCTAGCAGTACTTTCAACAATATAATACCCCATCTAACAACATATTACCTCTGATACAATTCATTCTTATACGCTTAGGGATCTTATTCCTCTAATGACTTAGCCACAATTTATTGCTTCAACATTAGTTCTCATGTATATATCATGCTTACACATTCAAACCTACCCTATGTTATCAACCTAATCCCTCTCACGCACCATGTCAAGCCCATTAGATTAGTCTTATAAAAGTAATATTTTCATCCACAACTATCATTCTTTCTACCTCGGCGACCATCCACAACTCAAACTTAGTGTCTAGCACTAGGTACGGTTAACATCAAAACTTGGCATGCTATTCAGGCTTACAGCTACCAAATCGAAATCAAGGAACACTAATCCACCAAAATTATGACAGAATGATTGATCTTATTTCCTTCTTCAACATAACTTATGGCTTACAAGCACAACCTCCTTCACCACATTGCTACTGCACCTTAACATTTATGACACATCTTTTCACCTACTATATTGGCTTACAACTACTAGATAAAATTCTAGAAACTCTGGGTCTACTAAAATCACATGATAAGGATAGTCGATCTTAATCTTACAATATAACTCATTACAGCTCATTAGTACATTATTCTTCCTCATATCACATCTACTTACCCATGCATACATTTAAACTATCTTCATAGTTCTATAAACATCTTTAAGTCTCCCTCTCCAAAACCTCAAAATGGAGTCTAAATTTTATAAATTCATAACCACTCTATCCCTACATTCACAACTTATAATTGGTCTATGCTACTATAATAATAGGGCATCATAAGTTCCTTCCCTATTTCGAACAATTCAAAAGGAACATCTTAACTAACCACTCTACTTCTACTAATCTCCATAAAAATTGCTAATCTTGCTACACTAGAACTCATACCATATGGGGATACAACCTCTATCACTCCCTAATTAGTGGGTACCAGACTCTAGCTACATTTTTTGATCATTTACTACTTACACTCTCTGACTTCTAAACTCGTGACTCCACATATCCTTGGCCTTGGGATTACTTCACTACTCATATCTCATAGCACCCTAATTTATACTTTCTCTCGAGTGAAAATACTATCCCAACACTCGTATACATACCTTTCCCTCCTTGAGCGCGACAGCTGCAATAAAATTTTCGAAAGGTTTGAAAACACATTTCACCTTGGTTTAAATGCAGGATTCAAGAAAATAGGGTCTTACACTTAGAATTATAGACTTTGGCACACTAATGGACTCCTCTCAAGTCCTTGTGTAGTTTTATAACCTTTTGGATGACTCAATCAGATAGGATTACATCATAAGGAGTCTGAGCTTTGTACTTCTCTCACCTCAAAAATAGGGCGTAGCCAGCTGAGTTAGAGCAGAGTAGTAATATGGATAAGTTTCTTATTGACAACACTTTCGCACGATCTGGAGTATGAAAGAATGGAAAATATTTCCTAGATGCCCTATAGCCTCCTAATTATAAGCGTGGTGCACAATACATCCATAAGCAAGACCCTATTAGACACAACTTCGTAGATACCCTGGGACCATGAACCGTGCTCTTATACCAAGTTTGTCATGATCCGAGACTAGGACTCGGACGTAACGGGCAACCCAGACCAAGGAGGTCTGAGTTAACCTCTTAGCATACATTAACAAGCACATTCAATAAATGAAAATTTGCGGAAAAAGGACCCATTTAAGAAAATCATTTAAAACATATATAAAAATTAACCAAGTGTTGGGAATAAAATATTTAAACAACATCTACATAGGTCTACGAAGCCTCTAACATACTGATGAAATATCTATGCCGGGACATGACCTTGACAATACTATAAGACTGAAACCAGAGTCAAATAAGAATTTGGATCACCTTTTTAAAGGTAGAGGGATCACCACTTTCTTATCAAAATCCTGAAGATCCTAGTGCTGCACAGAACCATGAGGAAAAGTCTCTGAACCTGCATCATAAAAAGATGCAGCGTCCGAAGATGGTCAGTACGGCGAGTACTGGCATGCAAGCCAGGGGAAGGGATATCTCAGTTTATAAAGATAGTCATAAAAATATAACATAGATCATAACGTAGAATATGGGGCAATTTCCAAATCAATAATTAAGACATTTACAAGAATATATTACTTCTGGACTAGATGGTATCCCCGATATTTAATTCACCATGGGCTATATGGGTTCGAGTTAGAGCCTCCAATCTAAGTTTTCCACATGGATCGGAGCATCATATTATAATTACCTCATAACTGCATATAGCTGAACAAGTCAAGCATACAGTAAAGAGCCCCATTCGACTCATAGGGAAGAGCCCCGTTCTACTCATACCCGTGTAGGTAAAATACGATTTCAGGTGTTGAGTCTCGTTAGACTCATACCTTCTCGGTTAACCATCTAATCCTCTTATGCCCATATTTTAATGTTTCAAACATTTAACAAAATCATTCATTTTTAGGACTCTTAATATTCTTAAGGCACACGTAGGTTGGTATCGTCATACAAAGACTTGCAAGTCATACTTATCATATTATGCCTTCATCATTTACACATCAATAGTCCCGTAGTTAAGGATCTTAAACTCATTTAACATATAAGTCCCTCAAGGTTATAATCCCATTAATTTTCAAACAACCATTTCAAGAATTGAGGGAGTTAAGAAGATCCTTCTTTTTGGGTCAAGATTCAATTACTTAGAGAGTAAAACAATTTCCGTAGTAAATATTTCTTAAAGCTTCAAATCTGCCCAATTTTAATAATTCATAATTAAGGTCATACTTCAAAACCATAAGTTTAAAATAATAATTACATACACATGATTTCATAGAAAAACATTTAAAAGTTTTAAGCAATCTCTTTCTTTCGAAACCCTTCAACCGTTTTTATATAATACTAGCATAGGGTTCGTAGTAAGTAGGAGGAAACACAGGTCTTATGAGTAAAGTTGAAAGGGGATCTTTCAACATACCTTTTGACGGAGAAAGCTTACGAAACGCTTGAGTTTTGCTTTAGAACTTTGAACCCTAGGCACCTTTTGCTTCAAGAACTTTGAAGAGAGAAGTAATGCTCTTTCTTGATTTTTGTTCGTGCCTTAGGAGATTTAGGAATATTTAGAATGAGTGGGGGATGAATCTTGGATGAGAAAAGGACCGAAACACCCTTAAATAGATTAAAAAAGGCAATTCTCATAACAATACCATAGGGGTCCTATTTATAGGCAATTCCAATTAAAATCCAGATTGATTTAGGAAGGAAAACGCATCAGAAAATGGTCACCAAAATGGACCATTTTCTTAAGCGTTTTAACTCAGTGAATTTTTGAGTTTCTGGTCCTAGAAACGGTTGGGAAACGGACCGTTTTCCCTAAAAATAGACCGTTTTCTCTTCCATTTTAACTTGCAAAATTCGATGGACTTCTGGTCAAACAGACGTCTTCTTGGTAAACTAATCATAACTTTTTATTTCAAACTCAGATTAATCCACGGTCAGTGGCGTTGGAAAGAAGATTCAAAGACCTTAATTTGGTGGGTCATAAACCACCTAACTCTTTATATTCTAGGAGTTATGATCATTTGAAGTTGACCCTAGTTAGAAGGTTATACGAAAACTCAGTCGGTAGAGAAGCTTTCAACTTAACTTATGCTAGGGGTTCCTTAAAACCGTAATTCACATCCAAAGCTCTTCCCACACATAGTGCTTGACTATAACACATAGTTACAATGAAATCTTCCAAGTTCAAGTCTAATTACAAGCGAAAAATGATTGGAATCCTAGCTCAAAAGTTTGGGGTGTTACATCATATGTCGTACTAAGAAGTGTCCTTAATCATTATTCGGGAATGAATAATCCCACGGGGGGGGGGGGGATAATGTAATGCCCCATACGTCTTGGTCATATTTTAAGGTCTTAAGGAACTTCTTATACAAAGTTAAGTTTAAAGCTTCTCAACCGACTAAGTTTTCCTATAAGTTTCTAAAAGGGTTAACTTCAAATGATTATTCCTCCCATTATATGAAGAGTTACATGGCCCATGACCTACCAAATTAAAGGTTTTTTAACCTTCTTTCCAACACCACAAGCCACTCATCAATCCGAGTTCAGAGTAAAATGTTATGGGCATTTTATCAAGCAACTATCATTCTGGCGCGATGATGGCGCCCCATGCCAGACACGAAAATTCAGAGCGATGAGATTGGTGCGATGGTGGTAACCCATGCCAGATACAAAATTAACTTCAGAGCGAGGAAATTGGTGCCGTGATGGCTCCCCCCGCCAGGACTAATTCCCAGCAAAAAAATTTGCATTTTTTTTTTCCTTTTCACGTTCTTAAAAAGGTATTTTCGTCCTTTCCATAGTCCCTAACCCCAACCCACGACTTTTAACCTTTCCTATAGCCTAATATACTCAGATTTCACAACTATCAAGATAAGTTCTCTCCTCTCCTCCCCAACGTTCGAAGAAACAAGAACACTTAGGGTTCGAGCTTCAAGGGTCAATCTCCATTACTTTTCGAAGCTCTTTCCGTCAAAAGGTACGCAGAAAGACACCTTATTAAAGTACTTTCTAAAGAGATGATTTACAAGCCTTTGAGTATATACTATCATGATTTCAAACCTAGGGTTACAAGCATGGTTTTATTAATTTTGATGAAAAATCTCGAAATCGTTATGCTCTAACTTTTATGTGAAAATACTAAGGGTTGTATGATGAAAGGTTTTTATTGTTCTTTGTAATATCCAAAAGTCTTCGCATAATTTATGGATTTCGAAAGATATTGCTATTCTAAGAGATCTTACGAATGAAATGGATTGAGACAAAAAGTATGGTTTTTATTTATGAATTTTATGAAATGGGCATATAAAATTGTTGACAGACCCTATGGGTCCTATATTGATGAAATGAATGGCTTGCAAGTCTTGATATGACGATGGCTATAATGAATTATGCCCCTACGAAAGTTTTATGCTATTGAATAATATTTTTAACGATATTGAAATGGTAATAATATGGGCTATAAGAGAATTAGATGGTGATCCGAGAAGGTGTGAGTTGAATGTCTCAACACCCAAAACTTGTATTTGCCGACGCAGGGATGGCTCGATCCTGAATTGGACGACCTTATGTTTCCTCTACGAGGATGAAAAATGTTGGCCTTAATGTAAATTATATCCCAACTCATGCGACAAACATGGGTTGAGGCTTAGTCGACCGAGCGTTGGTCGGACGCACATAGCCCGTGGTGAATTATATATGGAAGTTGGTGATACCATCTAGTTCAAAAGTAACAGATAGAAAGTGTATTGTTTTTCCTCCTCATGAAATCTACTATGGATATTTTACTTTATATTGTATTAGAAGTATTTAAATGATAAATTTTCAGTTAAGGTATATTGCACCTATTTTGTTATTCTGTGTACCACTACATTTTACGTACTGACCGTCTTTGGACGGCTACAGTGTTTTATGATGTAGGTTCCGAGGCACCTTCCCGTGGCACTACTCAGTGCTAGACTTGAGCAGACAGATCCAGCTTGGTGAGCCTCCATCTTTCAGAAGGTCATTTCTATGATAGATAGTTATAATATTTCGCTTTATGGTATTGCCGGGGCCTTATCCCGGTATGGATAATTTCTTTATATTATTGAATAGAGACGTCATAGATTATGTATGATTGGATCCCTTAATGTTTGGTTTTGGCTTATTTATATTGAACCAGACATTTTAGTATTGTGTCCATTTTCCGCAACTCTTTATTATTGAATGTGCTTATTATGAATGCTAAGGAGGTCTTCTCAGGACTTCATTGGTTTGGGATGCCCGTTACGTTCTGGGCGTAGTCTCGGATCGTGACAGTATCAATACATGGATTGAAAATTTTAATTAATAAATAAGATCCACCAGAAGGTGGTGTATTTATTTGAGTAAGTGGAATATACTTAATGTACCATGTATAAATTGTCTTGAATAAGTGCACATAGTGTGGTGGAGGTTTATCTACGGAAAGGAGATTTTGTTTTGAGATACTACACTAGCTTGTAACACATAATTAATTCATGAGAAGAGACATCAAGTTTTTCACCCAAAAGGAGAAAATATGATATCTTGAATTTTCATGTGTATTAAACGAAAGAATAATTTATTGTAAGAAGATATTGTATATCTTAGCTAAAGAAAGGACACAATGTATATTGCAGTTTGAAAAAAATTTTATTTCCTTCTCATACTTGTAAATCAAAGTGTTAATTATTTCCAAAACACTTGCTCTTGTAAGCCGTTCTTTTAATTTGTCGGCTTACTAGCTTATAATGTATGGCATGTCAATAGAGTTAGTGACATATTCAGACCAAATAAGTGCTTAAATTTTAGTATAAATAGATGCTTTCTCTATTAAACGCAAACAATAATATATACAAATCATGCAAAGAATGTTGCCAATATTAGCACGTAGCCACGCATAGATAAACTACATTTTGTTTAGCTTTTGGTAAAATAAATCAGCTAAGATTGGCTAAATCTCTTATCTGATTTGTGCACTGCAATGACAATAAATAAAATGGAAAGCCAAATAATTCTAATATTGGCTTGTATTTTTCGCAACAAATACTCTTATACTGACAACTATATAGTAATGTATTTTCAAGAGGAATATTTATAATAAATTTTTTGATCATGATATAAGTAATCGATATGTCGTCATGAAACATACTCCCAAAATATCTTCTATAAAATAAAACTAGGTGAGCTATAATCGTGTGATATATTTGTGTCTCGTAACATCAAAATAATTCTTTTTAGAGAACACATCCATTATTCAGCTATATTGAATTGAACACCACATCACTTACATAATTTATCATTTTTAGCTTGGATTTCTCTTTTATTTGTGTCATGTTGAAAAGTTTATTTTGTTATATACGAGATGGGGAAACACGTGCAACACACGTATCCAGAAACTAGTTTTAATATGAATAGATGCACTCTCCATTAAATGCAAACAAATGAGGCGAAGTCAACCAAGGCAAATGCAACATGCAAACAAATGAGGCAAAGAATGGTACACACGTGCAATGCACATATTCAGAAACTACTTTTAGTATAAATAGATGCACTCCCCATTAAATGCAAACGAACGAGGCGAAGTCAATGAGGACACTTCCAATTTGAGATACCATTCTCATTTTTTTCTTCTAACAGATTGAAGTTAGAAAATAGGAGGTATGTTGATTGGAGTGGATTACGGGTAGTTGACTAGGAGAAAATGAGTGTAAATTAATGAGGCAGAATAGCGTATGGACTGGTGTGAGATGACAAAGAAACATTTTGTGGAAGTAGTGGAACTACAATTTATGCATATCCTATTTTATTAAAAGCTAGTAAGAGCCTCTATGGATATGATTAAAATCTGGTCAAATTATTTTTAATTATTTTTTTAGCTTTTTTCCCCAGGTGGTTGGTAAAGTAAAAAAAACAATTTAAAAAAGTTAAAAACTCATTAAAAAAATGCTAAAAGCTAAAAGCTAAAAGTTGGACGCCCTAGTTTTTTATTTTTAGCTTAAATTTTTTTTTTAAGTTTAACCAATACATTTACTCTTTTATCTCTTATAATTTTCCCTAATTCCAACACTGCCCTCACTTTTCAGCCCTAAAATGTATGGAAGTACTCTCTTTTCTCTCATTCTCATTCTACTTCTCCGTCTTTCGCTTTCTGCTACAATAAAAAAATGTTTGTTTACCAAACACATTAACAACTTTTTTTTTCAATTTCAGCACTTTTTATCTAAACATTTATCTACTTATTTTCAACTTTTAATCACATCTGCGTAAAAACTACTCTACTTTATTTTAAGCAAATCCAAACAGGCTCCATGTAAATTTACCTTTTTAGGTACAAAGTGTTGGTAGTGCAATATGAGCAATTGGGCTAATGTGTAGGTAGAATATGTACTACGCTAGTAAATTCAGTTAATTTGTTCCACCCTTTGTGTATTAAAGCTAGTACCATACTTGAACCTCATAAACCAAAAATGTCTAAGCCCCTGTTTTTCTTTTTTCTTCTCCTTTCAGTACTCCTAGTACCACCAATTTCAACCTCCTCATAAATTATCACTAGTTTGAGTAAAGGTTCCTCTCTTTCTACTGCCAAAGACACAGTGATTTCATCACCCAACGGTGATTATACAGCGGGTTTTCAACCCGCGGGTGAAAACGCTTATTGCTTTGCTATATGGCTAAGCAATACACTTTGTGATGATAAAAATTACACCATAGTTTGGATGGCTAATCGAGACGAACCTGTTAATGGAAGGCACTCAAAGCTTTCTCTACTGAAATCAGGGGATCTTGTTCTTACTGATGTTGGCCAACGCGTAGTTTGGGAAACTGAAACGCAATCAAATACCTATGTTGAATTGGAACTCTTGGACAATGGAAACCTTGTTCTAACAGACAAAACTATTGTTATTTGGCAAAGTTTCGATACACGAACTGACACACTCCTTCCTGGACAAGCAATGACAAAAAATTTCGAAGCTTGTGTCTCTTAGAAGCTCAACAAATTTCTCATCAGGCTTTTACAAGCTACACTTCTCTGATGATAATGTGCTCCAGCTTGTATATGAAGGCCTTGAGATGTCGAGTGTTTACTGGCCGAGCCCGTGGAAAACAAACTGGGATAATGGGAGATCCACATACAACAATAGCAAAATTGCAGTGCTCGACCTTTTTGGCCATTTCAAGTCGACTGATAATTTCGAGGCTAACACTTCTGATTTTGGTGGAGGAGGAATTAAAAGAAGATTAACACTGGATATCGATGGGAATATCCGAGTGTATAGCCTAAATAAGCAGAGGAATAACTGGAAAGTTTCTTGGCAAGCATTTTCACAACCTTGTAGGATTCATGGAATTTGTGGGTTGAACAGTTTGTGCACTTATAATCATGATTCTGGTAGAAAATGCACTTGCCTACAAAATCACAAGATGAAAAATCTGACGGATTGGTCCTATGGATGCGAACCAGATTTTAAGCTCTCTTGCGAAAGCAATATGGTGGACTTCCATCAACTACGTCACGTTGAATTCGTAGGGTATGACTCAAAAAGATTTCAAATTACACCTTGGAGCAGTGCAAAGAAGAATGCTCACACAACTGCATTTGCAAAGGATTTCAATTCAAATACGATGAGAAGAACGGCACCTTTAGTTGCTTTCCCAAGACCTTGCTCTTCAATGGGTACCGCTCACCACCTTGGAAAGATACAATTTATGTAAGAATGCCCAAGGCCATTATTCGCACGAGGAACGTCCTATAGGCAAATTGCAGTGTGAAAGAACACATGAAGTGTTGCTGGAAAGAAGTTACAAACGAAAAGAGCAACATGGATGGTTGAAGATATTTATTGGGTTTATCGCTGCATTGGGAGTGTTCGAGTTCATATTCCTTGCCTCTTATTTGATTACAAACTTTAAATTCTCCAATGCAACATCTGATCAAGTTTATATTCCAGTTGTCGATAGGTTCAAGAGATTCACCTACGCCGAGCTGAAAAAAGCAACGTCTAATTTCAGAGAAGAAATTGGCCAAGGAAATGGCGGCGTTGTGTACAAAGGCAAATTATCGGACAACAGAATAGCAGCCATCAAGTGTCTCAAATTAGAAGCCAACCACGGAGAAGCTGAATTTCTAGCAGAGGTGAGCACAATTGGCAAGCTTAACCACATGAACTTGATAGACATATGGGGTTATTGTGCTGAGGGTAAACACAGGCTCCTTGTGTACGAGTACATGGAGCATGGTTCTTTAGCGGATAATTTACATGCCAGCAATATTCTTGATTGGAAAAAGAGGTTTGAGATAGCTCTAGGAACAGCAAAAGGTCTTGCTTACTTACATGAAGAATGTCTAGAATGGGTTCTGCATTGTGATGTAAAGCCTCAGAATATACTCTTAGACTCCAATTACGTGCCAAAGTTAGCTGATTTTGGTCTGTCGAAGTTACTAAACAGAGGTGGAGTGGACAATTCAAGCTTTTCCACGATAAGGGGGACGAGAGGTTACATGGCTCCTGAATGGATTTTTCACAATCCCATCACCTCCAAAGTCGATGTCTATAGCTATGGAATTGTTCTACTAGAGTTGATCACTGGAAACAGTCCAAATCGACCTCAATCTAACATGGATAATGATGAGATGCAACATACGATGCTGGTCAATTGGGTTCGAGAGAAGATGCATGGAGTTGAGCAAAGTGCCTCACAAATTCAAGAAGTCGTCGATTTTGCTTTGGATTGTAATTACAGTTTGGAAAAAATGGAAGTTCTTATAAAAGTAGCTTTGCAGTGTTCAAAAGAAGACAGAGATGCAAGACCTACAATGAGCCAGGTGGTGGATATTCTACAAGAGTAGTAAAGGAAAATTTTTAAGTGAGTGTTAATTTAGCTGTGTGGTTGCTTTCAGTTTTCTGTTCATTTTTCTGTGTTTTTTAGTAACCAAAAAGAGATAAATAGAAGCCAATTATAGAATCTCAGAGTTTGGATTAAGAAACGTGTTTTTGCACAAAGTTGTTGGGTTTGTTTGAGAAATTCTTTCAGCGCCATAAGAAAAAACTAAGAAAAAGATGATAGTATTTTTTTTTCCTCAAGAAAACAACAAATTGTGCATGCAGGATGTGTTATCTCTGTGCAGATCGTTCTACGCTTTATTTTTGTATCAGATGTATACGCTAATGTTGATATCTTGACTTGCGCATATGGATATTGACTCAAGGCTTTGGTCACTTAGCTTGCTTTAGATCTCTTGAGCTTGTATCTTCTTTCAAGTGATGTAGAATTACTTGTTATTCTCAATTCATTTAATTTAAGATATGTATAATTTTACTATAGTATGTCACTTGCAACATGGATTGTTAGATAGGACAGTGTATACCATTATGATCATGTGTGCTTGGACTTATTAACTTGGTTCCATGCTATTCCTCTTCTGTTTTCTGCTTATCTTAGCTATGATTCATGTATTCGGCATAGATCTCCTTGAGAATTTTTATGCCAGGTTCATATATTGTCCAATTCAAATCTGTTCATTACCTCAAGTACATGTTCCTGCTCATAATTGGGGCTGGTCACTAGCAGACCGCGACCTAATACTGGCGACTGGCGTTGGCGTTCTCTTAAGCAGATGCATGGTTAAGAATTTTCTTTTATATGCCAATGCAAAATAGAACTGAATTTTGTAGTCTTTTAGTTCGCTGTTTGAATGTTTACTTGGAGCGTCAAAACCAGGGGTGGAGCTAGGTAGGGCCGAAGGGGTTAATCCGAACGCCCTTCAACGGAAAAGTACACTATTTATATATGGTTAAAATTATTCTTTTTATGTGTATATAGTAAACATTGAACCCCTTTAGTTTCTTCCTATGTTTACTTATATTCATATTTTGAATATGTTCAATGAAAATATTGACTCTATCACGGTCACAACTAGTAAAAGAAGACAGCAAGATGGGGCCCAATAGTGTGGCCATATTAAAACGCTACGGGATTGTTTGGTGTGAGTTATAAGGTATAATAGTCTTGGGATAAAATGCAGGATTATTTTATCCTGCGTTTGGTTGGAGGTATTAGTTAGTTCCGAAATTATTTATCCCATCATTTATACCATAGTGATGGCCATGGGATAAGTTATCCCATATACATGGTGGATAACAAATCCTGAAGTAGCTAATTGCGGGATTAATTATCCCGGGAGGCGGGATAACTTGTTGCTAACCAAACAACCCCTACAAAATTTATTCTTCCCAAACACGCTTTTGCATTTAGTAAATGATGACAAATTATCTATGAAATGATATACGAGGTGCCTATTTAGTATTGAAGGCGTACTAGCGAGAGTTTAATTTCTGTGCATTGATGGTGTATGCATGTTAAGAAAATTCAAAGCAGATTAATGACATTGACGCACTAATCTACTAAATGTGAAAGTGAAAAGACAGATGTGGTTTAAGCATCCTCTTTTATAATTCCAACTTATACTTTCTCTTTCTCTTCCTTTCCTTTTCCCAATTTATCGAACACAAGGAGCAAATCTGAAATTAGAAAGAAATTTTGTTAAAATAAAGATGCGGAAATAAAGAACAAGAGATGCACTTTTTAATAGAAATTTTATCTTCCTTCTTGTTATTCAATATCCACAATATCACTCAGAGGCGGATCCACGTGTATGGTGGGGGTATACGTGCACCCGTTAATTTCAAAAAAATTATATATATATATATATATAATATATATATATATATATATATATATATATATATATATATATATATTATATATATTTATACTAGTTCCTGAAAACGTGCATCGCATGTTTATCCCAAAATATTTAGTAAGAAATATATTGCGATACGATAAATTTTAAACGGTACACACATATTTTAATACTGTCTTTGAGCTATATAAAAAATCAAAACATTAAAAAAAAAGTAGCTACAAGTAATTTAAAATAAGAAATTTATAAAGTTGATATTACTTTGAGAAAATACATGAAATCCCCCTTAAACTTGGTTAGAGAACTTACTTTAGCACTTCAACTTTATGGGTAGTTATTTACCGCCCCCTCCCCTCCCCCCTCCCCCAATTTTTTCTCAACTGAATTTTTAATTCCACCTTACACATAAAATACTCCTTTCATGATTGGGGGTGATATACAAGCGCACCACCTCTGTGCCAAGTCAATGACACGTCAGATAATAAATAAATTTACTTTTTTTTTCTTCCCCAACATCAATTTTTGTTCTTATTTTCACTTCTTTTTTTTAACAAATTTTTGTTGAGGTCTCAGGGGCCTCATTTTATTGAATAGATTTGTACAAAGCCCAGGCCAAAACTCGGCCCAGCCCAAAAGGAAAAAAACAAACAAAAAGGAAAAAATCCAAGTCTAGAACAAAGTAAACAAAGCAGAAATAAAGGAGGGTTGTCTCGAAGCTTCCACCAACTACCTTTCATCTTCCTCGCAATTAGAGACTTCAATGGAGCTCAGGTTGCTCCGGCGTTGAATCAGAACCGGCGGTGGGTCTAAGAAGCAGCAAAAAGAAGCGATGACACAGCCATTGATACTGATTTTAGGTAGGCATTGATCATTGCATATCATCTGATATCATTGCATTGCATTATTATTTGAATTGTGGTTGTGATTGAGATATATTGTGTTGTTACTGATATTGAACTGCTGGGACTTTTCTGCGTGCAGGGTTATTTTAGTATTCTTTATTCGACATAGTATCTGCTCAAGTTCAGTCGGTCTATGATGCCTACTGAGTACAAGTAAATCGTACTCACCCCTATTTTTCTGCATTCTTTTGATGCAGATCCACGTACGAGTGAATCCCGGAGCTAGTGATCGTGCATTAATGTTGTTGCTTTCGATATTAAATCTCTATAGTTTTGGGCAGGTTTCATATCAAGACATCCCAAAAATCACTCACCGGATGCTATGGTAACCAAGTCCCAAAAATGAAAAACTTCTTCAAGTATAGATGACAATGCAGATAGGATCTTCACCAGTAAGTACTCTCGACGAATCTCAAGAAAAAAGTTAACAAAGCAATAATAATTGTAACACCCCAAAATTCAGACCAGCATTTAAAACTCAGAACTCAGAAAAAAACTCTGCAAGACTTCATCTGTCAGACAAGCCCCACGGGCTGACCCAAGGGCATCGTGGACATAATTGCCCGTTCAGGTCCCCGCGGGAAGAGCCCAGAGGCTCTGTAAGTCTATCTCAGCCAGACGGGGGTCCCCACGGGAGTCAGAGGTCCGATGGGCTATGGGGCAGCCCATGGAAAACCGTGAGTGCCCCATCCCAATCTCCCTCATCCCGACAGGTAATCACCACGGCCGTCGTGGACGCGATGGGCCATGGGAGCCATCGTGGGGACTGTCCAGAGGACCAGCCCAGTCTGCCCTGGCTGACGGGCCATCTTAGGTCAGACGCCCGTCAGGCATCCTGTCCGGCGGTAGAAAATCTGCAACTTCTGTTTTAAGTTTGGGGCATTCTGGTCTTTTTTTAATTCTTTTAACTCCGATCCTAAGTCGTTTTGGGAGTAATCAAAGGGCTTTTGCTCTTTTTCCCTCATTACTCCTAAACCAAATCGACACTTAGCAGTTTCAAGCAAGAAAAGAAGTGTTTCTTCTCAAGAACAAGCAAGAGGGTTTTCTTCAAATTCAGCCCCAAATCCAAAGGTTAAACCGTAAAATCTTTTTTCAGGTATGTGAGATTTCATCAATGATTTTCTAAGTTAATGCTATAATATAAGGAAATGGACATAAAAACCAAACAAACGGCCCAGGCACCAAACTACCGATCCCAGCAAGCCATAAATGACTAGGGGTCGCTACAAGCAAGCTCTAATAGTACAAAGAAGGCGAAAATACGTGAATGACCAGAAGGGTCATTACATCATCCACTACCAAAAAGGACTTTCATACGCAAAAGTCAAGAAAGAAGGAAACACCAGAGACTCAACAACTGTGGATACAAAGCCCGCACCACTCTTTTGGGAACCCGAGTAGCCTCCTCGACCAGACGGCACCCAACAGAACTAAACCAAAGAGAAGCAACCAAGACTTAACTCCATACTCGCCAAGCTAGACTCCAACCTTTAACTCAAAACTCCAAAGGTCTAACAACTGAACCGAACCATTAAGAAACTCACGCAGGAAGCACCAACACTACACTGAAACCAAAAGAGCCAAGGATATCAACACACATAACTCAAATCCTCAATACCATAAGCATGTCCACCCAGAAAGTCACCAACCAAACCTTTAACTCATGAATCCATTGAGCCACAAAACCCTTCTATCTAACCTAAATCCTTTTGCACTATGACCACGAAGCTTCACAAAAGTAGAACACTCGAGCCACTCTCGAAACATCACCCATCGGAGGCCCATATTTCCCAACAGTTAAACAAAACCAACCTCGCTGAACTGTGCCAAGTCTGAATCAGCTAAAAGTGAATGAACTAGTCAACCTTCCCTAGAAGACCCCAAAAAAAAACCAAATCTTCTAGGAGTGTGGTAAGCCTACCACAAAGTCCTTAGCCATCGACTAAGCTCTAAACTCTATGAATACTGCTGCTACTCCAAATACTTGAACACCATTCGGATTTAAGATCACCTTACTAGTCTTGCCTCAGAAAGAAGTCCACCATGCTGCGAATATCAAGTCAAAACACCCAATAGGCAAAGGAAAGGATGCCTGAAGTCCACAGTTGCCACCAAGCTATTAGAAACTTTAAAATCTTTCAACTCACCCTCAAGCTCAAAACACCTACTCTACTACACCAGTACACAAATCACCATCTCCAAAAGCAATCAATCAACACATACCTCCTGAGCTACACTGGAAGAGCCTAACCAATGCTAGAATGCCATACAACAGATAACCTTTCAGAGAATCAACTACTTCAAACCTCTAACTCTCGGAACATAAATGGGACCACCAACCTCGAAGTGCCATTGGAATCTAAAGTAGCCTTGTTGGCCTCAATCCACACAACCTGATCGCATGTAACACACGCCGCTGATCCTCAAGCTGATGCCGTTGAATCTATCCTACCAAGGTAGAATAAACCTCAAGTCTGGCAACAACTCTTCTAGGATCTAAAAAAATCCAGCCAAATCAAATGGTTAGCCAAGGACTGGATGTCCAAGGCAAACTGCCTTTGAAACTGAAAGATGGAAGCCAAGTTATCCGCACTCACTGCCTTCCGGCTCAAAGATGTTGCACCCGAATAGAAACTTCCACAAACCATCTAAAGTGACCTTCTAGCCCACGTTTCTGAAATCCAACTCTAATTGTTAATCAATTCCCCTGTCGAACCCCTGAGTAGACCCATACGCTGCTGTCGCACCCCATTTTTCTCGCGAAAAGCGGGATTCAACGTGACAACTCTCTTTTTAGGATTTAAGAGAGGGTGAAGAGTCGCCATCTAATGAATTAAAGGCGCGTTAGGGCACTATTCTAACTAACTACGATTAAATTAATTGAGGTCTACGCACCAGAAATCGGGTAAGGGTTCAAGTTACCTCGAAAGGAAGGTGTTAAGCATCTTTCGAGGTCCATAAATGTGGGTCCCTGCCGGATTCGTTATTTATGTGGAAAATTCGTGATAAATAGAAGGGTCGATGAATTATTAAACTAAAATGACCATATGATTAAGCAGATAAACTTTATTTAAAATAAATTATTAAATTAAGAAAAAGGTAATTATTATTCAATTAATATGATTCTAGGTGATAAAATAATTAAACATGCAAAAATTGACAAGTGACGCATATGAGGCTAGGAAAATCAAAAAGTTCATGAGTATAATTAATTAAATCATGCTTTGCAGGACACCAAATAGAGAAAATAAAATACATACAATATTAACAATCAAGACAAAGAAAACTAACCTAATCGCTTCCAAAAAGAATATTTAAAACACTCGAATGACATGGAATATAAAATCAACTACCTATTCAGAGACATAAGGATTGCGAAGACATGGAGACTAACCTTATTGGCGAAATGTCGAATTAATAAAGAATACCTTTAGATTCTTCTTCTTTCAGCATAGTGTGTTCTAACTGATCCCATAAATGATAAAATCTCGCAAAAGAAAAGAAATGATTCGTAAAGCGTATGCCACCTTAATTTTGGTGGCAAATATAAGATAAGCAACTAAAATAAACAACAAATTGACAACCCATATAATAAAGTTAAGATAGAGAGCGTGTGAGTGAGAGAGAGAGAGTGAGAGAGAAAGTGGGATCAGGTAAAGCGAGGCTGAAAACGGGCCCAATGTGATGTTACTCCCTCTATTCTATTTCATATGATCGACTCTCTTAAACTCTTTAAAACAAGACTTAAAGAATTCGTAAAAATATTCCAGAGCACTACATAAATATTTTAATATTTCAAGGTCATGCAAAGCTTTTAAAAAATATTTTTGACGTTCAAATTGTATGAAAATATATTTAACATTAAACACAAAGTAAAAGGTTATCAAGTTTTTTAAGATTTTTAAAAGTGTGACATATAAAATTAGAAAAGAATGGAGTAACGAGTTGCTTTATATTTTAATAAAGCTATATGTGCTTCATACAAGAAGTCAGCTATAGCCTGCCCTTATTTTCATCATTTTCCAAAATGTACCTGGCCCCTGCTGAGGCGACAACTCCATTTGAGCTTTGCTTCGTGCATTGAATCCTCCACTCGCCATAGTTGATCCCCCACCGATGGTATTCCATTGAGATGTACATGTAAAAAGTGTTCAAATTGTAAGAGTATGTATGTTCTTAATGTTTATCTAATCAAAAGAAAATTAAGATAATAAGGTAATTAATTGAGGCCTAATTATTTTGGTAAAAGGCTCACAGTTCTTATTTTCAACAAACACATAATCTCAAAGCAGTTAATTCAAACTTGGATTAGACATTTAAATCATTAATTATCTAAAGTTGCTAATACAGAACAAAACTAACATATATATATTGATGGAAAGATCAAAATGCATAGCATCATAAAAGAAATAATATATTGTCACTAGTAAAACAATTGAAAAAACCGCGAAGGAGTCATGGAAAAATTTCCCTTTGAAAATTGAAATTGGTCCACTTTATTAGTATTTTATATTGTAGCTTTAGAATACCAAAAAAAAGATCTCACTTATTCAAATCCAAATCCTTTTCAATCCAAACCAATATACAGTCCAATAAAATTAGCATAATCTCATAGTATCCCTTCTCACCCCAACTTTCTTCAACATGAGTAATATATCACTCAAGAATGATTTAGACTTAACATATAGTATTAGATTCAAAGCTATAACTGGGTAATCAAAGTCAACAATCAACATGGTATGACATTAAATTCACGCTATAGGGAATTAAAAATGCAAAAGTAAATGAAGCACAAGAACTCTTGTGGCAAATGTTTCTTTTCTCGAAATAATCATATAGTATTCAAAAACTTACACTTTTCCGAAGCTGAACTGGAGTTAAAGAGAAATATCTTATTTGATCAAAGCTCAAACTAAGGAAAAGCACCGCCGACCGGATCACAGCACCTCGATTACCACTAATGCTTTGGATTTTTCTTTTCCCGAGTCCTTGCCACTGCCCTTTCTTTGTGTCTTTTATTGAATTTTTATAATATAGTGAGGAGAAAGCCATGAATCTTTCATCCGAACTCGACCTGAACCACAAGTTGATAAACTCGAATGATAACTGGACGAAAACTTCACCGGGAGATATCTTAAACAGAATCAAAATAGAGATTCAGCGACAAGTGATTCATAACGGAATCAAGGTGGTGTTACTATCGGGATGGGGTTTAACTATAGAGTTTCCATGGTTACAATTTGGTGGCTGATTTATGGTGAAGATGATGAGTTTTCGGAGTACGTGCTAGTCGCAGGTCTTTCATGGTGTTTTCATGGTGGAGATGGTGGTCGCTTCAATGGTGTTTTGGTTGAAACTGGTTGACTTATCTAACTTTTTCCACAATAGCTTTGATCATGTGAAATTATGAATTAAAATAATACATATAGCATAGGAAAATTGAAATGGTCATAGAAAGAAGATAAGGGAAGGGTGTTTCAAAAGTGGTTCCAATGTCCAATCTGGAAGATGAATAAATTGGCGAGGTTTAATAGAGTGCGAAAATATGAACATTGGATGATGGAGTAAAAATAGGAAAAAATCTTTTAATGGGAGTAATTTTTGGTGAGGGTTATATTCTTCCATGTAAAAGAAAAATTAAGAAGATTTTATGGATATTGAAAGATTTGACCAAGTTTAAAAATTTAAAATTTGAACTCAATATAATTGAGTCTAAATGAATTCTACTAAAAATATATAAAAAGAGTAACTACTAAATTACTACGTAAAAGAAAATATTATATCGTAACTCAATAATTATATTTTGTAGCCAAAAGTCATTCAACTATATTTACGATAATACGAATAATAACTTTAAAATATTTTCTCAAGTATTTATATATATATATATATATATATATATATATATATATATAAGATAAATACAAAAGAGTGAGTAAATAAAATAAAATACTTTTGCAAGCGAAGAATGTAATAATAAAAATAATAATAATAATAATAACAATAACAATAATCATAAAATAGTACTAAAATAATGCGAAAAATATTTAATAACACAAAATTTTGTTAAAAATAGGTAAAAAAATAGCACTTTTGGCTTTGTGAACAAAATAGACGCTCGCTCGAATGAGTAAAAATGACGAAAAGGAGGGACAAAATTGGATGTCAACAGCTGGCGATGAACACTATAGGAACTGGAGCCAACTAAGCTCTAAATATACAATTTTCCCAATCCGTAGATGCTACTGAGACTTGGGTCATCCAAAGAATGTAACAAGGAATTCACAGCTGATGCCAAATTCCCCCAAAGGTAGTACTGAAAATGGCCACTACCTCAAACTCTTACTAGAAGGAATCCTAGACTCGAATTCATCTAAGAATATGCCACTGCACTCTGTAGTCGGTCGAATCAAGTCACTAGTGCACAAACCAAAGCAAACCCTCAGTCGTCACCTCAGTCAGCTACTAGTACACATATATATGATCAATGAGCCATCTCCCTCCTTTTTGAAACCACACGAATCTCTTTCTAAAGATACTCTAAACTTGACAAACTCTTTCCTAGAAGATCTTTCCCTTAGCTCCTACAACTCCACTAGTAACAATCGATAAGGCAGGAAAAAGAATAGGCCAAATGCCCAACTCAACCAGAATACTACAATCAAAACTCAACTGCAATGCTATAGTCAAACTCAACCACAACAGGAACTGAGGAAAAGAAGGAAAACAACTCATATACCTGCCAACTTCCAAAACCAACCAAAATAATGAGGGTCGACAATAACACCTCGAAAAAAGCAAAACCATCTAGTACCGACTGGCACAACCAATACCACTCCTTAAGACAAGAAAACTTCCCTCGGTACAAAACCACTAGTACCATACCACACAAGCAGAAGGACTTCTAGCACTGCTAGATAATGGTCTAGGCAACAACCACCCAAGACTGCTAGAATAAAGGACTCAAACCAATTCTAGAACCACAACAAAAACAAAATTAAAGCCAACTAGACCTACCCACGAGTCACAACTCCGGGTAGTCCAATCTCAAGCACAACACACCCCATCCACTACTAAAAAGGAATAGCCTATCAATAAATTACACGCATAAACACTACAACTCAAATAATAATGCTACCAAATAAAAAACATGTAAGCATATAAGCATATACATGAAAAAGGGGTAGATTTGTATAGCAAGCAATGCCAGCACTAGCTAATGGTAACAAAAGCCATACATGTAGCAACGATATCTAGAATCTCCACCTCTGGCCTACCAAGAGGGGCATCAGACTATCAGTGCTTATTATTGGAATGAGTAGTCGATGTTGAAGGCTCAATCATTCCTCATTGGGGACAATCTCTAAAACAATGACCAATCACCCCAAAACTATAACAACACAAGGAAGCCCTGCTCTGACGCATGGTGCTTGTTGAGTCTGGACGGATACCTGAACCACCTGGTTGAAAGCCACCTCTAACCATCTGGGGACCACCCGTACTACTATGCACAATGCCTCTAGCTGTTTGGGGACCACCCCTACTACCCTGCACACCACCTCTAGATGGTGGCACTAGAACCCTAGGAGATAAAACCTATGGACCCTGCTGGCTAGAAGGTTCAATCGTAAGGAAATCCCTAGCAAAGTTCCCACACTCACTGCAGTGAAAACAAGCCTTCCCGGATGAAGTCTGATGGGAAGATCTTGTTGAACCTGACCAACCATCATGACCTACATACCCTAAATGTAAACCTCGAGAAACCTGACCTATACCATGTCTACTCTACTCATCATGCTCAGCACAACCACCCTCTGAAACTTGTGGAGCCATTGAAACTATTATTCTAGATAAAAAACAATGAAATCAATCTCTAGCAGAGAATCCCCAACCTCGAGTCTGAGAACCTTTGAAACTGCCATGACAATGATGCCTTTTTTAGCACTACCTCCATAAGCCTCATGAAATAACCCCTAAATAGCCCAAGCATGATTAATGACCTGAATATAGGTAGTCTAAACTGTAACCAAGTGCTCTTTCACCAAATAGAGCGATGAAATCAATCCTTCAACAAGACCCTAAACTTTCTTAAACTCTATAAGCACAGACATAGCAATGCACCGAATTACCTCGTGAAACCTTGCCTCATATTCCAAAATTGACATACAACCTTGCTGAAGACCTGGAACGTTAAATCTAACTAAAGCATCCCTCAAATAATCGGGTATTGCCCCAACCTGTGGTACTAAAACACCCGCCGGAGGACTCAGAGTCCTAGCCACAGTGTCCTGGAGAACTGGGTAGTCGTAAATCCTATTGGAGGTTGGGCTAGCCATAAACACCTAACTGATGCAGTATTCTCTCATTATGAGATCCCAGTGCTGGAGGAAGCACTGAAGCAACAGACACAAAAGCCTCAACAACACCCGCTATCGTACTCATCCTAGGCATCTGAAAAGGTTTCAAAAAGGCCCGCAAACTAAGAGGATTAAAGAGGAAAATTAAAGAATAAAACCAAAATAAAAGGGAAGAATTCACCTACCATGATGGGAGGAAGCACCCTACGTAATGAATTCCATAAACCCACGAGCATGCAGACCCAAAATCTAGCAACTACAACCATAAATTTACCCAAGATCAAGAAGGTTCATCAATAGAGGTTAACAATGAAGAAGAAGATTCTAGGGAAGCAGAAGACTTACCAAGTGATGAGGGAAGCAAGATTTTATCCCTAATTGGTGAATTCCCGAGCCAAGAACTGATTTGGGAACAATTTATGAGAGGTAAATAAGTTTGGAGTGAGAGGAAATAAGAGAAGAGGTCTGAAAAATCGAAGAGGAGGATTTATATATGCCTGGTCACAGGCTGGCGCCATTGGCACTAGAAAGGTTCTGTTGGCGCTAAAAATAGGAAAGACGGGTTACATTATTGGCGCTAGCAAGGCACCATTGTGTAGGAGAGGCCAAATGTGTGCACACATGATCACACTATAAGGGAACCATCGATGCTGGCTGGTGGGTGTAGGTCCTAGGTATTATCACACTGGCATGGCGCCATCTGCGTTGAAGGTATTGGCAGGCTAGCGCGATCATACTGCCTAGGCACCATTGGCGCTGCGCACCTGCCTGTTGCAAAAAACCAGCAGAAAATAAAACTTTAATGGGGTACTTAGGGAATAATTGGAACCCGATACTCATAAACCAAACATACTATTAGAGTAGAAACGACATTCTAGACTCAACAGAATCAAGGAAACTTCTATACGAGGTCATTTCAGAGGAATGTTGACCCAAGTCAACATTAGCTAAAACCAAACGAACACCTAAAATGAGCCCCGCTCACCCAGGACTTAAACCAACCACCTACCTAACCCAAACTCAACATTATGGAGCTAACAACGCTGACGAAATTTCTATTTGAGGTCATCTTATCCAAATGTTGACCAAAGTCAACCTTACAAGCCCAACTGGCCTAAAACACAGAACGAGAGAGAGTTCTAAATTAAAAATCTCCCAGATATCAATCAAAGGTCTAACTAGACCAAAGTCTATGCTCCAGAGCTAACAGAACTGTCAGAATTCAATTCTGAGAACGATTACTGAGAATGATGATTGAAGTCAATGATTTCCTAAGTTAAAGCTTTAAAATAGGGAAATGACCATAAAGACAAAACAAATAGACCAGGCACTAAACTACCAATCCCAGTAAGCAATAAATGACTTTTGACCACTATAGGGAAGCTCTAATAGTATAAAGAAGGCGAAAACACATGAATGACCAGAAGGGTCATTACATCCCACCTGACTGAGATATTGATTTTTGCATTAACTTAGTGCCAAATACACATCCTATCTATCTATAGTAGTGCACCAGTTGAATTGAGTAAGCTTAAGGCTCAGTTGTAGGAGCTATTGAGTAAGGGTTTTATTTATCTGAGTGCCTCCCCGTGGGGTGATCCAGTGCCCTTTGTAAAAAGAAAGATGGAAGTCTGCACATGTGTATAGACTATAGACAGCTAAACAAGGTTACTATCTACAACTAGTACCCTCTCCCTTGCATTGACAACCTATTCGATTAGTTACAAGGGTATTCAACATTCTCTAAGATTGACTTAAGTTTTGGCACCATCAACTAAAAATATGACCTTCTGATATTCCTAAGATTGCATTTTAGACCCGATATAGGCACTATGAGTTTCTTGTGATATCATTCGAGTTGACTAACACCCCATCTACTTTTATGATCTTGATGAATATAGTATTCAAGCCCTATCTTGACTCCTTCTTCATAGTCTTTATTTATGATATTCTTGTATACTCTAATGACGATAAAGCATGAGGATCATCCTAGGATTGTATTGGGACTGCCAAATGAGAAGGAAATGTATGCAAAGTTTTCAAAGTGTGAGTTCTGGATTATCTTCAGTGTCCTTCCTAGAGCATGTAAATTTGAAAGATAGGGTGATGGTAAACCCATTTAAAATAGAAGAAGTTAAGAATTGGGCTAGACCCACTTTAGTGACAGAAGTCTATAGTTTTATGGGGTTGGGTAGCTACTATCACCGGTTTGTTAAGGAGTTTGCATTCATTGCTACTCACCTGACTTTCCTGACTCAGAATGATGTGCCATTTGTTTGGTCATAAGAGTGTGAAGAGAGCTTCCAAAAGCTCAAGACCTTGTTGACCACTGCTCCCATCTTCGCTTTGCCGGTTAAAAGTAAAGACTTTATTATTTATTATGATGCCTCACGGTCTAATTTAGGGGTTGTGTTAATGCAGGAACATAATTTCACTGCCTATGATTAGAGACAACTCAAAGTGTATGAGAAAAATTACCGTACTCATGACTTAGAGTTGTCTACAGTGATATTTTCTCTCAAGATTTGGAGGCACTATTTGTACGGGTTCCAAGTGAAGTGTTCACAGAACACCGTAGTTTGCAGCATGTCTTCACTCAGAAAGACTAGAACCTAAGGCAACAAAGGTGGATGGAATTACTTATTGATTATGAAATCACCATCTTATACCATCCGAATAAAGTTAATGTGTGGATGATGCAGTGAGCAGAAAGACTGACAATATGGGTAGCTTGGCCTACCTAAATATTGCTAGATGTCCATTGGCTATAGATATTTAGGATCTGGCTAACATCTTCATGAGGTTCAGAGTTTTTGAAAGGGTTGACTTACTAGCATATGTAGAGGAGAGGTTCTCTTTCCTGTAGTAAATCAAAGGTAAGCAGTTTGATGGTATGAAACTGAGCAGGATTCATGATAAGGTGTTGTGGGGTTAGGCCAAGGAGACTATCATTAATGATGAAGGTTTTTTAAGGATCAAAGGTCAAGTTTGTGTGCCCAATGTTGAGGAGTTGATTCCCACCATTCTTTTAGAGGTTCACAATTCAAAGTATTCCATATATCCTGGTGTGACTAAGATGTATCGAGAACTGAAGCAACATTATTGGTGGGGTGGAATGAAGAAGGACCACCCCTGGCGGGTGTGGCTCTGCCCCTACCTCTTCCTCTGCGTCTGACTGTAGGACCTGCGGCTGGATCGCTGGTCTTGATCCATTGTTCCTTGTGTTAACCATCTGCGGACAGAATAGTGAAAGAGTCATATACCAATTTGAATCGCCAGATACTAATTGGAATCAAGTTATAGCACAAAGGAAAAATGAAAAAATAGTTTTCCTAAAGTCTTATAGCCTCCTAAAGAAAAGTACAGACGTCTCCACACCGTTTAGTAAGACTCTACTAGACCTGTTTTAGTACGTCCAGATCAACGAACCTAGGGCTCTGATACTATATTTGTCACGACCCATACTACTGTGAGTGGCATCCACCCAACCCCCAGGCAAGAGAACCATCAACGACCCCGAACTTAACCATCCTAACAACTCAAAACTAGTGTACAAGAAAATAAACTTGCAATTCAAAGCAATCCCAACTATCAAAAAAATAACTTGCGGAAAATCCCCTAGAACCAGAAAGTCATCGTACGAAAACACTACCAAATGTCTAGAGTACGGGGATACAACCCAAAAAAAACCAAAGTCTAAGCTTGAAATAAGTGAGTCACCCTTGATGTCAGGAAGCGCTGGGACTACAAGTGAGGTCGCGTGTCAGCCATTGGAAGATTTCCTGTACTCACAAAGAAATGCAAGTGCAGAATCAGTAAGTAACCACCGTGTACTGATAGGATCATCAGCCAGTTCCAAATAGGAAATATATGAATAGTACAATAGTCAAGTAAATGTACAAGAAATATGTACACAAGCTAACAAGCATCCCTAGACTACAAGTCTCTTCCTAGATTGTCTCCACATGTAACCCACTTTCATAACCATGATCAACAATCAACAATAACAAATAAATATACCTATTTACATATCCGGACACACCCTGGGATCCCTTTAAACAATACCTAAGTGTTAAACATGCAATCTGGTCTACGCCAAGACCAAACTCACAAATCAATAATAATAACCCGACCTCTCAAGGACCATATGAAATATTACAAATAAAAAATACAACCCGGTCCACTCATGGAACCAAAATCAAAATGCACAATACAATTAAGTAAACCCATACCAGGCGTGGTACCTGAGCCAACCAGTTAGTATCCCGTACTAGGCGTGGTACCCGAGCAAACTGTTAGTTATCCTATAAGAGGCATGGTACCTGAGCCAACCGGATGTCATACAAAATCCACAGTCACAAACAATGAACCATCTAACTTGTAAACTAATATGTAATAACACCTAGTTCATTTCACAAGACTGATAATATGACCCTTAGACATTCCTAAATCATTCCTTAAGCATGCAACTAATACAAAACTTATACAAAAGTACACAAACATACAATGCATACTGGAACCAATAACCATCACCTACCTAGAAATATTCCAAGCTCTATTGAAGAGGATCTTTCCCCTTTTCAGGATCCCTTGCTTGTTCTTGGTCTAGAAACAAATATGCATGAACCATAATCAATTACTGACCCAAAAGTACCCGAATTATACAAAATCCCAATCCCAGGCCAACCTATGATCATTCAACCCATTCTAGGTCTTTCGCACCATTAATTCACCTAAATTCATCATTTTACGGATACCTTTAGAGAATTATGGCTAAGTGTTCATTACCCATCATAAATAATCAAGATCCAAGAACTCTAGCACCCTAGAATCTTCCTTTTCCCTGGATTCTTACATTCCTAGGTCATTCCAAAACTTTCCCAAGTCCATCCCTAGAAATTCTAAAGCGTAGGAAAGATAGTAGGGAGGTTGGGAGTAGAAACCTTACCTTTAGGATGAAAAATGGTGTAAAACTGATGGAAATTGCCCTAAATTGCCCCCTTCTTCTTCCCAAACGTCTTTGTTGAAAACTAACTATTTTGGAGAAGTTTCTACAATAAATCCCATCATGATCCACTATAGCCATCCATTCCGCTATAGCGGTACCGCCATAACAGAGTTGACTGCTATGTCAGAGGCTGACAGATGTTAACTTCCGCTATAGCGGTATTTTCCCTGCTACAGTGGAGGTCCCTATGGCGGTGTGTCAACTACTACGACAGTTGACATGGAACAAAAAGTCATAAAGTCCCTCAAATTGCCCTATTTTACAAAATATTTATTTTTCTGATATCCCGAAATAACCCCTTCACGTCAACTTCGATACTGGAAGTTTTACTTACCCGACTTTGATTCCAGAAAGTCCCCCAAACTCTATTATGTCTTAGTAAATGGAAAGATAGCTCAAATTAAAACACTTAACCCAATTCTTACCCGGATTGCCCTAGATTATACCTCGCTCCAAAACTGGCCAAGACTAGCCTAGCCCCGAATTTCAAACTCCCAAACCTAAAGTTTTCTAACTCTAAAAATTGGCACTAATGGTTTACCTATTACAACAGACACAGTCGTTACAACATATACTAATTTACCCATCATTCATCCCCGAATGATCAAACCTAAAAATACAGAAAGTAAAGAGCATAAAGAGTAGTACCTGTATCCTCAAACAAGTGAGAGTACTTGTCTCGCATATCCTTCTTGGTTTCCCAAGTGGCTTTCTTAACCGGATGATGCTTCCATTGAACCTTTACCATACTGATCACCTTTGTCCTAAATTTTTGGACATCTCGATCAAGAATCACAACCGGCTTCTTTTCATAGCGAAGATCCTTATCAATTAATACTTCATCCCACTTGATGATGTAGTCCCCATCCCCATGGTATCGCTTCAGCATGGATAAATGAAATATAGGATGGACACCCGACAAACTTGGCGGCAGTGCTAATCTGTAAGCCACTGGCCCTACAATGTCAAAAACTTCGAACGGTCCAATGAACCGAGGGATGAGCTTGACCTTCCTGCAAAAACACATAACTCCTTTCATTGGTGACACTTTCAACAATACATGTTCACCAACCTAGAAATCTATGTCCCATATCTTGCGATCCGCATATTCTTTCTGCGTACTTTGGGCTGCTAGCAACTTTATCTGAATGCCTCTTACTTTTTCTTGTGCTTACCTTATCAAGTCCATGCCCAAAGGCTTTACACTGCCTTTCTCAAACCACCCTATAGGTGATCTACAACCCATCCCATATAGGGCCTCGAATGGTGCCATGTCGATACTAGAGTGGTAGTTGTTATTGTACAAAAAGTCGCACAATGGTAGAAACTGGTCCCAATGACCCCCAAAGTCAATCACACATACTCTCAGCATGTCCTCCAATACCTGAATCATCTTCTCTGACTAACCATCAGCCTCAAATCCATGTACATCTTAGTTACACCCGGATGAATCTAATACCGTGAGCCATGAACCTCTGCTAACACTTTCTGAATGATTCATCAACTCGAGGAACACAGATCCTTCCTTTGAAATTTAACACACCGCCAGAATCAAACATGGCACCCCCGGACTCTTTGGATATGGCCTTGTTTCGAAGCCTGCTCAACTATGAATCCTGAAATTGTTTGGTCTTTATCTCTTCTATGAATGTGGATTTTACCTCAATACTGGCCAACATTCCACCCTTTTCTAAGATACCCAAGTACATGAACGTAGATTCCAAGGCCTAAATATTTCTTGCTAGTGGTCGCTTGGATACCCCCAAATAAGCCAAACTGCCCATGCTAACTGCCTTCCATCTCAATGCATCTTCCACCATATTAGCCTACACGGATGGTACTGAATGGTCACATCATAGTCCTTTAACAACTCCATCCACCTTCTCTGCCTCAGATTCAAGTCCTTCTGAGTGAAAACATACTGCAAATTGCAATGATCAGTGAACACCTCACACTTGACACCATAGAGATAGTGTCTCCAGATCTTGAGTGCAAACACCACCGATGCCAACTCTAAATTATGGGTTAGGTAATTCCTCTCATGAAATTTCAGCTTCACGGATGCATAGGCTATCACATTCCTATCCTGCATTAACACATTACCCAAACCTGAATATGAAACATCACAATAAATAATAATGTCCTTAACTTCAAACGACAAAGACAAAATATGAGCCGTGGTCAGAAGTGTCTTGAGCTTTTGAAAGCTCTCCTCGCACTTGTCATAGCACACAAACGGTACCTCTTTCTGAGTTAGCCTTGTCAAGTGAGTAGCAATAGATTAAAAGTCCTTAAGAAACCTACGATAATAGCCTGCGAGCCCAACAAAACTCTTTACTTCGGTCACAGAGCTAGGCCGGACCCAACTCTTGACTGCCTCAATCTTCTGGGGATTAACCATCACCCTCTTTTCTAACACCACATGCCCAAAGAATGTGACCGAAGTCAACCAAAATTCACACTTGGTGAACTTCACATAAAGTTTCTGGCGCCTCAACAATTCCAACACAATACGGAGATATCTGGCGTACTCCTCCATACTCTTTGAGTAGATCAAAATATCAGCAATAAAAATGATGATGAACGAATCCAAATAAGCTTTAAACACCCCATTCATCAAACTCATGAATGTTGTTGGCACATTAATCAATCCAAATGACATCACTAAGAACTCGTAATGCCCATACTGAGTTTGAAAAGTAGTCTTAGGAATGTCCTCGAGCCTAATCTTCAACTGGTGCTACCCTGACCTCAAGTCAATGTTTAAGAACACAGATGCACCCTGTAACTAGTCAAACATATCATCTATACAGGGTAAAGGGTACTTATTCTAGATGGTCACCTTATTCAACTAGATGTAATCTATGCACATCCGCATACTACCATCCTTTTTCTTCACAAACAAGACAAGAGCACCCCAAGGTGAAGCACTGGGATGGATGAATCCCTTATCTAGGAGTTCATGAAGCTGAGTCTTAAGTTCCCTTAACTCTGCCGGAGCCATACGATATGGAGGGATAAAAATTGGGTGAGTGCCCGGCTCCAAGTCAATACAAAAATTGATATACCTGTCCAGAGGCATACAAAGCAAATCCGCTGGGAATACCTCTTGAAACTCTAAAACAACTGGAACAGACTCAATAGATGGGGACTCCACATTGTCATCATAGAGATGAGCCAAAAAGGCTAGACACCCTCTCCCCACTAGCTTCCGATCTTGAAACAAATGATATTATCTTGACCGGCTTAGGCCTGTACACACCTTCCCACTGTAGCCTATCCTTACCCGGAATCTCTAGAGCCATAGTATCGGTGTTATAATTCAATACAACATGATAAGGGGATAACTAAGTCATGCCCAAAATGACATCAAAGTCTACCATATCCAGAATTATCAAGTCTACCTAAATATGCAACCCCACAAATACAACAGAAAAATTATGATAGACATGAGTCACAATCATGGACTCTCCAACCGAGGTGGAAACATGAATATCGAAATCAATTGCAGACCTAAAGCAAAATTGACAGACACATATGAATATGTAGAACCTGGGTCAAAAAGCACGAAATCTATCCCATCACAGACTAGAATGGTACATGTGATCACCGGATATGATGCCTCAGCCTCGGACCTTCTTGGAAATGCATAACACTAAGCTCGGTCATTAATCTGAGCTACTTTCTTTGCTGGATATGTCACACCCCTGCCTGCACCGCGGTTCCCTCTGTATTCTCGACCTCTCTGAAAGTTACCTCGCCCACCTTGTGGATGACCTCTAGCATAATCACCTCTACCTTCCGAGACCACGACCTTAGATTGCTGCTGAACCTGATTAACAGTCTGCCTATGAGGGAACTCCCCCTTAAAGTATCCTAGATCACCACAGTGGAAACAACCACGATCAAGTGTAGGCCTGCTGTCAGATGTGTAAGAAGCTTCCTAGCCTCTAGGAGCTTAAAACTGCTGATTAGCTCTCGGACGACCACCTGTAGTAGTTGGCAGAGCTCACTGAATAGGAAGGGCTGAGTATAACTGCTGATTATGGCCCATGGAGTACGAGCCACTGAAGTGTCCATTATTTTGGGGCTTCTTGGTTAACACTTTAGCCTGCCCAATTTGCTTGACCCTTTCTAACTTCTTAACATAATCTATTACCTCATTGAAGCCCTTCCCTGCTGAAGTCATGTACACAAATAATACTTACAAATCGGTTTTCAAGCCCTTCACAAACAGTCAGATCCTCTCCTCTTCAAACCTTAACAACTGCGTAGCAAAATGAGACAAGGCATGAAACTTTGCCTTATAAGTAGAGACCGATATGCTACCCTATTCCAGATTCAAGAACTCATCCTTTTTCCTATCTCTAAAAGTACGTGGTACATACTTCTCTAAGAAGAGAGCATGAAACTCCTCCTAACTCAATGGAGGCAAGGTCGGTGGTCAACATTCCACCTGAGAGCTCCACCATTGTTTAGCATCACCCTGAAGCTGAAATGTAATGAACTCAACCCCATGCTATCGCACGATACCCAACTTGTGTAACCTTTCATAGCGATCAAAGATGAACTCATAAGCATCTTCCTTATCAGTACCCTGAAACGTAAGAGGTTTAGTTTGAGGAACTTAGTCAGTATCTCATGTTTATTCCCTGTCCTTACCAGGCCTAACATTAGCCTGAAGAAGTCACTAGTTCTTGAAGCTGCATCCATCGTAGGAGCCATAGTAACTGCTGGTTGAGTGCCCATATCCTGATCTACAACTCCCGCGGGGGTGGCTCCGGCACCAACCAAACCACTCAGGAAGTTCCAAACCTGCTGAAATACTTCAGGTGTCATAGGGGGAAGACCTGCACCCCTAGTCGCTGCTGCTTCCTCCTGTGGCCCTCTATCCTCAACAACAACTTCCACTTCTTTGAAAACTTGTTCCTGAGGTGGGGGAGGGGTTCCTCCTCGCTCTCCTACCACCTATTGAGCTCCACCCCTAGCAGGTGAGGCTCTGCCCCGACCTCTGCCCCTACCCCTGCCTCTGCTTCTGACTGCCGGACCCGCGGGTGGGATCGCTGGTCTTGCTCCATTGTTTCTTGTGTTAACCATCTATGAATAGAAGAGTGAAAGAGTCATATACCAATTTGTATTTCCAGATACCAATTAGAATCAAGTTATAGCACGAAGGAAGAATGAATAGATAGTTTTCCTAAAGACCTATAGCCTCCCGAAGAAAAGTACGGACGTATCCGCACTGTTCTGCAAGACTCTACTAGACCTTTTTTGGTAGTATGAGATCAACGAACCTAGGAATCTAATACCATCTTTGTCACAATCCAGACTATCGTGAGTGGCACCCACCCAATCCCCTGGCAAGCGAACCATCAATGACCCCAAACTTAACCATTTTAACAACTCAAAACCAGTGTGCAAGAAAATAAACTAGCAATTTAATAGCAATCCCAACTATCAAAAAAAAATAACTTGCGGAATATCTCCTAGAACCTGAAAGTCATCATACCAAAATACTACAAAATATCTAGAGTATGGGGATGCAACCCCAAAACAAACCAAAGTCTAAGCCTGAAACAAGTGGGCTATAATTGAAATGAAAGAGACCAAGGTAGCTCGATCGAAGTAGCTCACCCTTGATGTCTGGAAGCAGTGGGACTACAAGTGAGGTCACATGTCAGCCGCTGGAAGATTTCCTGTACTCACAAAGGAAATGCAAGTGCAGAATCAGTACACAACCATTGTGTACTGATAGGATCATTAGTCAGTTCCAAAAAAGCACTATATGAACAATACAATAGTCAAGTAAAAGTACAAGAAACATGTAAATAAGCCAAGAGGTATCTCTAGACTACAAGTCTCTTTCTAGCTTGTCCCCACATGTAACCCACTTTCATAACCATGATCAACAATCAATAATAACCAATAAAATATACTCATTTATATATCCTAGACCCAACATGGGATCCATCTTAAAAACACCTAAGTGTTAAACATGCAACCCTGGTCTATGCCAAGACAAAACTCATAAATCAATAATAATAACTCAGCCTCTCAAGGACCATATGCAATATCACAAATCATAAATACAACCTGGTCCACTCATGGAACCAAAATCAAAATACACAATACAATTAAGTAAACCTGTACCAGGCATGGTACCCGAGCCAACAGTTAGTATCCCATACTAGGCGTGGTACCAGAGCAAACTGTTTGTTATCCTGTACTAGGCATGGTACCTGAGCCAACTGAATGTCACACAAAATCCACAATCACAAACAATGAACAATCTAACTTGTAAACCAACAAGCAATAATACATAGTTCATTTCACAAGACTGATAACAGGACCCTTAGACATTCCTAAATCATTCCCCAAGCATGCAACTCATACAACACTTAGACAAAGGTACACAAACATACAATGCATACAAGAATCAATAACCATCACCTACCTCAAAATATTCCAAGCTCTATTCAACCGGAGCTTTCCCCTTTTCAGGATCCCTTGCTTGTTCTTGGTCTAGAAATAAATATGCATGAACCATATTCAATTACTGACCCAAAAGTACCCAGATTATACAAAAACCCAATCCCCAAGCCAAGCTATGATCATTCCACCCATTTTCGAGCTTTTCCACTATTAATTCACCTAAATTCATTGTTTTTGTGGATACCTTTAGAGAATTATGGCTAAGTGATCATCACCCATCATCAATAATCAAGACCCAAGAACTCTAGTACCCAAGCATCCCCCTTTTCCCCAGATTCATCTATTCCTAAGTAATTCCAAGCCTTTTCCAAAGTCCACCCCTAGCAATTCTAAAGCATAGGAAAGATAGTACGAAGGTTAGAGAGTGGAAACCTTGCCTTTAGGACAAAAAATAGTGTAAAACTAATAGAAATAGCTCAAAATTGCCCTTTTCTTCTTCCAAAATGCCTTTGTTGAAAACTGGCTATTTTAGAGAAGTTTTTGCATTAAATATCATTATGCTCCACTATAGCAGTCCGCTCCACTACAATGGTACCATCGTAGTAGAGTCGATCGATATGGCAGAGGCTGACCGACGTTGACTTCCGCTGTAGCAGTATTTTCTCCGCTACAAGTGAGGGTGCTATGGTGGTGTGTCAAACGCTATGACAGTTGACACATAATAGAAAGTCATAAAGTCCATCAAATTACCCCATTTTATAACACACTTATTTTCTCTATGTCCTGGAATAATTCCTTTACGTCAACTTCGATACCGGGAGTTCTACTTACTGGAATTTGATTCTGAAAAATCCCCTGGACTCCTTTATGTCTTAGCTAAATGGAAAACTAGCTAAAATAAAAAAACTTAACCTAAATTCTTACCCGGATTATCCTAGACCATACCTCACTTCAAAAATGGCCGAGACTAGTATAGCCACGAATTTCAAACTCCCAAACCTGGAGTTTTCTAACTCTAAAAATTGGCACGAGTGGTTTACCCATAACGATGGACCCGGTCGTTATAATTTGGTTATGACATTCTGTACTTAGATTCACTCTTGTATTCATGACAGTTGAGTCTTGGGATGTATTTTGGAGTGTACTATTTGATTTCATTTTGATTAAATTTGAATTGAATTTTTATTAGTTATTCATCATGTTATTCCGCTAATTTTCCTTATTTTGATTGTCTTGCATTTATTGAGTTAGGCTTACCTACCATAGTTAGGTTGGGGTAGGTGCCATCACAATCCTTGTGGGTTTTGGGTCGTGACAGTTTCCTTCAACTATTTTACATGCAGTACATGAATTCATGTACTTATACCATTTTGGTGCTGCATCATTTAATGATGCAGACTCAAGCACTCAATCTAGTGACCAGATGTTTCGTTAGAATCTTTCCCTCAGCTAGTGGTGAGTCCTCTTTGCTTTTCGATTACTCTGCATTTTAGTTCAATAGCCTTTTTTAGCTTAATAGATTTATGTCGGGGGCCTTGTTCTGGTAGTCAGTACTTCAGTCATTTTTAGAGGCTTCATAGATAACAGTCAGATAGGCATTTCAGTTTTGACCTTCGTGTCACCTTTCCATGAATTCTGGTATTATGATCTATGAAAGATGTTTGTTTAATAAGACTTGTCTCTTTAATATTGTTTATCACGTTTTCGCTCATGTTTAGTTGTATGATCATGTTTTATGCCATGTTATGGGTATGCTCTGGTCAATAATGTCATCGGATGTCGACCACGTCTAGGGTTTAAGCTCGAAGCGTGGCACTAAATAATTAGTACTTAATAATAAAGATTCAATATGTACAATATGATAAATTACCGATTGATTTTTGAACCAAACAAGTAAATATGGATATATATTTTTAATATAGTGGACAAATAAAAGTAGATGGAAGGAGTAATTATTATGACATTTTTCTTCAATATTATCTGTAGCTGACTACCTAATTAAATTCAATCATGCATGTTTGTTGTTTTCTTTTACTTTCCTTTATTTCAAAAAAATGGTGTTTTAACCTTTTTATTTTATTTCAAAATAAGTGGTGTTTCACTTAGTTAAGAAAATATTAATGATGTTCTTCCAATTTGACCCTTTAGTTAGATACAGAGAGTGTTACATAACCAAGAAACCATTAAAAATCTACATATTTTTCAAGGTATTTATTAAGAATAAATTAGTAAGAATACATCTTAGTTTCTATGAAAGAGTAATTTTTTTAAGGGATATACCCAAACTAAAAATATCACTTATTTTAAAATGGAGAGAGTCACTTCTTAAGAGTTGATTTATTTTAAGTACTAAATTCTAGAAAGTTTGAACCAACATGGTAATGACGACCTCAAAAAAAAACATGATAATATTAAATTTAGAAATAAATTAAGCTATAACCATTTATGTTATAAATACAATAATATATTAATTAAAATCTGGATAGATTAATATATTTTAAACTTTGCAATAACAATAAATCATATATTTTCTATAATTTTGGAAAGTCATCTTCAATTCTATGAACTCTTCAAATTTCAACATCCCCATTGACAGAATCTACGGTGAATGAGTTTAGGGTAGGCTAAATTTGATTAAAAATAAATAAATTATTGAATAAGTCAAAGGTCATATGATTGAATATGAAGATATCAACTATTCAATAAAGTTTGGTTGTGAGATAGGTGACAATCTTGATTCACTAATCAAAGTTAATAAACGTGTGTGTTTGAAAAGCTCAGTATAATTACTAGGGGAGGTAACTATTCTATAGGAGTTATTTAGTAGTTTCTTTTATACTTTTGACGTAATACTATTAGTCTAGTAAAATAGGTAAGTTTAAAATTTAAAACCATAAATATAACCCAAAAAAGAAGAAGAATGATGTGCAAATATGATCCTTGTTTTACGTACTATCAAATGAAAATAAAAGAAGTACTTATCCACTCACCATTTATTAGATAATAGTTAACATAAAAACACCACCATTTATACTCCATATGAGTAATACGACACATTTATTTATGTCATAATATTTCTTAACTCAAAAAGACGTTATTAAGGAGTGAAGAAATAGAAATGACTAAGCTTGACTATGCCATTAGCCTTTGATTACTTTGAATGCCCCAATAAGTAGGATTCTAGTTCCACCATTGAAGTTGCCAATTAACATGATCGGATCTTGAAGGATTTCAGTGCTAGGAATAAGAGTACAATTAGCATTAGCAAGTGGGAGCTTAACGATTGCAACACAATTAGTAGTTAAAGAAATAATGCCAGAAAAAATATTTATTATGACTGGGAATATATCAGGTAATGAACTATGAATGATTCCCTCAGGACCTCTGACCAATTGAAGAAGGGTTGTGTTACCCCATCACAAGAAATTCTGACATGTACTCTAACTATTCCAAAGGAATTTTCTGATATGGAGCAAGATAAGACTCCCAATATTGGTATACGAGGTAATGATACAGGTAATTGGCTATGGGCTATGGGACTAGAGGTGATAAAAAGCAAAATAATGAGGCAAACAAGAGACAATTTTGAAAACATATCTATAATTTTTTTAAGATTCAAGTACTAGAAGATAATTAAAAGATAGAATTTTTTGTGTGTTCATAGAGCTTTTGAATATACCTTTTTATAGTGGTTAATTTACTTCCTCCCACCCCAACCTCATTAATAAATAATATGAAAATAAAAATAATGAAAATACCAAAGGAGTTTGATATTAAGATGATTGGAGAGTGTATGTAGGTACATAGATATGTTGATAATTTTCATGCCTAAATGTTCAATAAAAACTTGTAATATTGTCCTCACATGAGATTTTATCATGAGTTAGGTTGAAAGTGACCAAGTCGAAGATTGAGACCTTAGAGAATTGACTATCATAGGAAAGCAAGGAAAATTGATTTTTTTAGGTGTGTTTGTTCATCATTCGAGAGGAATTTTTTAAAACTTTTTTGTTGTATTTGTTTTCTTGTTTATATATATATATATATATATATATATATATATAATTGACTTCACTATATAAAAACTAAAATTTTTCAAACACATAGTGTAAAATAAATTAAAATTTTAGCTTGCCATATTGAGATAAATTGTTACTAAGTAAAGAAATATAATTTTTACAGATATAATATAATGCACATTTAGCTCCAGGGATCCTAATACGATAGAAATGGTCAGCTGCAATTTATCTACCTTAGCTCATACCACATCTTAAATGATCATGGTCCCCTCATTTTGAAATATGAAAGTAGGCATTGTTACCATAGTTGAATAATCTGAGGCGAATTCAGAATTTAATGGTTATAGGTGCCACTATATTTAATTAAAACGTACTAGTTCTGAAGGAGATTGAATTAGAGTGTACATTTTGTCATTTGGAATTTAATTGGTTCAGTTCAATTTGGTTTTGTTCATTTGGAGTTATTCAGTTTGATTTACAAGATTTTGTTGCGTAAATAAATGTTGAAAAATAATCCTATATTTCAAAAAAAAAAATTATCTTTTAATATATTATTTATATCATCTTTATTACTCTTAATAATCAATTTAAAAAGTCAAATATGAAATCAATCCTTTGTCATTCATTGACATTTACCTCTTTTTATTGCTCATTAATCTTTGCTCTTCATTAGCCTCATAATTACCCTTTAATCCTTCACATTTATCACATAGATGTTGGTGGTTTTCAACTTGGTAATAGATGACTTCTTTCATCATCTATATAAAGTGAAGTATGTCTTTCTTACTAGAAGAAGAGAGAGCAAGACAAAATCTTACTACCAATTTTCTATAAGTGTGTTGGGTTTCTTTGGTTAATCATTGTTAGATTTTGACTCCTAGTTTTATACTAGATGAGCTTGTTGAATCCTGAAGAAAGTTGGTGCCCACTACTTATCTCAAGGACCAGGTACTTAGCGCAATTCCACTCAAAGCAGTAAGTAAATTAACACACAAATTTAACGTGGAAAACTCCCTAACTCTAGGGGGGAAAAACACGAACTCACTTTCACTAACTCTTCAAGTTTTATAATTACAACTCAATAATCAAAGAAACTAACTCTAGTACCTAACTTAAACAATAAACTCTTATTGTTTCAACTCACTCAAACTCTCTCTATCCAAGAAGACAAACTCACTTCTTGTTACAACTCTCACAAACTCTCTTTCAAGAAACCAAACCCACTTCTTACTACACGTCTCACAAACTCTCTCAAGAGGCCAAACCCAATTCTTGTTACAAGCCTCACAACACACACTCTGTGTCCTAACAATCACACAAGATTGAACTAGAAACAACTCTCTCTTTATGTCTTCGTTTGAAAAGCTTGCTTGAGATGACTATTGCTTGAGAATACTCCTTTTCAGCTTTGTGCAATAGGTGGTTGAATTCTTCATAGCTCCAATACTTTTATAGAGTTCTCAAGCTCTCTCCTCTTCTTGAAATAAAAATCCAATCCTTTCCTTGTAGGAGTCGGTATCCGCATGGAACAGTCTAATCCTTGTTGAATTTGGACGTGACTTTGTTCTTCTTTCTTTATACGTTCGCCGCCTTGGATCTTTCCTTGTTTCTTCACACGTTTTGCTTTCTCCTTCTTTGACTAGGATTCTACCTTTTATAGTTAATTTCCATAAATATCTTTTTACCAAATTAGGTTTTGCCTCATTATCAAAACTTGTTTGACAAGGTTTTCAATTTCCCCCTTTTTAATGATGGCAAACTCTATCTTATTTTTGAAAAAAACATGTAGCAGCAGTGAAAACCATTTTGGACATTTAGCACATAGCAACACTCAGGTGCACTCTTTTCACACTTATTACTTCAGTCTCAGCTTCATGGTGTGAAGGAGTTCCAAATTCATGTTGGGTGTTCTTCTATCTCACAATGTTAGGTGCTCACACAATTACATCAATTACAATAAGGAGCATAGAGTGTTAGTTGCTCACATAATTACATCAATTACAATAAGGAGCATAACACACACTTATTTCATCACACTTGATACCATACTTATTTCTCACACTTATTTCATCACACTTGATACCACACTTATTTCTCACACTTATTTCTTACCCATTTTGACATCATTAAAAAGTATAGCCAAGCTAGTCACATATCAGGCAGCTGAGCTTTAGGCATTCTTTTAACCATAAGCATGATGTAAGAGATATTAGAAAAATAAGAAAGATATATCAGGGTAAGCACAATTTTAAGCCATCCATTGTCCCAAAACAAAACATAACAAAATTAGTTACAAAATTTAAAAATTGTCTTGAATGAGAACCCAAAAGCAGTATTTATCAAAAAAGGAGGGGGCAGAGTGAGAGAGGTACTAAGAAGAATTATGAGCAAGGCTTGGGAATGAGGTTCATGAGGGATTGAATGTTGTCAAAATGCTTTGTCTATTGCAGCATCATCTCAGTCCTCAAGGTGCCCACTTGATCTTGGGAGGCTGCCAGACACTCCTTCAGTCCAGTATTCTCCTTTTCTAACATGTCGATCTTTTCATGAGCAGCTTCTAGTTCTTATTGAGATTGGGTCATGGGATTTGAGTTCTTCTTCCTGGGGGCTGGTGCAACCAAGCAATCAGATTCTTCCAAAGTGTGAAGAGTGATTCTATCATTCTTAGAAGTTGCAACTCCTTCCCCTAGAGGAAATTCAAAGCTCCTAAAGACTTCAGTCAACAGAAACCCATATGCCAATCTATGGGGGCTAGTTTTTTGTGAGGTCACCCTTCCCATATGTTTGATCATGAGAGCAGAAAGGTTGATCTTGTCATCCAAATCCAGGGCATTCATGATTCCCATATCTCTAAAGCTGGCCTCATTCCTTCTTCCTCATCTGGGCAGTATTTCCTTGTTCACAATCTCAAAAAGAAGCTTGTGATCAGGATACATTTAATGCTTAAACACCTTCCTGGGTATCCTCTTTTCCTTACCTTGAGAAAACTTTTTGGTAAGGAGACACTCCTCATCAGACTTCCACACATATTCCTCTAGACCTTCAGATGGAACAACCAGAATTTCTCCCAGCTTAGCTGGATCAAACACAATCTCTACTCCCCTTACACTGGTGCTTACCACCTATCCTTCTAACATGATCAGGTTGGCATAGAATTCAACTGCTTCCTCTTTATGCATCAAGGATTTACCAGTACTAAACAGGTGGTCCCACCCTTGAAAATTTAGTCTGTTAAGAAATCTTTGAATGTTGGGGTAAGATATTACCTCTTTATCAAAACTTCTGCCTTTTAGGAACAACTGTGTGGAATAGTAGCCCAGGGGTGCTAACTATAAAAACTTCTCATAATTCTTATTTTTGATAGCCCGAGAGGGGGCAATGTCTTCTTCTCCTCTAATCTCTATATCCTCAGCATTGATTAATTCATCATCCTCATTAATCTTTCTCTTTCCCTTGGCCACCGTTGCTCTCTTCCTCTCAGCTTCCTGTTGTTCATCATTGTCCCTTCTACTTGAAAGGGGTGTTCTTGGAGGATTAGAGGGTGAGGGAACAAGAGTATTAGAGGGTTTAGATAAAGGTTTCTTTTAGGGTTTTATGTCACCCCTCTTATTATACCCTAGTATAGGTATAGACTCAACCCTTATGGTTTTAGGGGCAATGATGGTGTCCCCATCACTGTCTATCTCTTTTTCGTCGGTGGATGAGGGTTCTTGATGTGGTGGGGATGGAGTCCTTGATGAAATAGTGGAGGTGGATGATCTTGGAGGTGTGAAGGAAAGTGTAGGTGCGGGAGATCTTGAGGGTTGTCCCTATCTAAATGGATGACCCCTGAGGTGATGGAATATCCTCGTCATCTGAGTAGTCCATGAGATTTTCAGGAAATGAGGTAGAGGGTTTAGCCGATGAGGAAGCCATTGTAGGTAATCTTTTAGCAATTTGGGGATGAAGATTTTGGAAAATCTGTGTGAGAGAGTATGGGGAAGTTGGACGATTTTGAGTGTTGGAAATGTGGGAGGGGTTTGAGGTGATGGTTGTCAGTTATGAATGAGGGAACTTAATCATTATAACTAAGTGTTTTGATTTTGCCGCTTAGGATGTTGTCTTATTTAAGTAAGTGGGGGCACTCTAAGAATTAGGTTCTCATGACAAAATTTATCTTAAGTAATCTAATTTTGACAGTTTTATAAAGGATGTGCATACCTTGAGGATCATCTCCCTGAGTTCTTTCCACCAACTTTCTCCTTTTGGAGAGGCTGAATTCATTGCCACCATCCATTGTTCTTTGACATATGCTCTTGCTGATGCATGAATGTTCCCCCTGAGTCCTGCACCTCTTGACTTATACATACTCCTCCTATACCATGATTTCTTTAGATTTTTTGGTGAGAATGTCATCCAAGCACCTTGAAACTTTGCAGAAGAAAGGAAATCAACTTTGTTTCCTGCCATGGGTTTAGAGCACGCATTGTCAAGGTGTCCAATCTTGCTCATTCCTCTCTTTCTTTCCTGCAAAGTAGTTAGTGACTCATCTTGGGTACCCATTTTAGCTTGGGTCCTTTTTTTATGAGTGAAGGGATGAATCAGGTCTCTCTTGACCCTATATGGAAGCTCCCTTTTGATGGAGAGCAACCTTCTCAATTCCTTAGATTTGCGCCTATTGATAGCATTCAATCTTCTTTGCTTAGCTTGGGTTGGATGTTTCAACTTGAATTTGTTAACAAAGTTTAGGTTCCTTTGATTAGCTTTTAGATGTATTGGACATTGACTCTTGAGATATCCTTCCTTCCCACATGCGGTACACACCATATTTTTAGAGTGGTTTGTCTTACAACCCTCAGGTCTGAAACCCAGCCCATGCTTGGAGGTGGTCTGACTATTTTGAATATAAGAGAGAAGAGTTGAAGACTTTGTCCATTTCTGATTGTGTTCCAACTCAAGTTTGGCTTTACTCAGATCACTTGTTAGAGTGATGTTTCTTTCACACCCTTCTGAGAGCTTTGTTTTGAGGTTTTTTTTATATCTTCTTCCAAAGCTTGTTGAAAAATAGTGGCTTGACTTTTTCCTTTGTTAGAGAATTCCTTAAGGGTGTTCTTCAAAGAGATATTGTCTTTCTCAAGACTTTCATTCTCCATTCTTAGAGATGCATACTCATTTAACACGTTTTCTTTCTCAGCACAGACTAAATATTATGCATCTATGAGAATTGCTGAGAGGGTCTCGAGCTTTCTTTTAGAGCAGGTGTGAAGGTTGGATTTGAGATCAGAGAAGAATACTTTGGTTTCATCTTGATTAGTGTTAATGTATGGTTCAGAACATTCCATGAGGGCAAGGATTGCTTCAGCTAACTTTTCCCTTTCTGAATCACTGTCAATGTCACTTATAGCTAAGAGAGCCAACATATCCTCTTCCTTTGCTTCCACCAGGTCCATAAATGATTGATTTTTGAAATTATCATATTAAGACTCATTACTATGTTCTTCTATAGCAGCTAGAGCCTTTTAAACTGCTAAGTCAGCTTCTTGAGAGGTCATCTTCCTATGAGATGGAAGGGTGAACTCCTGACCTTGATATCTAGGTTCTTCTATGAAAGCCTTTTTATGATCTATAGCCCACAAAGGACAGAATTTGATAAGATGATCTAGGATGCCACATTTATGGAACAATAAAGCATGCCTTTCTTGAGCTCTGGGGAATTCTTTGGTAAGTTTTTCCCTTTTTTGAAAATCCTTTAAAACCTTCTGGTCATTGTCGCGCCCTATTTTGAACTGGCCAAAATATGCTTGCAACATTCGGCTCTTCTGCCTTTGTTTTGGAAAAGGGTTTAGAGTCGCCACCTAAATTTTAGGAAACTTAGGAAACCATTTTTTAATGTAAAACTCTGTTTTTAGTCTGCGAAAACGTTTGAGATTCTGAGTAAGAGTTTTGGTTACTCGAAAGGAAGGTGTTAGGCACCCTTCAGAGCCTATCCGAAGATAGTCCTTAAACTCAGTTTAGAAACAATATTTGGAAAGTTATTTGCTCATTATTTTCTAGAAAAGGGTGATAAAAACATATTTTTATTAATTTAAGAAAAAAAACTCAAAGTATATGACACATGCCACTACAATAGGCAAAAAATATAAAATATGCTTGTGGTAAAAAGGATGAGACACATGTACGTACATGTCAAAATATATGAAAGTTTAGTAGCAATAATTAAAGTATGTAAGACTTTATGATTTATACGAAATATATATACTTAAAAGCTATGTAAAAAGATGAAGGTATTATTTATAATAAATATACCTTTGTAAAGTGAAATATATGTAGTTCTTAAAGTTTGAGAGAGTTTATGACATGTTTATTAAAAAGAAAGTAAAGATGACGTATGTATATTTAAAATATAGGAAATCATGTGAAAAGTTTATTATTTTGAAAGATTTGGATAAGTAAGAGTATGTAAGAAATATATTGGTAATAGAGAAAAGGATATAAGAGGAAATCATATTTGTTTTGTAAATATATTTCATGTAAAAGAACATTTTTGAAAATTGAGTAGAGAACGAGAATTATTTGTTTTCATGTAAGGGAGACTTTTATTCGTAAGGTAAAAAATGAATGTGCATTGGATATGAAAGAAAGTATTATGTACATAAATGTAATTGTGATAAAATAATATATGTGTAATTTAAGTAGGAAGAAGAGTAAGTAAAATATAAATATATATATACCTTGTAGTAGATAGTATATGACATATATACCTTGTGTTTTTAGGCTTCAAAAATCTGAAAATCTGAAAATATATATATATAGAGTATAGCAAAATATTTGTGAAATATTGGTGTTAGAATAAGAGAATACATAAGTTATTAATAAATATAAAGGAGGCTTGCCTAAATTAGATAAAGCATTCTATAATCTAAGGCCTAAGAATGACTAAATATTTGTTCGAAATATATTGAGTCGCTATTTAATATTTTTGAAAATCTACCGCGAGTTATTTAAACCAGTTTCTTCTTGAAACAAAGCCTAAGTTAGTTAATAAAAAATCTGCACTATTCACCATTTATCACTACTATTTTTGAAAGTGTTAAACACTAATTTTGAAGGATTTAAAAGGGAAATTAGAAATATTTGCCTAAGCTAAAGGAATGAAGGAAAACTCTTTCAAAATTTCAAACTAAATATCCTAATCAAACCAAATGGTAAGCCGAAGGATAAATGTTAATCGAAGTCACAAAGAAAAAAAAACATATCCAAATAATACAAGGTTAGTTAAACAAATTCAAATAATAAGAAAAAAAACATATAGAAAATAAAGGGGCTAAGTATATTAAGTTCCTTTGGAGGAATTAATCTCCTAGTGAGTGACTCCGAAACACCGCGATGGTTCCTAATAGTTGTTCGACCCAAAACATATTTGGGCCGAGATTGAGTTTCAAATGAGAACTCCAACTCTCCGGGGTGTACATGAAACAAAGAAAGGTGATAAGGATTAGTAACTTGCATAACAAAGTTTACAAAAATATAGAAATATGCCAAACTTAACAATAAAGTGATAAAGAAAACAAACATGCTATTTGGTAAATACACAAGAATATATGAAAGACGACATGTAACCATATTTGCTTCATTTTTAGCAAATGATCGAATTTATTTGACTAGAGCACAAACGAACTAACATGAGATGATTATCCGAAAAGAACTTAGGCAAAACGAACATTTTCAACACTAGTCGATTATTGGAAAACAAAGTACACAACAAGTAGCAATATAAAACTTTATTATTATTTATTTCAAGTAAAGAAAGTAGTTATGAAACAAATCACTTCAAAAAGATAACACTAATAACCGGGAGATTAAAGGAGAACCAAACTACTACGTTGGCTTATAATGAGTTCCTTAAGCTAGTATTCCCGAAATTGATCCCGAGTTAAAACCAAAATAATGAAAATACGGGCAGCCCTCTTCTTCTAACAAATGCACACTAAATCAACCACTTTTTACTAGGATTAAGATGTTTTGAAGAAAAGTTAGATTACAAGCAAGACCACAATATTTTAGAAAGGATAATAAAGCACCCTTAGGTACAATTTAAGACCTCATTCGTTCATGATGCTGATTTTTGTTTCACCCATACGAACTAAAAATAAAATAAAATAGCTTAGACCATTCTCAGGTGAACAATGTGATAAAGCTTCCAAACAGATTCCATTTCAAAACAAAAGAGAAGTCAAGAAACATACTTTTAGCAAATTTCAACTTGGCTCTTAACAAATACAATCCTCTAAAAAGGGTAAACCTTTAGAAGCCCAAAACATTCATTTAATGACATTGATTCAAGTAAACAATTTAAAGATGCATTTGTTGTGCTTAAAGAGAATCTAAAACAGAGAGGTTGATATATACAACATATTTATCATGGTAATGGTAACTACTTTTCCTATTTTTGTTATTAAATAACTCAAAATAGTACATGGACCCAAGTTGAGCTTATTAACCAAACTTGACCTCTTGGACTCACAACTAAACCACCAACTGCCTCTTGAGATAGCACAAGGATTCTTCAATCATTTTGAAAGAAGAAAAAGAAACTATAAAAGGGGAAAGTAATCCATAGTGCCGAAAGGCAGCCAACATTTTTGAGAATTCAAACATGGAATAGTGAAAAGGAGAACTCATGTATTCAATAGTCTTTAGGGTCACTAAACACTCATAACACTCGGACATAGCGTATTGCTAGGTAAAGAGGCTGCCACAAGCAAGAACGGGATTCAAATATACTTTAGATATGACCACAACCGGGCTGTCCACTTCCTTATGAGCACACGATCAACCATAGATGAAAGCAAACCAACGAAAACTGTTTTGTATTACGTATTTCACGACTAAATCAGCAAATTACTATCCAACAGAAAAAAACATGAATGGAAAATAAAGTTCAAACTTAAATCAAATGGTTGACATATCCTCGGAAAAAAAAATCTTCCAGTTAACTTCTGAACTCGCATTCAAATGTCCCAAAAGGCAACACAATAATGTTCTCAAAGCACACAGTTAATCCTCCTTTAAAGTTTAAAACTTGTGAAGCGCTTTTAAGCTAAGCCAAAAGCTGATTTTCATGCAAGCCTAGAACATATCAAAATAACTACTGCCATGTAAAAGTATTCCAACCACCCAAAAGAAGTTACAATAATCCTGTAATAGCCGGCTGAACATACATCAAGTTTCAAGCCTCTTTCATGCCAAAATGAAGGTTGTCAACACCTTGCTTGCACACAACCAAACAACTATATAACTAAACAACTACTGCCACATTCCAATCTTCAAATCGAAATCATAGTGACGTTAAATAGATAGCTAACCACACTTAAAGTAAAACATCAAACTTCATAGACACTTATTCGATGAAGATAACCAAATGGCCAGAACAACTACTTTTCATTTCACATCTTCTACGCCAAAAATCAGCCAAACAAGAACAACCAAAACTCACACGAATCAATGGATCACAAAACTAAACATAAAGTAATTAGACGGGATAGAATTTACCTTGTGTTGAGCAGCGATTGAGGCCGTTGAGTGTCGAGTTCCAAACTAGCGACTTCCGACTCCGATTTCGAATAGCAAACAAGACAACAAGAGGAAAACGAACAATGAGTATCCGCCAAAATCAGAGAAAACGAATTGGCTAGCTGTTTGTGATAATTTTCTGATGATTAACTGATTTTCAGATCTTTTTTTTTTCGTTCGTCTGTCTATGTGTGTGTTTGCGTCCGTCTTTTTTCTTGTGTGTTTCTTTGTGTGTCTCCTTTTGTAGCCGAAATTCTAAGGCTCCAATGGTTTCTTTCCAAGAATTCAAAATTTGAATTCTTGGAAAGCCAAGTTGCAAAAGAAATGATGAAAATCAGAGAAAAAGGAAGATGAGATGCCTACCTTTTCAGACGGATTTGAAAGAGATGGTGACGGGTCGGCGGTGTGGAGCAGACGGTCGGCTGGGTTTCCTCTTTTCCGAGGTCTGCCACCGGCGGTGACGACCTTTTCGAGGCTACAAAAAGCCTCCGAAAAGGGAAGGGACGCTGTGAGGTGACGGGAGAGGGTGTGGTCGCCGTTTGCCCGCAAAATCCGGCGGGTCTTTGGGGGTTTGGGCGGCGGCAACAGGTGGACGAAGTGGGGGTTGTCGGTTGATTTTAGGATGGGAGGGGTCTGCTGGTTTGTGTAGCTGAAGGTGGAGTGAGAGAGTGGAGAGAATAGGGATTAGGGGTGGGTTTAGTTGAGGAATTGGGCTGGTGGGGGCGATTTGGGCCGAATGGGTAATGGGCTAGGAAAAAATGGGTTGGGTTAGGAAATTAGGTAATAAGAATTTGGCCCAATAATTGGTAAATGAATTAGTTTGTAGAAAAGAAATAATTTCCCTAGTCGTTTTCCACTTAATTAATTTAACGATGCATTCTTTCATCCCGATTAATTTCAAATACTTATATAGTTGACTTAAACATAATTTTGGTACGCATAATCGTAATCCTCAATTGATAGAACAATATTTAGGAAATGTTATAGCGATACGACAAATCTCATTTAGAGTTTGAAATAAAAGTTACTATACCAATATCTTGTTAAAAAGAATGAATTATAAAATATTTTTGGGGTGATTTTATAAGATACAAGATTATTAGTGATTAATTATTACAAAAAGTAAAGGAAATCATTTTGAAAAATGATTATTGGTGCCAAAATTTATGAAAAATTAATATAGAAATAAGAAAATTATTTTGGAAAAGTCCTCGGGATTAAGAAGCATATAAAAATTAATTATGGGAAAAAAAAGAGGGCCAAAATTGGGTGTCAATAACTTGCCCCTCTTCGAACAAAGATGATGAAAGAGTCTTTGGGCGAAGATGTTGACGTAAAGCCAATTTTTGTCCTGACTAAAAAAAAATCAAATTTTTGGAAAGGTCGTTCCTAGAAAGAGAAAGGTTATTGTCATTATGAATTCGACCGAGCTCTGGTCTCTGAGTTGCCTACATATCTCGGGTTTCACGAGAATCAGGCCAATGTAGTTCAAAAATTTTGAGAGGTCCTCAAAATTTTGCCCCAGTGTTGGTTTTATGTCGACACTGGTATTTTTTGCGGTAAAGGGGAAGATGACTTTGGCACGAATGGAGTGGGTATGGCCATGCTCGGAGTTGAGCTGCCTACGTATCCCTAAGGAAATGGGAATTAGGGTGGTTGCAGTCCTGAATAGAGGATTATGGTAAATTTTGAGGCAGTCCTCAAAATTTGCCCCAGTGTACGATTTATGGTTGACACTGGTCTCTTAGTTGAGCTTGGAAAGAGTTTTTTATGGAATTGACGATAGGTTATTTCCTAGATGACAATAATCTTTTCAAAATGGGTGCACTTTCACAGCCTCCCGATTATAAATGTGGTGCATAACACACCCATAAACGAGACTCTACTAGGTGCATCTCGCATCTTCATAAGATCACATCGAATTGCTGGATGGAGGTAGTCCCTTTAATATCCTCTAGTGGGAACTCTAGGAGATAAAGAAAAGGGTATCGATGCTTGTAAGAGCAGGTGTACTCTGATTTAGAAATATGGACAACTGATTGTAGGAATTGGAGTCGGAGTGCTAGTCTTGAAACTCTGGCTTGTGAGTCTGGTATTCCTCATCAAGCATTGCCTCAATCGCTGCTTAGAGGTAGTTCCACGTTGTAGTGTGTCATCCTGCAAAACAGGAAAAAGGGGTTACAAAGTACCTGTTGAGGCTCAAAACTGTAAATTAAAATTGTAATGTAAAGAGCAGAGTGTAGATATCCAAACGATTGTTGACGTCTCCATTTTGCGGAGTGGATGTACTGTAGGTGAAATAACCTTGGGAAGTAAAGCCTCCGGCTGGCGGGGAAACACTTAAAAAGTAAAGCCTCTCGACTGGCGGGGCAACCCTTGTAAAGTAAAGCCTCTCGACTGGCGGGGCAACACTTTAAAGTAAAGCCTCTCGACTGGCGGGGCAACACTTGTAAAGTAAAGCCTCTCGACTGGCGGGGCAATACTGTAAAGTAAAGCCTCTCGACTGGCGGGGCAATACTGTAAAATAAAGCCTCTCGACTGGCGGGGCAACACTTGTAAAGTAAAGCCTCTCGACTGGCGGGGCAACACTTGTAAAGTAAAGCCTCTCGACTGGCGGGGCAATACTGTAGAAATAAAGCCTCTCGACTGGCGGGGCAACACTTGTAAAGTAAAGCCTCTCGACTGGCGGGGCAATACTGTAAAAATAAAGCCTCTCGACTGGCGGGGCAACACTGTGAAGTAAAGCCTCTCGACTGGCAGGGCAACACTTGTAAAGTAAAGCCTCTCGACTGGCGGGGCAATACTGTGAAATAAAGCCTCTCGACTGGCGGGGCAATACTGTAAAATAAAGCCTCTCGACTGGCGGAGCAACACTTGTAAAGTAAAGCCTCTCGACTGGCGGGGCAATACTGTAGAAATAAAGCCTCTCGACTGGTGGGGCAACACTGTGAAGTAAAGCCTCTCGACTGGCGGGGCAATACTGTAAAATAAAGTCTTCATTGGGTGAATCAGCCGTGACATCTCCATTTGGTGGAGCGATCTTTAATGCAAAATGAGGATGTTAATGGCATGCATGCTTATGATTGATGGAGTTATGATGATGCTTGCTATGATGCAGCCTCCGATTGGCGGAGTGTGTTTTGCTTGCTAATATACATTTCTCTGATTTGGCAGAGCGTCTCTTGCTTGTTTACGTACAGACTCCAATCGTCAGAGCGTCGTTTTGTTTGCTTATGTACAAACTCCAATCGGCGGAGCGTCGTTTTGTTTGCTTATATGCAAGCTCCAATCGACAGAGCATCGTTTTGTTTGCCTATGTACAAACTCCAATCGACGGAGCGTCATTTTGTTTGCCTAAGTACAAACTCCAATCGGCAGAGTTTGATGAAGTCAGTCCGCGTTCTCCGATCGGCGGAGTTATTTGACGCAATTAGATGGCAATCTCCGATTGGCGGAGTTATTTGGAAAGAGATAAACTATCCTATTTTCCTATGAGAGCTCTCTATCTTCGATACTCGATCCGGATCTCGGACGTACCTGCAAAACATAAATGAAACCCTTTAAGAATTGGAAGAATAGGGACAAAATATTTTAAAGTAGAGTAGGGGAAGAATATTCGGCTTATGGTGTCGTGATAGCCAAAAGATTTCTCCAATCATGTCCCTGAACTTGACTTGACATAATCCTGTCTTGATTCCTGTTTCCCTGCGCTCAAAGAAAAATTCTTAGTTTTGGGAGGGGTGTTGATTTGTGTCGGCTTGCGGACCCTGGCCTTGCCATTAGACTTCTACAAAATCTCATCAGCCCTTCGTGATTTCCTATCCCAGAGACTCGGTATGGTGGATTCTTTCAAAACCTCCTTGGTTGCTCGCGACTTCCTATTTCGAAGGCTCGGTAGGTGGAAAGGCAGTAAAATATTTTGAAAAATATGTATATATATTTTTAGAAAATAATTATATTTTGTGTATACTAGGCGCATATATATAGTGATTATTCATCGTTTCTTAGATTATGACATGTTCCGAAATCCAATCGAGTTTTCCCATTTGTTGAGGACGTCCAAATGTACTCTTCTCATGGCTTCGGCTTCTGGTGACGCTTTTCTATTTCTCTGTAGATATTGTGATCACTTTGAAGGTATAAATAAGAGGGGGGGAGGTTTATCCTAAGGGTATGACTGAACCTTTTAGGTTGCCTACGTATCCCCGAATGGGAATTAGGTCTGTACGTAGTTCGGGGGCATCAAAGAAAGATGAAAAATATGTAATGCATTGACCGAGCCTGACTCAGGCTGCCTACGTATCCAAACGGAATCAGGTCAGAACGTAGTTCAAATACATTGGGAAAAATAATGACATGTGATGCAATGACCGAGCCTGACTCAGGCTGCCTACGTATCCAAAATGGAATCAGGTCAGAACGTAGTTCAAATACATTGGGAAAAATAAAGACATGTGATGCAATGACCGAGCCTGACTCAGGCTGCCTACGTATCCAAAATGGAATTAGGTCTGAACGTAGTTCAAATACATTGGGAAAAATAAAGACATGTGATGCAATGACCGAGCCTGACTCAGGCTGCCTACGTATCCAAAATGGAATCAGGTCAGAACGTAGTTCAAATACATTAGGAAATGGAAAATATGAAGGGACCGAATCCGATGAGGATTGCCTACGTATCCCACCGAGGGAAGTCAGGTCAATCGTAGTTCCAAATACATAAAAGATGATGTTTTTGGTTTTTCTAAGGGAAACCGGACCCGATATGGGTTGCCTACGTATCCCGCCGTGGGAAGTCAGGCTAATACGTAGTTCTGTTTACATTAGAGAAAAATGCAAAAAGTACAAGGAAACAACAACTAGTCCCTCTGTCTTCAAATGTAGTATTTCTTGATAGCGTCTGAATTGATCGGCTTTGTGCTTACGACGCCATCCATTTCTGCGAGGATTACTGCTCCTCCTGAGAGCACTCAGTGAACCATGTAAGGGCCTTGCCAGTTTGGCGCAAATTTCCCCTTAGCTTCAATTTGGTGAGGGAATACTTTCTTCAATACTAATTGCCCTGGTGTGAATCGTCGAGGCTTGACTTTCTTGTTGAACGCTCTGATCATTCTGTTTTGATAGAGTTGGCCGTGACATACTGCATCCAGTCTCTTCTCATCAATGAGCATCAACTGTTCAATCCTGCTACGAACCCATTCCGCGTCTTCCAGACCAACCTCTTGGATGATTCTTAGAGAAGGTATTTCCACTTCAGCGGGTATCACTGCTTCCGAACCGTAGACCAACATGTAGGGGGTTGCACCAGTGGATGTTCTGATTGTGGTGCGATAGCCGAGCAAAGCATATGGTAGCTTCTCATGCCATTCTCTGCTACTATCTATTATTTTCCTCAGGATCCTCTTGATATTCTTGTTTGCGGCTTCAACTGCTCCATTCATTTGTGGTCGATATGCTGTGGAGTTCCGGTGGGAGATCTTAAACCTTTCACAAGTCTCTCTCATGAGATCACTATTCAGATTTGTTTCGTTGTCTGTTATGATTGATTCCGGAATTCCAAAATGACAAACTATGTTATTTCGGACGAAATCTGCTACCACCTTCTTAGTTACTGCCTTGTGCGTTGAAGCCTCAACCCATTTTGTGAAATAGTCGATAGCTACCAGGATGAAACGGTGTCCATTTGACGCGGGAGGCTCTATGGGTCCAATTACATCCATGCCCTAAGCAGCAAATGGCCATGGGGACCCCATCACATTGAGCTCGTTTGGCGGAACTCGTATGAAGTCGCCATGAAATTGACACTGATAACATTTTTGTACATACCGGATGCTATCCCTTTCCATAGTCATCCAAAAGTATCCAGCTCTTAAAATCTTCTTTGCCAAGGTGAAACCGTTCATGTGGGGTCCACATATCCCTGTGTGAACTTCCTCTAATAGTCTTGTCGCTTCTGTTGCATCAACGCACCTTAGTAATCCCAAATACGGGGTCCTCCTATACAGGATTTCGCCATTAAGGAAGAAATGATTGGCCATTCTCCTTAAAGTCCGGTTCTGCTTGCTACTGGCACTTTCCGGATATTCTCCTGCTTCGAGCAACCTTCTGATATCATGGTACCATGGCTTCCTATCAAACTCTTCATCTACGTGAAAACAGTATGCATGCTGGTCACGTATCTCCACTTCAATAGGATCGATGTAATTCTTGTCCGGGTGTTGGATCATTGAGGAAAGAGTAGCCAAAGCATCAGCGAACTCGTTCTGAACCCGGGGGACATGTTTAAACTCAATCTTTGTAAACCTTTTGCTCAGCTCCTTCACACACTCCAGATAAGGAAGGATCTTGACATTCTTGGTGGCCCATTCTCCTTGTACCTGATGAACCAATAGGTCAGAATCACCTATTACCAAAAGCTCTTTGATGTTCATGTCCACAGCCATCCTAAGTCCGAGAATGCATGCTTCATATTCTGCCATGTTGTTTGTGCAAGGGAATCTAATCTTGGCTGAGATTGGGTAGTGCTGTCCCGTTCTTGAAACCAAGACTGCTCCAATTCCGACTCCTTTGAAATTCGATGCTCCATCGAAAAACAATCTCCATCCATCATATGACTCTGAGATGTCCTCTCCTGCAAACAATACTTCTTCATCGGGGAAGTAAGTCATGAGCGGTTCGTAATCTTTGTCCACCGGATTTTCTGCGAGGTGATCGGCCAAAGCTTGTCCTTTGACGGCCTTCTGCGTTACGTACACAATGTCGAACTCACTCAGCAAAATCTGCCACTTTGCTAGTTTCCCTATAGGCATCGGTTTATGAAAGATGTACTTGAGTGGATCCATTCTAGAGATCAAGTACGTGGTGTAGGCCGATAGGGAATGCCTCAACTTTTGCGCAATCCAGGTCAAAGCGCAACACGTTCGTTCTAACAAGGTATATCTTGCCTCGTATGGTGTAAACTTCTTGCTCAAGTAGTAAATAGCTTGCTCTTTCTTTCCCGTGTCATCGTGTTGTCCTAACACACATCCAAATGCTCCATCCATGACGGATAGATACAGTAGCAATGGCTTTCCGGGCTCTGGTGGAACCAATACTGGTGGGTTGGACAAATACTCCTTGATTCTGTCAAAAGCTCTTTGGCATTCCTCCGTCCAATCTGTGGCGGCATCTTTCTTTAGCAACTTGAATATGGGTTCACAGATCACTGTAGACTGAGCTATGAAACGACTGATGTAATTGAGTCTCCCCAAGAAGCTCATCACATCCTTCTTGGTTCTGGGGGGAGGTAATTTTTGAATCGCCTTGATTTTTGATGGATCCAATTCTATGCCCTTCCTGCTGACCATGAATCCCAGTAGCTTTCCGGCGGGAACTCCGAATGCGCACTTTGCTGGATTCAATTTCAAATTGTATCTTCGCAACCTCTCAAAGAACTTCTGTAAGTCCCCTAGGTGATCTGAACTCCTCCTGGACTTGATAACGACATCATCTACGTACACTTCAATCTCCTTGTGAATCATATCATGAAAGAGGGTAGTCATGGCCCTCATATAGGTTGCGCCAGCATTTTTGAGTCCAAACGGCATCACTCTATAGCAGTATACTCCCCATGGAGTGATAAATGCCGTTTTCTCTGCATCATCTTCATTCATCAGGACTTGGTGATATCCTGCACAATTGTCGATGAGTATATGAATGTTTGGGAGAGGAAAGTTATCCTTGGGGCTAGCTTTATTAAGATCCCGATAGTCTACACATATCCTGATTTTCCCGTCCTTTTTCGGCACTGGCACGATATTAGCCAACCATGTGGGGTAATTAGTTACACTCACAACGTTTGCCTGGATTTGCTTAGTTACCTCCTCCTTGATTCTTAAGCTCAAATCAGGCTTGAACTTCCTAGTCTTTTGCTTCACAGGCGGGCAAGAAGGATCAGTCGGCAGCTTGTGTGAGACGATATCGGTGCTTAATCCTGGCATGTCATCGTAGGACCAAGCAAACACGTCAACATATTGCTTGATCAATTCAATCAATTCTTGCTTTCTTTCGTCTTCCAAGTGTATGCTGACTCGTACTTCTTTCACCATTTCTTCATTTTCCAAGTTGACAACCTCGGTTTCCTCCATGTTGGGCTTTTTCTGACTTTCAAGTTGTTCGATCTCCTGAGGTAGATTTTCAGGCATCATGCTTTCATCGTATTCTTCACAGTCTTGCTCATGACTCGTACTTTGCTCAATGGATTCGTTACATGTCATAACCGTTGTACGATGATTTTTACTAATATTAGCGATGAAATGTATGAAAGGTGAGTGAAAATAAATAGTTATTTTAAACAATCGAAAGATAGATTTTAAGAAAAATGAAGACTTTTTATTAAAAAGCAATCTAGCTTTTCAGAAGAGGCAAGTAGCAAAAAGTGCTTAGGCATGATTCAAGCCTCAATTGATCATGCAAAACATTTTGAATAAAACTACATTTCCACACTACCAGGACTCCTGTCGAAACAGGGATGGGCTGATGGTCCAGTTCTGCAAGACTTCTCCAGGCTCGGCATCACGGATGGTCAGTTTCTTGATATCTTCCTCCAGTCCATCGTCAGTCATGGCCACGAATAGATTTCCTATTCCCTCAATGACGTCTTCATCAACTGCTTCATCTGGGATCAGGACTTGTCCTGGCACGAACGCTACTGCCCCAAACTTTGTACTGTGGACTCCTCCTGCAGCAGGCTTATATCCCAGCCCGGTGGTACCTTTCTGCTGTTTTAGCTGGATTGGTTCAATTATGCCGTCAGCCTTGGGTCCGAGCCCTGTCTTTGGTTGATACCCATATTTCAACATTTCTGACGCAACCATCTTCGCTGCTCTCGACATCTCCATCTTTACAGGCTCTATTTTCTCATCAATTCTTATAGCTTGCATGATCTCCAGAGCATGAAAAACGGCTCCATCCAGTTCTTCGGTGACTGGAACAGAATTCACGGAATAGATGGGGTGACTGAGCTCTCCATGAATGGTAACTTCGGTGCGACCCCACTCGAACTTCACACACTGATGGAGCGTGGAGGGAACTGATCTTGCCATATGGACCCATGGCCTTCCTAGTAACAGGTTGTAATTGGACGACACATCCATCACTTGAAATAAGATGGGGAATTCAGCTGGACCTACTTGCAAAGTGAGATAGATTTCTCCAATGACGCTTCTCTGCGCGCCGTCAAAAGCTCTCACCTTCACACGACTTTCCCTTATCTCTCCCATATTCACACCTAAATCTCTCAATGTGGTGAAAGGACAGATGTTGCATCCAGAACCGCCGTCGATCAAAACTCTAGTTACGATCTTATCACAGCACTTGACTGCGATGTGAAGTGCTTTGTTGTGGCCAACTCCTTCTGCTGGTAGTTCATCATCATGGAAAGAGATTTTGTTCACTTCCACCATTTTTCCAATTGTTGCAGCCAATGTATCACTTGTAGTTTCTTTTGGTATGCTAACTCCGCTCAAAACTTGTACCAAAGCGTTCCTATGGGCTTCAGAACTCATTAGCAAGGACATAATAGAAATATGGGCTGGTGTCTTCCTTAGTTGTTCCTCGATTGAGTAATCTTTAGGCTGCATCTTCTTCCAAAATTCTGTGGCTTCTGCATCAGTAACATTCTTCTTTGGATTTTGTTCTTTCCCGGGAGCCCCTCGATTCCGATCCTCCGGGATATAACACCTTCCTGACCTGGTCATTCCGTGAGCCACAGCAGCGTCTATCATTTTGCCTTTGGCTCCCGTCCAATAGTCCCACGGGACTGCTTTAGTGTCATAGTCGGGTTTTCCAGTGGCTATAGTGGTTACCACAACCCTCGGCAGGTAAGTTTGAATAGTCAACGGTTCTCTCAACTGAACTGTGATAAAAGGTTGCGCTGGAGATGTGGCGGCAACTTCTTCTGTGCCCCAGATAGGTACGATATTCCTTTCCAGGTCATACTCTTCCTCTAGGGTAATCATGTTGACTCCTCGATTCTCATGATCTGGTAGAGGATTGTTGTTCACATTTGGAGGAGTATCGGTGCATTTGATTACTCCCTTCCTGATAAGAGACTCGATCTGGTTCTTCAACCCAAAACACTCCTCCGTGTCATGTCCTTGGATTCCTGAGTGGTATGCACATCGCTTATTTCCGTCAAAGCTTCGTGGTATCGGATCAGGGATTCTTCCCTCAATCGGCTGCAACAAACCTGCTACCCTCAACCTTTCAAATAATTGAGCCAAAGGCTCGGCAATAGGAGTGTAGGTGCGGGTATTTCTGGCTTCAAGATTAGGACGTGGTCTTGGTGCATATGTTGGTCTATTTTGGTGAACCGGAGCTTGGACAGGGGCATACGACTTTGGTGGATTTTGGTATGCTGGCGCTCGAGGTGGGTTATACTGTGGCTGGGTACTATATACTGGAATATGTGCGAGAATTTGGGAGTTGTTAGGGTATCGGTGGGATGATTCTCCGTGCTGGTAGTAAGGTGTGACGGCTGAGATGTCTTCCTTCTTCTTCTTGATACCACCAATGGAACCTGACTGTATGGCCTTACTTGCGGCTTGCAGTGCAACCATAGACTGAATCTTCCCGGACTTAATACCTTCCTCAATAAAGTCTCCCATCTTGACCAAGTCAGCGAACTTCTGGCCCATCATTGACATCATCTTGTCGAAGTAGACGCCCTCCTGAGCTCGGATAAAGTACTTAGAGAGTTCATTTTCGTCAAGTGGGGGCTGGATCCGAGCAGCCTCAGTCCTCCATCTCCATGAATATTCTTGAAATGATTCAGATGGCTTCTTTTGTATGTTAGCAAGTGAGAATCTGTCTGGAGTGATTTCGGTATTAAACCTGAAACGACTCATGAAATCTTCGGCCATTTCTTGCCAATCACGCCATTTGCGAGGGTCTTGGCGAGTGTACCAAGTTAGAGCTTCTCCTGATAGACTTTGAATGAATAGTTTCATCCTCAATTTCTCGTTCCTTCCTACGCCGACCAGCTTGTCGCAATAGGCTCTTAGGTGTGCGTGGGGATCGCCCTTTCCATCAAATACATCAAATTTTGGTGGTTTGTACCCAACCGGCATATCGATGTCTGGGTGGATGCATAGGTCTTCATAGTCCAGACTTTCGGTTCCCCTGGTGACTTGCATGCTTTTAAAAGCCCTTTTCAAACTTTCAAGTTGAGCTGCTATCGACCTCTCTTCATTTGACCGGACATCCCTCTCCAATCCTACGTATTGACCGACCTCGTATGGTACTTTGACAGTCGTGGATGTTGCGAAAGTAGGAGCTTCAGTAGCATATACCGGTGGAACATGCATTTCACAAGTGACATGTGCCTCCGGTATGTGCTGCATTGTTGGGTGAATTAGAACAGTGAAGTTCTGCATAGGCGAGGAAAGATTAGGTGCAGCCCTAGCAGCGGGCGGATGAGCAAGTAGATCTTGAGCATAAGTGGGAACAGGTGGTGTTTGCTTAGGCGCGTTTGTTAAGTCGGCGGGAGTGACCGGCCGTAACTCGGCATTTGGAAATTGGAATTGAGCGGGGAAGGTAGCAGCTGTAAGCTTAGTCAAATCCCGCACTTGGCGTAGTTCTTCTTTCAAGATCTCAATCTCTTGTGCCATGTTGGCCATTTGTTCGTCGTTTTGAGTGTCCATCGGTTTTCGAGAACTTTCGGCGCCATCTACTGGTACCATCGAGGCGTTGTTAGATTCTTCGCTCATTTTTCCTTTAGATCGGAGATTGTATTGTGATTCCGCCAGTTTGCAAATCGACACAAATCAACCTTCTTGGGGGTTTGATAATAAACATAAAGAAAAGAAAAGAAAGAAAAAGGAAACTATGTTAGTTTGGGAAATGTTGGAATATAAAACAAATATATACGCCAAGTTGGCGATATTCACACAAAATGCGTCCTAATATGGAGCCTCGTTTTGCCAGAGGTAGGCCTACGCTGCATACAATTTGATAATAAATGATCCATTTTGAACACATTTAGGATTTGAGATAAACATGACTTTTCATTAAGCAAAATGTGGCTTTGAAAGTTTACAATAGATAGGCTTGATGGGAGCCTGAAAATGAAAGACATGGGATGGCCACTAGCGCGTACAAAGGGATGGGCCATGAGGCACCTTTAGGGAATATGAAAAGGTACAATGGGAAAGGATAACCTAGGGCCACGTAGGACCGTCATCACTATCGTCTTGCGGTGCCGGATGATACTCTGGAGATCCAACGGAATGGTGATACCTAAGCTCTGAGTCTGTGTCTATCATCCCCCTATCATTAGGATCATAAAAGTTGGAACCGGTCTCAGAAGCCTCCTCGGGATCTTCTTCCTGATCCTCTTCCTCAGGGTCTTCTTCCGGATCCTCTTCCAAGTCTTCCCCCATTTCTTCCTCTGGATCTTTCTCTAGATCCTCGGGGTCCTCTTCTGGCTCCTCCTCCGGATCTTCTTCTGGATCTTCGGGACCTTCCTCTATCTTTGTTATCAAGTAGTTGGCGGAGTCTGGGACAATCTGGTTGTACATTGGCGTTGTGATCTCCATTCGGGGAAGCACCTCTTCCCTAACCCATCTGACCCACTGGACATCTGCCAAATCCCTGAATCCTTCTGCACTCGGTTGGGCCAAGTGGCTCACGGTCGTTCGCCAAGCGTAGTATTCCGGCGTACACCATTTGTCTCCTCCCATGTGCAATATGATCATATGATCCCACTCAGCCTGCAAATTCATCATTTGTACCGCCGATATCGCGGCACCATAACTGTCCTCATATAACGCCATGTTTGACCACAAAGGTATGTTCTGGACCAAGCCGAACTGTCTTAAAACACGGAGAGGCGCATATGGCTGGATGCCTCCCAGTCCTATCAACTCGATGAAATACAAGTATCGAGCTCTGATGAAGGCCAATCCTGTCATCCAGGGATATCTCCACTGAATGAAATCTCCGGTAAGATTGGTCAGAAATGTGCGCCATTCTTCTTCTCCGGTGGGTGCATATGTCCAATATCTCATACGCTCCTTGTGAGTCTGAATCCTGTTACGGGCATCGATACAGTAGTCCATTTGTGGGTGGCGGCGGTAGAAGTGTTCTACAGCCCAAATTTGCAATAACAAATTGCAGCCTCCAAAGAAGTTGTGTCCCCGTGTGCATGCGGACAACGATCGAAACATCTCAGCAAGGATCATGTGTATCAAGGTAAGTCTTTGCGGCTCTGCAAAGACATTCATCACTATTGGCAGGATATTAAGGTCGATGCAATGAAACCTCATCGGGAAGATCATAGTTCCCAAAAAAGCCAACACAAAGACCCTCGGTCGCATGTATACCCACTGTCTGCGGGTACAAGCGAATTCACCTCGGTGTTCGTCAAAACTCTCGAGATGACCGTATCTTTCGAAGAGGTAGTCCAACTTCACCTTTCCTCCTTCCACATTTCTCAGTGATGGAAAAATGTGTAATCCTAACAGGCTCAGAAAGTCTGCCTTCTTTATGGGTGATGGGAGTACCGGCACTCGTCCCCTTAGAGGTAGTTCAGCGAAGTTACTAATCTCCTCCAAGGTAGGAGTGATCTCAAAATCCAGAAATTTGAAGGTCACAGTGGTTGGGTCCCAAAATTCCATTAATAAAGTGGTGAGGGTTTTGTCAGCTTGGATCCCCATAAGTGACAGCAAAGCCCCCAGCTGCTCCCGTACCACACCTCCATGCGCTACGCGGATGTTTCGCCACCACTTTTTTAGGTTGTCAGGTGCTGAGATAACCATCTGGATGTTTGGTAAGTTTTGGTTGATATTCATCTGAAAGAAAAGGTAAAGGGTATGATAAGTTTGTTTATCCCAAATCCATTATGTGTTTTAGTTTGTATCATTTACATCAATCACACACAAAGTATATGTCGTTGGGTTTTATGAAAAACCCGTTGACAATAAAGGTGGTTCCCTAAATGCAGTGTCAATCCCCGGGATCGTCCTGCCTAAGGCTATGCAACATGACTTATTTCTAGAATAAGAGTATTTTCCTAGATTTAAGAGTGGACTGAATAACTGCGAGACGGCACACTAACCTAAATGCACCGACCCTGAAACTAAGGAATCCAAAAGAAGGTTTGGGAGGGCATAAAACCCTCCGCGTGTACCACAGTGTGTGAAATGTGTACGGCCAAAGACTCGATAGAAGAATGCAAGTGAGAAAGCAGTAACAAGTAGTGTTTATCAAACAAATAAGGAACACAAGTTTGGATTTGACTTGCGTCCTTTCAAACAAATATAAACATAAATAAAGCAAATAATGTACTGCAAATAAACAAATACCCAAATAATATTCATGAACTAAGCATGCTAAGGTAAAAACATAAGTTATCCCCAGCAGAGTCGCCATCCTGTCGCGCCCTATTTTGAACTGGCCAAAATATGCTTGCAACATTCGGCTCTTCTGCCTTTGTTTTGGAAAAGGGTTTAGAGTCGCCACCTAAATTTTAGGAAACTTAGGAAACCATTTTTTAATGTAAAACTCTGTTTTTAGTCTGGGAAAACGTTTGAGATTCTGAGTAAGAGTTTTGGTTACTCGAAAGGAAGGTGTTAGGCACCCTTCAGAGCCTATCCGAAGATAGTCCTTAAACTCAGTTTAGAAACAATATTTGGAAAGTTATTTGCTCATTATTTGCTAGAAAAGGGTGATAAAAACAAATTTTTATTAATTTAAGAAAAAAAACTCAAAGTATATGACACATGCCACTACAATAGGCAAAAAATATAAAATATGCTTGTGGTAAAAAGGATGAGACACATGTACGTACATGTCAAAATATATGAAAGTTTAGTAGCAATAATTAAAGTATGTAAGACTTTATGATTTATACGAAATATATATACTTAAAAGCTATGTAAAAAGATGAAGGTATTATTTATAATAAATATACCTTTGTAAAGTGAAATATATGTAGTTCTTAAAGTTTGAGAGAGTTTATGACATGTTTATTAAAAAGAAAGTAAAGATGACGTATGTATATTTAAAATATAAGAAATCATGTGAAAAGTTTATTATTTTGAAAGATTTGGATAAGTAAGAGTATGTAAGAAATATATTGGTAATAGAGAAAAGGATATAAGAGGAAATCATATTTGTTTTGTAAATATATTTCATGTAAAAGAACATTTTTGAAAATTGAGTAGAGAACGAGAATTATTTGTTTTCATGTAAGGGAGACTTTTATTCGTAAGGTAAAAAATGAATGTGCATTGGATATGAAAGAAAGTATTATGTACATAAATGTAATTGTGATAAAATAATATATGTGTAATTTAAGTAGGAAGAAGAGTAAGTAAAATATAAATATATATATACCTTGTAGTAGATAGTATATGACATATATACCTTGTGTTTTTAGGCTTCAAAAATCTGAAAATCTGAAAATATATATATATAGAGTATAGCAAAATATTTGTGAAATATTGGTGTTAGAATAAGAGAATACATAAGTTATTAATAAATATAAAGGAGGCTTGCCTAAATTAGATAAAGCATTCTATAATCTAAGGCCTAAGAATGACTAAATATTTGTTCGAAATATATTGAGTCGCTATTTAATATTTTTGAAAATCTACCGCGAGTTATTTAAACCAGTTTCTTCTTGAAACAAAGCCTAAGTTAGTTAATAAAAAATCTGCACTATTCACCATTTATCACTACTATTTTTGAAAGTGTTAAACACTAATTTTGAAGGATTTAAAAGGGAAATTAGAAATATTTGCCTAAGCTAAAGGAATGAAGGAAAACTCTTTCAAAATTTCAAACTAAATATCCTAATCAAATCAAATGGTAAGCCGAAGGATAAATGTTAATCGAAGTCACAAAGAAAAAAAAAAACATATCCAAATAATACAAGGTTAGTTAAACAAATTCAAATAATAAGAAAAAAAACATATAGAAAATAAAGGGGCTAAGTATATTAAGTTCCTTTGGAGGAATTAGTCTCCTAGTGAGTGACTCCGAAACACCGCGATGGTTCCTAATAGTTGTTCGACCCAAAACATATTTGGGCCGAGATTGAGTTTCAAATGAGAACTCCAACTCTCCGGGGTGTACATGAAACAAAGAAAGGTGATAAGGATTAGTAACTTGCATAACAAAGTTTACAAAAATATAGAAATATGCCAAACTTAACAATAAAGTGATAAAGAAAACAAACATGCTATTTGGTAAATACACAAGAATATATGAAAGACGACATGTAACCATATTTGCTTCATTTTTTAGCAAATGATCGAATTTATTTGACTAGAGCACAAACGAACTAACATGAGATGATTATCCGAAAAGAACTTAGGCAAAACGAACATTTTCAACACTAGTCGATTATTGGAAAACAAAGTACACAACAAGTAGCAATATAAAACTTTATTATTATTTATTTCAAGTAAAGAAAGTAGTTATGAAACAAATCACTTCAAAAAGATAACACTAATAACCGGGAGATTAAAGGAGAACCAAACTACTACGTTGGCTTATAATGAGTTCCTTAAGCTAGTATTCCCGAAATTGATCCCGAGTTAAAACCAAAATAATGAAAATACGGGCAGCCCTCTTCTTCTAACAAATGCACACTAAATCAACCACTTTTTACTAGGATTAAGATGTTTTGAAGAAAAGTTAGATTACAAGCAAGACCACAATATTTTAGAAAGGATAATAAAGCACCCTTAGGTACAATTTAAGACCTCATTCGTTCATGATGCTGATTTTTGTTTCACCCATACGAACTAAAAATAAAATAAAATAGCTTAGACCATTCTCAGGTGAACAATGTGATAAAGCTTCCAAACAGATTCCATTTCAAAACAAAAGAGAAGTCAAGAAACATACTTTTAGCAAATTTCAACTTGGCTCTTAACAAATACAATCCTCTAAAAAGGGTAAACCTTTAGAAGCCCAAAACATTCATTTAATGACATTGATTCAAGTAAACAATTTAAAGATGCATTTGTTGTGCTTAAAGAGAATCTAAAACAGAGAGGTTGATATATACAACATATTTATCATGGTAATGGTAACTACTTTTCCTATTTTTGTTATTAAATAACTCAAAATAGTACATGGACCCAAGTTGAGCTTATTAACCAAACTTGACCTCTTGGACTCACAACTAAACCAACCAACTGCCTCTTGAGATAGCACAAGGATTCCTCAATCATTTTGAAAGAAGAAAAAGAAACTATAAAAGGGGAAAGTAATCCATAGTGCCGAAAGGCAGCCAACATTTTTGAGAATTCAAACATGGAATAGTGAAAAGGAGAACTCATGTATTCAATAGTCTTTAGGGTCACTAAACACTCATAACACTCGGACATAGCGTATTGCTAGGTAAAGAGGCTGCCACAAGCAAGAACGGGATTCAAATATACTTTAGATATGACCACAACCGGGCTGTCCACTTCCTTATGAGCACACGATCAACCATAGATGAAAGCAAACCAACGAAAACTGTTTTGTATTACGTATTTCACGACTAAATCAGCAAATTACTATTCAACAGAAAAAAACATGAATGGAAAATAAAGTTCAAACTTAAATCAAATGGTTGACATATCCTCGGAAAAAAAATCTTCCAGTTAACTTCTGAACTCGCATTCAAATGTCCCGAAAGGCAACACAATAATGTTCTCAAAGCACACAGTTAATCCTCCTTTAAAGTTTAAAACTTGTGAAGCGCTTTTAAGCTAAGCCAAAAGCTGATTTTCATGCAAGCCTAGAACATATCAAAATAACTACTACCATGTACAAGTATTCCAACCACCCAAAAGAAGTTACAATAATCCTGTAATAGCCGGCTGAACATACATCAAGTTTCAAGCCTCTTTCATGCCAAAATGAAGGTTGTCAACACCTTGCTTGCACACAACCAAACAACTATATAACTAAACAACTACTGCCACATTCCAATCTTCAAATCGAAATCATAGTGACGTTAAATAGATAGCTAACCACACTTAAAGTAAAACATCAAACTTCATAGACACTTATTCGATGAAGATAACCAAACGGCCAGAACAACTACTTTTCATTTCACATCTTCTACGCCAAAAATCAGCCAAACAAGAACAACCAAAACTCACACGAATCAATGGATCACAAAACTAAACATAAAGTAATTAGACGGGATAGAATTTACCTTGTGTTGAGCATAGATTGAGGCCGTTGAGTGTCGAGTTCCAAACTAGCGACTTCTGACTCCGATTCCGAATAACAAACAAGACAACAAGAGGAAAACGAACAATGAGTATCCACCAAAATCAGAGAAAACGAATTGGCTAGCTGTTTGTGATAATTTTCTGATGATTAACTGATTTTCGGATCTTTTTTTTTTTTTCGTTCGTCTGTCTATGTGTGTGTTTGCGTCCGTCTTTTTTCTTGTGTGTTTCTTTGTGTGTCTCCTTTTGTAGCCGAAATTCTAAGGCTCCAACGGTTTCTTTCCAAGAATTCAAAATTTGAATTCTTGGAAAGCCAAGTTGCAAAAGAAATGATGAAAATCAGAGAAAAAGGAAGATGAGATGCCTACCTTTTCAGACGGATTTGAAAGAGATGGTGACGGGTCGGCGGTGTGGAGCAGACGGTCGGCTGGGTTTCCTCTTTTTCGAGGTCTGCCACCGGCGGTGACGACCTTTTCGAGGCTACAAAAAGCCTCCGAAAAGGGAAAGGGACGCTGTGAGGTGACGGGAGAGGGTGTGGTCGCCGTTTGCCCGCAAAATCCGGCGGGTCTTTGGGGGTTTGGGCGGCGGCAGCAGGTGGACGAAGTGGGGGTTGTCGGTTGATTTTAGGATGGGAGGGGTCTGCTGGTTTGTGTAGCTGAAGGTGGAGTGAGAGAGTGGAGAGAATAGGGATTAGGGGTGGGTTTAGTTGAGGAATTGGGCTGGTGGGGGCGATTTGGGCCGAATGGGTAATGGGCTAGGAAAAAATGGGTTGGGTTAGGAAATTAGGTAATAAGAATTTGGCCCAATAATTGGTAAATGAATTAGTTTGTAGAAAAAAAATAATTTCCCTAGTCGTTTTCCACTTAATTAATTTAACGATGCATTCTTTCATCCCGATTAATTTCAAATACTTATATAGTTGACTTAAACATAATTTTGGTACGCATAATCGTAATCCTCAATTGATAGAACAATATTTAGGAAATGTTATAGCGATACGACAAATCTCATTTAGAGTTTGAAATAAAAGTTACTATACCAATATCTTGTTAAAAAGAATGAATTATAAAATATTTTTGGGGTGATTTTATAAGATACAAGATTATTAGTGATTAATTATTACAAAAAGTAAAGGAAATCATTTTTAAAAATGATTATTGGTGCCAAAATTTATGAAAAATTAATATAGAAATAAGAAAATTATTTTGGAAAAGTCCTCGGGATTAAGAAGCATATAAAAATTAATTATGGAAAAAAAAAGAGGGCCAAAATTAGGTGTCAACAGTCATTAATGCAAGATTTTCCTCCTCATAGTCATTATTCTCAGTGGTCTTTAGAGAGATATTCTTGTCCTTTTTATTAATTCTAATGTCCTTCCCTTGACTCTTCTTCAATTCATAGGTTATTAAGTTTCCAATGAGTTCATCCATGACCAAGGTATCCAAGTCTCTAGCTTCAGTGATGGCATCAACTTTGCTTTCACAGGATTTAGGTAGTACACTAAGAAGCTTTCTAACATCCTTACCTGAAGGTATGCCCTCTCCTAGTGAGTAAATTTCATTGAGGATAGCAATGAACCTTATATGCATATACTGGATGGTTTCTCCTTCCTTTATCCTAAAGAATTCATACTGCCTATTTAGGTTATCTATTTTGGCTTTCTTTACAGTAGTGATACCTTCAAGTGCAGTTTGGAGTGTGTCCTAAATTTTCTTTGCATCTTGACAGGAGGAGATCCTGTTATACTCATCAGGTCCAATACCACAGATCAAGATCTTTCTAGCTTTAACATTGTTTTGAATGTCTATCTTGTCAGTAGCGTTCCATTCCTTCATGTCCTTGGGAACATGTTCCTTTCCTTCCTCCACTGCCTTTATAGGGATAAAGGGGTCATACAGAACAACATTCCCCAAGTCAGCACTTTCTCCCTGAGATGGTCCATCATTTTATTCGTCCACCAGCCATACTACTTGCCATTGAACAATGGTGGTCTTGTTTGAGAAGAGCCTTCCTGAGCAGTTGAAGGGGTAGCCATTTGATCCTTTTCAGGTGTTAACCTTTAATGAAAAGTCCTGCTCTGATACCAATTAAAGAAAGTTGGTGCCCACTACTTAACTCAGGGACCAGGTCCTTAGCGCAATTTCACTCAAAGTAGTAAGTAAATTAACAGAAAAATTTAATGTGGCAAACTCCCTAACTCCGGGAGAAAATAACCAAGAACTCACTTTCACTAACTCTTCAAGTTTTATGATTACAACTCAATAATCAAAGGAACTAACTCTAGTACCTAACTCAAACAATAAAATCTTATTATTTCAACTCACTCAAACTCTCTCAATCAAAGAAGTAAAACCCACTTCTCGTTACAACTCTCACAAACTCTCTTTCAAGAAGCCAAACCCACTTCTTGCTACACGTCTCACAAACTCTCTCAAGAAGCCAAACTCACTTCTTGTTAGAAGCCTCACAACACACATTCTTTGTCCTAACAATCATATAGGATTGAACTAGAAACAAATCTCTCTTTGTGTCTTTATTTGGAAAGCTTGTTTGAGATCTCTATTGCTTGAGAATACTCCTTTTCAGCCTTGTGTAATAGGTGGTTGAATTCTTTATAGATCCAATGATTTTATAGAGATCTCAAGCTCTCTCCTTTTTTTTGAAAGGAAAAGCCAGTCCTTTCCTTGTAGAAGTTGGTATCCACCTGGAACAGTTCACTCCTTGTTTGATTTGGACGCGACTTCTTTCTTCTTTCTTCATACGTTCGCTGCCTTGGATCTTTCCTTCTTTCTTCACACGTTTTGCTCTCTCCTTCTTTGACTAGGATGCTACCTTTTATAGTTAGTTTCCATAAATATATTTTTACCAAAAATAGGTTTTGCCTCATTATCAAAACTTGTTTGACAAGGTTCTTCAAATCCTAGGGGATACACCTATATCGGGTGAAATATCCTTAAGGATAGTGTCTTTAACACGCATCAAGCTAAGTTATGAAGAATTCCTACAAGTAGTTTTGGTGAAGTATTTTTTGTAAGATTTTTAACAATCTTAAGGATATTTTAAACTTTGTTCTTATGAAAAATACTATCTCCCTCTCCCAAAAATAATATTGAAAAAAATATATTCCATGAATTGCTTTGGTGGGAATGCTTCGTGGGGTTGGCTTGGAATTGCTAAAGGTTACAACTTTATTCCAAGTACATTTGAGTTCTGGAGAGAATGTGGGTTTATTGACAAACAAAGTGGAGAAAATTGAAGATAGATACAACATGGATATTAAGGGAGTTATTATTGTGAAACATAGCTGGAATATATGGGTTGATATTGGCAAACAAGATACCTTACTATTGGAGGTAATCTTGCACAATTGATGTTCCATTTCAATTGCTCATATTAATAAGGTATGTAGACATGCTATAATTTGTGCTATATATCTTAAGAAGGAAAATTATGTATTTGTGTATGTAACACACTGAGCTACTATATCACTCAATGTAAAAGATTTCGAGAAATGATAATCACGCTAAATAAAAATAAATTTATTGAAGCAGATAATATAATTGGTGTGGTCATTTCTCAAATGAATCTTGTGGCTGATATGTGAAAGATTGGGTGTTAGACTTTTGTGCTACTAAGCATATTTGTGCTAATAAAAGTAATAATTCATGTCTAGATTTACTAGCTATTTTAATATTGTATATAAGTTTTTATATGATAATTATTCTTTAGAATTTTATATTACATTGTGAAACCATATAACATACTATTTAATAGTAATTCAATTGTAATTTGAAGAAAGTTGGTGCCCATTACTTATCTCAGGAACCAGGTCCTTAGCACAAATTCCACTTAAAATATTAAGTAAATTAACAAACAGAATTTATGTGGAAAACCCCCTAACTCCAGGAGTAAGAACCACGAACTCAACTTTACTCACAACTTTAATTTTATGATTACAACTCAATAATCAAAGGAACTAGCTCTGGTACCTAAACTCAAACAATACACTAATATTGTTTCTTCTTACAAACTCTCTCAAACTCTCTTTCTCTCTATCTCTCTCTCACAAGAAGCCAAATCCACTTATTGATACAAGCCTCACAAACACATACTCTGTGTCTTAACAATCACGCAGGATTGTACTAAGAACAACTCTCTCTTGTGTCTTCTTTGGAATAGTTTGTTTGAGATCTCTATTACTTGAGAATACTCCTTCTCAGCTTTGTGCAATAGGTGCTTGATTTCGTCTTAGATCCAATGCTTTCATAGAAGTCTCAAGATCTCCTCTTCTTGAAAGGAAAAGACAATCCTTTCCTTGTAGGAGTTGGTCGCCGCTTAGGATCTCTCCTTGTTGAACTTGGACGCGCCTTCTTTCTTCCTTCTTTACACATTTTGATCTCTCATTCATTGACATGGATACTACCGTTTATAGTTATTTCCAATAAATATCTTTTTACCAAAAATAGGTTTTGCCTTATTATCAAAACTAGTTTGACAAGGTTTCTTCAATGTTTCCCTTTTTTATGATGGAAAACTCTATCCTATTTTTGAAAAAACTTGTAGTAACTGTGGAAACAATTTGATCAAGGTAGTACACTCTTTTCAAGAGAAATATTTTGATCCAGGTTCAGCATTTATAGCAACCAACCAGTATCACATAAGCACATTTCCATCACAATATTAGCACACTTTCTTCCCCTTTTTGACATCATTAAAAAGCAGAGTAATATATCAAGCAGCTGAGCCTTAAGCATCCATTCAACAATAAGCATCATGCAAGAGTTAAGAGGCAGTAATGCATGAATATCAATATAGAACATATTAAGCCAACCAGTGGCTCCAACACAAAACATATCAAAGTTAGTTACAAAAATAATTTTCTGTAAATGAGAGCCAATCACAAGAGGAATTTAGGGGTATAGAGTAGGGACAACTACGGAGGATCAGGGTGCAGGCTTGGGAATAAGGTTCATAAAAGACTGGATGTTATCGAGGTGTTTTGTTTGCTGTAGCATCATCTCAGTCCTTAGAGAGTCCACTTGTCCCTGGGAAGCTGCCAGACTTTCCTTCGAGGCAACATTCTTCTTCTTTAGCAGAGCAATCTCCTCATGTGCATCTTCTAGGTCCTCTAAGGATTGAGTCATGGGACTAGAACTCTTTTTCTTTGGAGCTTGTGTAGGCACACAGTCACATTTCTCCAAGGTGGAGAGAGTTATCATGTCCTTTTTGGTAACTCCTTCTATTTTCCTTAGAGGTACATCAAAGCTTCTGAACACCTCTGTCAGCAGAAAACCATAGCCTAAACCATGAGGACCAGTCCTGGGGGAAGTTACCATACCCATGTGCTTGATCATTAGTGCTAGTATGTTTACCTTCTCATCTAAGTCCAGGGCATTCATATACCCCATGTCCTTGAAGCTAGCCTCATGCCTCCTTTTTTCTCTAGGCAATATCTCCTTGTTCACAATCTCGAACAAGAGCTTGTGATTAGGATACATTTCCCCTATGAAAACTTTCCTTTCTCCCTTCTTCTCCTTCCCCTGAGAGAAATTCCTAGTTAATATGCAATCCTTATCTGTTTTCCACACATATTTTTCAAGACCCTCAGAAGGTACAAATAGGATTTCTCATAATCTAGCAGGGTCAAATACAATTTCTACTCCTTTAACTTGTGAGCTTACAACCCACCCATCCAACAACTTCAATTTGGCATAGAATTCTATCACCTCTTTTCTATGTACCATAGGTTTAACAATTTTAAACAAGTGACCCCAACCTTGGAAATCTAGCCTATCTAGAAGCTGAAGAATAAAATGATTTTATAGTACCTCAGAATCAAGAATTCTCCCCTTCAGGAGAGGTTGTGTGGAGTAGTAATTAATGGGCCCTAGTCTCAAGAACTTCTCATAATTCTTGTTGGTTTTTCCAGCCTTAGGGGTGGCAAGTTCTTCTCCATCTTCCTCTTTTACTAGTTCCCTATCCAGGTCTATGGGTTTATCATCATCACCTATCTTCTTCTTCCCTCAAACCACCCTAGCTTTTTTCTTCTCAGCCTCTTTCTGAGCACCATCAACCTTTTTTTGCTAAAGGGTTTTCTTGGTGGAAGAGAGGGTGAGGGTAGAGAGTTAATGGAGGATTTTGATAGGGGTTTCACAATAGCCCTCTTTTTTGATCCATGAATGACAGCGGACTCAACCCCAGTATACTTAGGGACTAGACGAATATGTCCATCGCTATTAATTTCTTCTTTGTTATGAGAGGAAGGTTTGGGGATTATAGACGGAGGGGCATCTTGGTCAGTTTCATCTGTACTCTATGAGTAGTTCAGAGAGTTGGACTTTTAGATTTGAGGAGATGAAGGTTTAAGGGGAGAAGCTAGTGGTGAAAGAGCAAAGGGAAAAGTGGGAGAGGGTGATCTTGAAGGTTTTTCCCCCTGAGTGGGTGAGCCTTGTGGTGAGGTGGAGTCCTCATCATCAGAGTAATCCACAAGCAAGTGGAAAGGGGAGGGAGTGGGTTTGGTAGACAATGAAGCCATGGGAGAAAGCCTGGATATTTTTGGTGAGTTTAGGGAAGATGAGATCAAGTGGAGTATGAGAGAGGGTTTCGTGAAGGTGAATGGTTTCATGTACATGAGGTGCTTGAGGTGATGGTTGTCAGATTTTGAAAAGAGGAGTCTATGGTAGCAAGTTCAGTTATTTGATTTTCCCGCTTGGGAATTTGTCTTATTTGAGTAAGTGGAGCTCTTATGAGGATCATGTTCTCATGACAGATAAATATCACTTCTGTATACTAATTTTGACAGTCTTGTAAGGAAGTGCGTACCTTGAGGATCAGATCCCTAAGTGCTTTTCTCAGAAGCTTTTTAACACATGTTTCTCTTACTGCATAGATATTCCCCCGTAGATCTGTACCTCTTCTTGTCATACAAATAATAATCTTTGATTTTTTTTGTTAGGACCATATTTCCACCTTAAGACTTTGTAGGAGAGAGGAAATCAACTTTGTTTTTAGTTATTTTTCTAGAGCAAGCATTGTCAAGGTATCCAACCTTGCTCATTCCACTCTTCCTTTCCTGGAAAAAGGTTAGTGACTCATTCTGGGTACCTAGATCAGCTTGGGACCACTTTTATGAGTGAAATGATGAATTAAGTCTTTATTGGCCCAATAGGGAAGCTCCCTTTTGATAGAGAGGTTTCTTCTCAACTCCTTGGACCTGAGTTTTGTTGACACTTTTCACATTTCTTTGCTCAGATTGAGTTGGACATTTCCTCTTGACTTTGTTGACAAAGTTCAGGTTCCTTTGATCAACTTTTAGATGAATTGGACATTGAATCTTGAGATGTCCTTCCTTTCCACATGTAGTACACACCATATTCATTGATTAGTTTGGTTTACAGGACTCATGACTAAATCCTAACCCATGCTTAGAGGTGGTTTGACTGTTATGAATATGGGAAAGAAGAGTTGAGGACTTTGTCCATTTCTGATTGTGCTCTAGCTCAATCTTGGCTTTATTCAAATCTCTTTTTAGGGAATTGTTTCTTTAAGACATCTCTGTGACCCTTGTCTTGAGTTTTTTGATGTCCTATTCCAAGGATTGTTGGAGTGCAGTGGCCTGATTTTTTCCTTTGTTAGAGAACTCTTTAAGGGAGTTCTTTAAAGAGCCATTTTCTTCCTCAAGACTTTCACTTTCCATTCTTAGATATGCATACTCATTCAGCAGACTCTCTTTCTCAGCACATACTAAATATTATGCATCTAAGAGAACTGCTAAGAGAGTTTCAAGCCTTCTTTTGGAGTAGGTATGTAGGTTGGGCCTGAGGTCAGAAAAGCACACCTTAGTATCATCTGAATTAGTGTTAGTGTCTGGCTCAGAGCATGCCATGAGGCAAGTGGTGTTTCAGCTGACTCTCCCTCTTCTGAATCACTTTCAGAGTCACTTATAACTATAAGGGCTAGGGTGTCCTCTTCCTTTACTTCAACCATGGCAACTAGTGACTGATTATGAGAGTCCTTCTCATCATACCCATCACCATGTTCTCCCATAGCAGTTAGGGCCCTTTGAACTGCTAAGTCAGCTTCTTGAGAAGTCATCTTCCTATCAGATGGAAGGGTGAACTTCTGATTTTGATATCTGGGCTTTTCTGTGATAGCCTTCTTATGTTCTATAGGCCATAAGGAACATAATTTGATGAAGTGATTTGGACTGTCACACTTATGGGACAATTGAGCATCCCTTTCCTGAACTTTGGGGGGTTACTTTGAAGGTTTTGTCCCTTTTTGAACATTCTTTAGAACCTTCTAGTCACTAATGCAAGATCTTCTTCCTCATAATCAGCTACTTCAGTGGTCTTGAGAGAGATAGTCTTGTCTTTTCTGTTAGTTCAAATTTTCTTTCCTTGAATTTTCTTTAGTTCATAGGTTGTTAGATTTCCAATGAGTTCATCCATGACCAGGGTATCTAAGTCTCTAGCTTCAGTGATTGCTTTAACTTTGCTTTCCTAAGATTCAGGCAGTACACGTAGGAGTTTTCTAACAGCCTTTCCAGTAGGAATATCTTCTCCTGGGGAAAAGATTTCATTGAGAATAACAATGAACCTTGTGTGCATATTTTGAATGGTTTCTCCTTCCTTCATCTTGAAGAGCATTACCTATTCAGGTTGTTTATTTTTGCCTTTTTCACAGTAGTGGTACCTTCATGTGCAGTCTGCAGGGTGTCTGAAATTTGCTTTGCATCTTGAAAGGAAGAGATCCTATTGTACTCATCAGGTCCAATACCACAAATCAAGATTTTTCTAGCTTTAACATTATTTTGAATGGTTATTTTGTCAGCATCATTCCATTCCTTCCTGTCCTTGGGAACATGTTCCTTCCTTTCCTCAACTACCTTCAGAGGGATAGTAGGTCCATCTAGAACAACATTCCATAAATCAACACTTTCGCCCATGAGATAGTCCATCATTCTATTCTTTCACCAACCATAGTAGTTACTATTGAGTAGTGTGGTCTTGTTTGGGAAGAGCCTTCCCCGTTGGAGGGACAACCATTAAATTCTTTTCAGGTGTTAACCTTTAACAAAAAGACCTGCTCTGATACCAATTGATGAAATTTGATCCCCACTACTTATCTCAGGAACCAGGTCCTTAGCACAATTTCACTTAAAGCAGTAAGTAAATTAACACACAAAATTTATGTGGAAAACCCCTAACTCTAGGAATAAAAACCACGAACTCAACTTTACTCATAACTTCAATTTTATGATTACAACTCAATAATCAAAGGAACTAGCTCTATACCTAAACTCAAACAATACAGTAATATTGTTTCTTCTCACAAACTCTCTCAAACTCTCTAACTCTCTTTGCTGTATCTCTCTCTCACAAGAAGCCAAACCCACTTCTTGTTAAAAATCTCACAAACATACACTCTATGTCTTAACAATCACGCATGATTGTACTAAGAACAACTCTCTCTTGTGTCTTCTTTGGAATAGGTTGCTTGAGATCTCTATTGCTTGAGAATACTACTTCTCAGCTTTGTGCAATAGGTGCTTGATTTTGTCTTAGCTCCAATGCTTTTATAGAAGTCTCAAGCTCTCTTCTTCTTGTAAGGAAAAGATAATTCTTTCCTTGTAGGATTTGGTCGCCACCTAGGATCTCTCCTTGTTGAACTTGGACGCGTCTTTTGTAACACCCCAAAAATCCTAAGCTAATATCCGAACCTTTTTCCATGAGTGTAAGGATAATTTTCCTAGTGTGGTGAGTGCCTTGGATATGAATCATGTTCATAAGAAACTCCTATCATCAAGTTAAGTTGCAAGCACCTCACCTAAGTAAGTTTTCATGTAAGACTAAACTATGGTAAAATTAAAACGCTCATTACTCCTAGCATATAACGAGTTAGGTAGTCTAGTACCCACCAAATTAAAGGTTTTAGAGTCTTATTTCCAATACCACTGACCGCGTATTAATCCAAGTCCGAAGTAAAAAGTTATGGGCAATTTACTGTAGCACTATCAGTGACTACGGACAAGGATGACGAACCGTGGTTCTGAACCACGGTCCGTACTGTGACTCATGATTTCTAACCTGAACTTTAAAATTTTCATCTTTAAAACCAGTGGTTGGTTCATGACTCATAGACCAAAACTACGATCTATAGAGTGACCCGTGGTTTATCAAAATTCAACTTTTCTTTCCTAGATTCCACGAGTGACTTGATAAATCATCATTTTGATCTACGCTCCATCCTGTAACTCATGGAATCACCTTCAGAAAGGGTCCAAGTCATCTAAATTCCATGAGTGGTTTGACGACCCATCAACCCATTCTACGACCCATCCTTCCATCCGTAATTCCTGAGGTTTAGAGGATCCTCATTTCCTGAAGTTAAAACCACGAGTGACATAAATCACGGACCATAAAGTGACTTGTAGAATGAAATTTTAGTAGACTCTCAAAAGTGATTCCTAAAACTATGGACCAGATGACGGTCCGTCATTCACTTTGACAGTCTGTAGACTGACTCGTGGTCCCTGAAGACGAGTCATTTTATCATTTTTTCCAAGCTTAAGTCCCGGGGTATTTTTGTAATTTTTTACTCTTTTAACTCCTATATTAAGTCGTTTTAAGCCTATTTAAAAGGGTTTTTATTCCCACTAGCCCTCAATTCTCTCCCATTCTTTCAATCAAGTTTCAGAAGAAGAAAATGAGTTCCGCCCTCTCAAGCTTTAAGTTAGGGTTTCATGTCCAAGTCTTCATCCTCAAGTTCCAAGTTAAGAAAGCTTCTAGTTCAGGTATGTGGGTATTCAACAATGGGTTCCTCTCACCCTTGTGCCAAAAACCCTCAATTCTTATTTTGAATTATGAACTTATGAAATTTGGGTTTTGATCTAAATTGGGGAAAAACTTATGAAATCAGTTTCTAAGCATCAATTCATGGTTTCTTATTGTTTATTTATAATTTGATTATGATTCCTTGATTGGTTTAAAAATCCCATGCATTAAAGTTGATTTCTAGCATGATTCCTTTCAAGTTGTGTTTTTCTAAGTAAGTGTCCTTACTCAATCCTCTTGAGCTTTTCTATTAAGTATTTTCTCATGATTCCTCCATGGATTTTAAGTTCAATTTCATGCATTGATATTGTGATCTCAAGTACCTTATGTAAATTGCATGCCTAATTCATCAAGTATAAATTTAGAAAGAAAGGTATGTTTTGAACTATGACTATGCTAAGTTTATAAGAACTTATGGTTTGAATTTGCATGACATTAGACATGCTCTTATGTTTTTCCAATTATTTGACACTTGAGATGTCACAAGTATTATATGAGCTATATGTATGTTTTGAAAGTAGTATTTAGCACTGAGCAATGAGGGTCTAAGTAACCCAAGTCTAAAATTACATTACCGAAGTAGGAAAAGAGGGTCCTCGTTAGTAGAGAGTGTCTCCTCACGCATATGAAAGAAGGACCTCATTAGTAGAGAGTGTCATCCCATGTTTAGGTCCTCGTTAGTAGAGAGTGTCTCCTCACGTTTATGAAATAAGGACCTCATTAGTTGAGAGTGCCACCTCATGTTTATGAAAAAGGATCCTTGTTAGTAGAGAATATCTCCTCATGCTTATGAAAGAAGGTACTCGTTAGTTGAGAGTACCCTTCACGTATATAAAAAAGGAGTCCTCGTTAGTTGAGAGTGCCTCCTCGGTTACTTATGAAAAGGAATTCCATGTAGCTCACATGGTCTATTATCGGTTATAAGAAACTACCGTACGAATGCTTTCAAGTTTTCTAAACTATTTGATATCTTATTTGAGGTTTTGACTTTGTAATGATCCTTCTGGTCGTTCTCGCGTTTACGCTTTCCTTGTGCCATAGGAGCTGAGTATCAAAATCGTGCGATAATAAATTGCGTTCGTATTAACTTAATCTTCATCCCGTAGCAAGGCTTGCGAGTATAAAATTGAGAATTTTATTAACATCGTGCGTATTTAAAAATATTTTATTTAAAAGTTGAATGTGGTAAAAAATTATATTTTTATTGCTTTACTAAAATATTTTAAATGTATATGAAATATACTTTTGTTATAATATATTTGTGTATATTTTTATTTCATAAGAGTTCTATAAGTTATTAGTATTTTAACGGAGATAGTTAGTTAAGTTATGTTGAAATTTATTGTTATAATATAGTAGATTTTATTAGAAATGATTTTCTATTAATTATGATATATTCAAAAAGTTATATGTATTTACCATGAATTTATGCAATACCCTAATATATACATAACGGGATAAAAATCTTGTGGTGTGCCACCTCCACTTCCACGTGGAAGTGGAGGGAGTGTCCAACAAATGAGTAATGGTAGGTGGCCATCTTAGCTTTTATTAGTAATTAATGACAGCATATTAATTGATTAAATATTCCATAGTCCATTTATATAAAGGCTTAAGGTTACTAGTTTCTGAGGTGAGTTTTCTTTAAAAAAGGAAAGTTTCTTCTTTCAACAACTTGTTTACTATGTATATATAAATTATTGTGGAGAGTTGAAGAAGAACCATTTGTTTGACAATATACTTTATTGAATTCCCAAAAGCAAAATCGATTATCTACGTCAAGTTATTCAAGCCTAAATTCGAGTTTGATTTTGTTTCGGAGCTTCTTGGAGCGGTTCATGCTTGGACATCATCGTCCTAGAAGCTTCTCATCAGACGACAGGTAGGTTACGGTTTAACTCTTTAGACTTCGCATATATAGAATAAAATTGTATTAATGGGCATCCTTGAGTTGGGTTTATTAGGTTGGTACCACAGACCTTGACCGCTTTTCCATGATTCATCCATTTCCTTCCTCCATTGTATGTAGTATTCTCAGTAGTTGATATTATCACCCTTGTGGTCCTGTGAGGCCTTGTTGATTCTGGAACATAGAAGGTGGGTTATTGGGAATGTCCGCGAGGTCCTGGGTATAGAAATATTCTTCTTGGCTGGTTATGCTTGCTTAGTAGTTTTGGAGCCTGTGCAGGGCCGTTAGGTTGATTGTGAGCTGCTGGGCAGCTATCTGTGTTGATTATTCATTTACATGCATATAAAGAGGATTTATCCACGTTTTACTATGATTTTTGGCTTCAGGCCTACAGGGACTATTTTTCTAAACTTTGCATGGCCCCAGGGGCTAGTTTTCGATGGAAATGAATTGGGAAATGATTTGATTTAACTGGTGGATCTTTTGGGGTAAAGAAAGTCAAATTATGATTTCTATCACCAGTTTTACTATTAACGCTAGACTCGGCAGGGACGGGGTGCTAGTTGAGTTTTCTTACTATTTTAGATGATTTTAGTATCGGTCAGACCGAGCACCTGAGATGATTTTCTACTGTTTAGACCAGATTAAGCTCAGGCACCCTTGGAGGGGTTTTGAGGAATAATCTACTAGTTTAGTCCTGGACAGGGTCTGGGCAGGCATATTCGAGACTGGGTCTCTATCTTGAACCCAAACTTGCTTCTGAATGACATGTTTTGATACTGAGTTTTAGTATGGGGTCTGGGACCTCCATGGACCTTGCTGTCCAGGCCTGAGGTTTTGGGCTGCGTGTGTCAAAGGGAGGGTATATAATGGAGTAGAGGTATACGGGCAGTGTCCTTCCATGGAACCTACCTGCTAGGCCCGATCTGCACCGGAGGGGGTACATACAGAGATACCATTTCACTTGAGATCTTCATGCATCACATCATTCATTGTTTGAGGCTCCACCCTTGTTTTCTATTTGGTGATTGTACGCTCTGGTAGTATGGGATGCCAGAGGATTTATTTTCACTTATTTGTGTTCCTCGACTGTATGGGCGGCTGAGGAATGGTAGGTAGACTCTTGTTATTTACTTACGCAATTGTTCCCTGTTACGGTTAAGTATGAAATTGGTTTCTACTAGGCTGTTAGTTTCTGGATTTGAGATTGACATGATTAGTTGAGTTTGATTCCTGTCTCCGAGCATGCCTATCATTACTCTTCCCATCTTCCTCTTACACTTAAGGTTACTGGTATACCGTCTATTTCATAAACTTATTATGTATATACTGTTATTGCAAGGATCCCAGGTGCGTTGTTTCTTACTTTCACTTGTGCCTGTGCGTATATATTCTACTTGCTATCCTTGTATTTTGCTCTTTTGTCTTCCCTCTGGGCTAGTTTCTGTGTACTTTTTTGTTGATTTTTGTGACTGCTTGTTTCTATTCTGTCTGTTATTACTCTTTTATCTTATATGTGCCTAGTTGGCCTATGATACCTACTGGGTACCTTATGCTTCACATTTGATGCTCACCCTACACACTGCATCCTCTGGTGCAGATCCTAGTGTGAGCCATTGCCATTAGCTTGTGGAGACTCGTGCGAGATATTGTTTTGTCATATTCCAGATCGAGGGTGAGCTCTTGGCTACTGGAGCTTAGATTTAGTTTATCTTTTGCTTATGTACTCTATTACCACTCGTAGACATTTATGTATATATTATTTTGGATCCTTTCGTACTTATGAAATGTAGATTTAGCTCTATACTATGATACCAGGTCTAGGGTTGGCTTTGGTGCCTGTATATACACCTGTTGTTCTTTCCGTTATCTTAGGTATCCCTTGTTTCTACCTATTTTATGTATTCTTCTGCTTGTTGGTTAGATAGTAGCCCATTACTAACCGTTTTGGGCTACGAGAATTAGTTCGCCTACTGTGGGGTTGTAGGTGCCATCATGACTGAGAAAGTGGGTTGTGACAGCTTGGTATTAGAGCCTAGGTTTACCGGTGTCATCGGTATAGGAGCTAATGTCTAGTAGAGTCCTGCGGATCGGGGCAGAGATGTCTGTACTCAATCTTCGGGAGGCTACAATGGCATCTTAGGAAATACTACTGTCTTATTGCCTCTATATCATGCGTCTTATCGTTAATGGCTTCCTAAAATCTCATTTATTCTAGTTCATTCTTTGGCGGATGATTCATACGAGAGCAATTTACCAAACTTATCCAGGGTTCTATGACCGTATCTGAGTACGATACCTGCTTCCACTAGCTTGATCTATTTGGGGTTATGATCATGACTACAGAGCCTAATAAAGTTTTTAGGTTTGTCTGGGGGGTTGCGAACAGAGCTTAGACAACCAGCGGAGATCTTAGTTGCTAGTGGTTGGTCATTTCAGGCTATTACAGACTATGTCCATATAGTGGAGGACTTGCACCAACCTGATCAGTGGGATAGAGATAAGAGACCTTGTTATCAGGGTAGCTTCAGTGATTATCGACAAAGTGGTAGAGGTTCGGGCCAGTGGGACCGGGCTCACCAACCATAGCAGCACCAGGGTCTGTCCAGCCGACCGATTCAGGCTTTACTTTAGACTTTTGGTAGTACCTAGTTCGAGCAGGTTCAGAGCAACCATCAGGGTTATAGCGGTCAGTCTTCGAGGGGTACAACTTCTGGGGCATCAGGCTGTGGTGGCCCTATGGGTTCAGCTGGTTCATCCCAATAGAGTAGGTTTTCAGGAACTTGTTTTACTTGTGGTGTGATTGGTTATTTTGCTAGAGATTGCCCCAGAGAGGTATAGTTCAGCCCGCAGCTCAGCTGGCTTAGCCTATGCTAGCAGTTCATCCACCGGTTAGTAGGGGTGGCGGTCGGGCAGGTGGAGGTCCTCGTCAGTTCTATGTGGTCCCTGGGAGACCGGAGGTAGAGGCCTCGGATGCTGTGATTACATATATAATTTCTGTGTGCAATCAATCTGATATGGTTTATTTGATCCTGGATCCACTTGTTCAAATATATCTTCCTACTTTCTGCCTTGTTTAGGGTTGGCTAGTGAGCCATTATCTATTCTTATTTCTATTTTGGCCCCAGTAGGAGATTCTTTAGTAGTGGATTGGATTGTGAGATCATGTGTGATATCTGTTTGTGATTTGGAGACTTGGGGTGATTTGATAATACTCGATATGTTAAATTTTGATGTAATACTGGGCATGGATTGGTTATCCCCTCACCATGCGGTTTTGAATTGTTATGCCAAGACCATTATCATAGCCGTGCCTAATGTATCCCCGGTTGTGTGGCAGGGTTCTGGAGCTATCTGCGTCGAGTGTTTCAATTGAAAGAGGAAGGGAGACAACTCAAATGCCAGCATTAGCCATGCACCGTCTGGGAACATCTCTTGTCTTCGAGCTAGGGAGTTGATTTTCATTGGTGTTTAGCTTATCTAGCATATGTTCGAGATGTTAGTGCTGACCCTTCATCTCCTGAGTCTGTTCATATGGTTAGAGACTTCTTAGATGTGTTTCCTACCGACCTGCAAGGTCTTCCGCCTGAGAGAAATATTGATTTTGCTATTGAGTTAGAGCCGGGAACCATGCCTATTTCTATTTCTCCTTACCGTATAGCTCCTGCTGAGTTGAGGGAGCTTAAGGAGCAGCTCCAGGATCTGTTAGCTAAGGGGTTTATTAGACTGAGTGTGTCGCCTTGGGGTTCTCCTGTTCTCTTTGTGAAGAAGAAGGATGGGTCGATGCCGATGTGTATTAATTATCGCTAGCTGAATAGGGTGACAGTGAAGAATAGGTATCCGATGCCGAGGATTGATGACTTGTTTGATCAGCTTCAAGGTTCAATCATGTTTTCAAAGATTGATTTGAGGTTCGGCTACCATCAGTTGAGAATTAGGGTGGAGGACATCCCTAAAACAACATTCAGGACATGTTATTGCCATTATGAGTTCCTGGTAATGTCTTTTGGGTTGACTAATGCCCCCGCAGCCTTTATGAACTTGATGCACAGGGTGCTTAGCCCGTATTTGGATTCATTTGCGATAGTTTTCATAGATGACATCTTGGTATACTCGCAGAGTAGGGATGATCATGAGCAGTACTTGAGGACTATACTCCAGACTTTGAGATATCATCAGTTTTATGCCAAGTTCTCAAAGTACGAGTTTTGGCTTGAGTCAATTGCATCCTAGGGCACGTGATGTCTAAGGATGGGATTAGGGTTAATCTGGGAAAGATTTCAGTGGTTTGTGATTGGCCTAGACCTACTACTGTTACTGAGGTCCATAACTTTATTGGGTTAGCAAGTTACTACATAAGCTTCATTCAGGGATTTTCTTCCATAGCAGCACCCTTGACGATGCTGACTAGGAAGAATGTCCCATTTCAGTGGTCGGATCAGTGCGAGGATAGCTTTCAGAGGCTTAAGGCCTTATTGGCTTCAACTCTAGTTTTGACTTTGCCGATTGAGGGTCAGAGCTTCTCCGTGTATTGTGATGCTTCCGGGGTTGGTATTGGTTGTGTATTGATGCAGCAGGGTCGAGTGATAGCATATGCATCAAGGCAGCTAAAGGTTCACGAGCATAACTACCTCACCCATGACTTGGAGTTGGTATCAATAGTTTTTGCACTCAAGATTTGGAGGCATTACCTATATGGAGATCACTGTGAGATCTTCACTGATTACCATAGTCTTCAATATATCACGAGTCAGCGAGAGCTGGACTCGAGGCATAGGAGATGGGTCGAGTTACTGAAGGACTATGACTTCACTATTCTATATCATCCGGGCAAGGAAAATGTGGTAGTGGATGTCTTGAGCTGAAAGACGATGAGTATGGGCAGCCTAGCTTCACTTTCAGTTTTTGAGCGATCGTTGGCCTTGGAAATCCAGTCCTTGGCTAACCATTTAGTTAGGCTTGACTTGTCGGATCCTAGCAGAGTTCTCGCTTGTGTAGAGGTTTGTTCTACTTTGATTGATCAGATTCAGAGCCATCAGTTTGAGGATCAACAGTTGTGTGACCTTCGTGATTAGGTTGTCCGGAGTGAGGCCAGTCGGGCTACTCTAGATTCAGATGGGATTCTAAGGTTTGATAGTCGCCTTTGTGTTTCGAGGGTTAGTGATTTGATTCAGTTGATACTTCGTGAGGCACATTGTACTAGATACTACATTCACCCTGGCATAGCAAAGATGTATAGAGATTTGAGACAACTTTACTGGTGAAGTGGTATGAAGCGGGACATAGCGGAGTTTGTATCTCGGTGCTTGAATTATCAGCAAGTGAAGTTTGAACACATAAGACCTGGTGGTTTGATGCAGCGACTTCCCATTCCTCAGTGGAAGTGGGAAGGGATTACTATGACTTCATTGTTGGTTTTCATCGTACTTCTCATGGGTTTGATTCCATATGGGTGATTGTTGATAGGCTGACTAAGTCAGCACATTTCTTGCCAGTTCAACCTTCTTATGGTGCAGAGAGGCTAGATCAGATCTACCTTTGTGAGATTGTTCGGTTGCACGGGGTCCCAGCTGCTATTATTTCTGACCACGACACTCAGTTCACCTCTCAGTTTTAGAGGGCTATTCAGCCAGATTTGGGTACAGAGGTTTAGCTTAGTACTGCTTTCCACCCTCAGACAGATGGCCAGTCCATGAGGACCATTCAACTCTTAGAGGACATGCTTCGGGCTTGTGTTCTTAACTTTGGAGGTTGGTGGGATTAGTTTGTGCCTTTGACTGAGTTTGCTTATAATAATAGTTTCCATTCGAGCATCGGCATGGCACCTTTTGAGGCCTCATATGGTAGGCATTGCAGATCACCGATTGGTTGGTTTGATGGTTTTGAGTCTAGGCCACAGAGTACAGATTTGCTTCAAGATTCTTTAGACCGAGTTCGAGTGATTCAGGACAGACTTCGGGCAGCTCAGAGTAGGCAGAAGAGTTATGCTGATTGTAGACTTCGTCCCCTGGAGTTCAGTGTTGGTGACTTGGTATTCCTCAGTATGTCTCCCATGAAGGGCGTGATGAGATTTGGTCGGCGGGGCAAGCTTAGCCCCAGGTACATTGGGTGGTTTGAGATTCTTCAGAGGGTTGGTAGTGTTGGTTACATGTTAGCTTTGCCTCTGATATTTTCAGCTATGCACTCGGTTTTCTATGTATCAATGTTACAACGGTATGTTCCTGACGAGTCTCATGTATTGCATTGGAATTCGGTTCAATTGGTTGAGAGTTTGTCCTTTGTTGAGGATCCCGTTGCTATACTAGCCAGAGATGTTAGGAGGTTGTGGTCTAGAGAGATTCCAGTTATTAAGGTTCAGTGGAGGCACCGTCCAGTTGAAGAGGCTACCTGGGAGACCGAAAGAGATATGCGGGCTCAGTATCCGCAGCTGTTTGAGCCTTTAGGTACTTTCTTGTCCTTGACTTTCGAGGATGAAAGTCCATTTTAGTAGTGGATGATGTAATGATCATTCTGGTCATTCCCATGTTTACGCTTTCCTTGTGTCTAGGAGATGAGTATCGAAATCGTGTGATGATAAATTGGGTTCGTATAACCTTAATCTTCATCCCGTAGCAAGGCTTGCGAGCCTAAAATTGAGAGTTTTATTAACATCGTGCGTATTTGAACATATTTTATTTAAAAGTTGAATGTGGTAAAAAATTATATTTTTATTGCTTTCCTAAAATATTTTAAATGTCTATGAAATATACTTTTGTTATAATATATTTGTATATATATTTATTTTATTAGAGTTTTATAAGTTATTAGTATTTTAACAGAGATAGTTAGTTTAGTTATGTTGAAATTTATTATTATAATATAGTATATTTTATTAGAAATGATTTTCTATTAATTATGATATATTCAAAAAGTTATATGTATTTACCATGAATTTATGCAATACCCGAATATATACATAACGGGATAAAAATCTTGTGGTGTGCCACCTCCACTTCCACGTGGAAGTGGAGGGAGTGTCCAACAAATGAGTAATGGTAGGAGGCCATCTTAGCTTTTATTAGCAATTAATGACATAGCATATTAATTGATTAAATATTCCATAGTCCATTTATATATAGGCTTAAGGTTACTAGTTTCTGAGGTGGGTTTTCTTTAAAAAAGGAAAGTTTCTTCTTTCAGCAACTTGTTTACTATGTATATATAAATCATTGTGGAGAGTTTCAAAAGAACTATTTGTTTGACGATATACTTTATTGAATTCTAAAAAGCAAAATTAATTATAAACGTCAAGTTATTCAAGCCTAAATTCGAGTTTAATTTTATTTCAGAGCTTCTCGGAGCAGTCCGAGCTTGGACATCGTCGTTCTAGCAGCTTGTCATCGGAAGATAGGTAGATTACAGTTTAACTCTTTAGACTTTGCATATATAGAATAAAGTTGTATTAATGGGCCTCCTTGGGTTGGGTTTATTAGGTTGGTACCACATACCTTGACCGTTTTTTCGTGATTCATCCATTTCCTTCCTCTGTTGTGTGTAGTATTCTCAGTAGTTGATATTATCACCCTTGTGATCCTGTGAGGCCTTGTTGACTGTGAAACATAGAAGGTGGGTTATTGGAAATATCTGCGATGTCCCGGGCATAGAAATATCCTTCTAGGCTGGTTATGCTTGTTGAGTAGCTTCGGAGCCTGTGCAGGGCCATTAGGTTGATTGTGAGCTGTTGGGAGGCTATCTGTGTTGATCATTCATTTCCATGCATATAAAGAGGATTTATCCATGTTTTACTATAATTTTTGTCTTCAGGCCTGCTGGTTGTGTTTTTCTAAACCTTGCATGGCCCCAGGAGCCAGTTTTAGATGGAAATGAATTGGGAAATGATTTGATTTAACTGGTGGATTTTCTTCCGGGTAAAGAAATTTAAATTATGATTTCTATCACCAGCTTTACTATTAACGCTAGACTCGGCAGGGCCTGGGTGCTAGTTGAGTTTTCGTACTACTTGAGATGATTTTAGTCTCGGTCAGACTGAGCACCTGAGATGATTTTCTACTGTTTACACCCAGTTACGTCCGGGCACCCTTAGAGGGGTTTTGCGGCATTATCTACTACTTTAGTTCTGGACAGGGTCTGGGCATGCATATTTGAGACTGGGTCTCTATCTTGAACCCGGACTTGCTTCCGGATGACATGTTTTGATACTCAGTTTTAGTGTGGGGTCCGGGACCTCCATGGACCTTGCCGTCCGGGCCTTGAGCTTCGAGCTCTGTGTGCTTGAGGGAGGGTATATGGAGGAGTAGAGGTATATGGGCAGTGTCCTTCCATAGAAACTACCTGCTGGGCTCGATCGGCACTGAAGGGGGTACATACAGAGATACCATTTCACTTGAGATCTTCATGCATCATATCATTCATTGTTTGAGGCTCCACCTTTGTTTGCTAGTTGTTGATTGTACGCTCCGATAGTATGGGATGCCGGAGGGTTTGTTTTCACTTGTTTGTGTTCCTAAGTTGTATGGGCGGCAGGGGGACAGTAGGTAGACTTTTGTTATTTACTTACGAAATTGTTTCCTATTACGGTTAAGTATGAAATTGGTTACTGCTAGGCTGTTAATTTCTGGATTTGAGATTGATATGATTAGTTGAGTTTGATTCCTGTCTTTAAGCATGCCTATCATTACTCTTCCCCTCTGCCTCTTACACTTGAGGTTACCGATATACCGTCCATTTCATAAACTTATTATATATATATTGTTATTGCAAGGATCCCAGGTGCGTTGTTTCTTACTTTCACCTGTGCCTGCACACATATATATTCTATTTGCTAGCCTTGTATGTTGCTCTGTTGTCTTCCCTCTGGGCTAGTTCCTGTGTACTTTTTCGTTGATTTTTTTACTGCTTGTTTCTATTCTGTCTGTTATTACTCTTTTATCTTATATGTGCCCAGGCGGCCTATGATACCTACCAGGTACCTTATGCTTCACATTTGGTGCTCACCCTACACACTGCAGCCTCTGGTGCAGATCCTAGTGTGGGCCATTGCCAATAGCTCGTGGAGACTCATGTGAGGTGCTGTTTTGTGATATTTTAGACCGAGGGTGAGCTCTTGGCGAACGAAGCTTAGCTTTAGTTTATCTTTTACTTATGTACTCTATTACCACTCGGAGAAATTTATGTATATATTAGTTTGGATCCTTTCGTACTTCTAACATGTAGATTCGGCTCTATACTATGATATCAGGTCTTGGGTTGGCTTTGGCACCTGTATATACACCTATTGTTCTTTCCTTTATCTTAGGTATCCCTTGATTCTACCTATTTTATGTATTCTTCTGCTTGTTGGTTAGATAGTAGCTCATTACTAACTGTTCTAGGCTACGAGAATTGATTCACTTACTAGGAGGTTGTAGGTGCCATCATAACCGAGGAAGTGGGTCATGACAGACTTCTAACTCATACTTATTACTCAGAACTATGATATTTACTTATGATACCCTTATTATACATAAACTCAGTTTAAATGTGTTTTAAGTATGTTTTCACTACTTTATGCACATCTCACATATTCAGTACATCCTATTGTATTGACACATATTTGTGCTGCACCTTCTTGACGATGCAGATACAAGTTTCCATTCTCAGGCACGTGGCTAGAGTTTGTGGGCCATTCAACGAAAGTTGGTGAGTCTTCATTTTTTTGAGGGCTAGTGGAGTTTAGTTTGTTATCTTTCCTTCAGCACTTAGAGTTAGCTGGGGTCTTATCCCAACAACTCCTTATGTCTTATGTAGAGGTTTTTTAGACATAGACAGTATTCGAGTCTCTTTTAGATTATGTTCCCCTTGTCTTTATCTTTATGGATTTGGCTGTTAGTTTCTATCATACTTCCGCTATATCTTCTTATGATTATCCGAGTATGCTATGACCAAGGGTTAATCTGGGGCACTTATGTTCCGGATCCCGTGTTATGTCTAGGGGGGTAACCTCGGGGCGTGAAACCTTCTTTCTTCCTTCTTTACACGTTTTGATCTCTTCTTCTTTGACATGGATACTACCTTTATAGTTAGTTTTCATAAATATCTTTTTACCAAAAATAGGTTTTGCCTTATTATCAAAACTAGTTTTACAAGGTTTCTTCATAATTGACTGTTGTCTTGAATGGTATTGAATGACCTCTACATTTTGTTAATAATTGGAATCTGTCACACTATCAGAATATTGAAATTAAAATGTTTTCTAATATACGTTGGTAAGATTTTTTTTTGTTTAGTTTAATTTTGTTATGGTTTGGTGTATAAATATGCATGTTACATATAAAATTGAAATCTTTTTGAACTGTGAAAAAGTTATCCTCTTGTCTTGAAATATTTGAAAGTATGAGAGTATCTAGCTAATGTTATGTTAGATGATACTAAGAAATATTGGGTCTAAATTTTTTTGTAGTGTGTTTATTTAATGTGCTATCAATAATGCTGCATATTGGACTATTGTTATAGTGATGTGATTGAATGCAATTATAGTGAAAGAAAGTTTATTGAGCTTTTGAGAAGTGAAAATATTTTACGTGGCCTTGTTTATAATTATTTTGGAAAAAATAAAAAATAAAATAATGATGACTTTTATAGTTTTATTGTTGATAATATTAATATTAAATAAAGTGGACTTCCCATTATATTAGAAGGATACAATGATGCTAACTGAATTTTTGATTCACATGAGATAAAGTCCATGAGTGATTAAATTTTACCCTTAGTGGGGGTATCATAAGATGATATTTAAACTTGCTTATTTGGAGTTTGTTGGTAATGAGGCTAGAGGGTTAAGAGATCTCTTAGTGAGCATTTGAGTTGAAATAAAATCAATGTATTTATATGTGTATTGTGGTTGCCAAGCAAAATTAGTTGTGGAAAAATTAATTTTCTATAGAAAAATTAGATTCATGTGTTTGAGACAGAATGTGATAAAGCAGCTTCTATGAGATGAAATTACTTACATAAATAAATTATGTGTAGTCAATGGTGAATCTGATTAATTCACTGACTAAAAGAAACATCGAGGGGAGTGAGACTTTAGTCAATTTGAGAAGATCAATAATGATGGTAACCCAACCTATGTGATTGGAGATACCATTGATTAGGTTCATCTGGGTAATAAAAAGTCATTATTTGATCAAGTAAGCACTATAAAATTATTTTCCTCCTATGATGTGTGAAAATAGTGCAGTGCTGCAAGGCAAAGTTAGGGTTGAGTTATACTCTTAATCCAAATCATATCCTTTATAGGTGGTGTATTGCTCTGCAGAATACACTTGATGATTGGACCTATATGAGTGTAGAGTGGTTCCTCTCCTTTGAAATTATGATAAGTTTCTAGAGCACTCATGAATATCAGGGCACTCACATGGCCTCTTAGCACAAAACTGCGATAACAACAAAGATTGTGCGAGTATAATGTGATAGAATAAGACCCTAGGCTTACAAAAAGAATTTGGGGTTCATAAAAGTTATATACTTTACCAATTGTTCTGTAAAGCTTAATCATACTTTATCTAGGTCTGACACATTGTACTCATATGTGAAAACCCAGCAAAACCTACTATTTCACTATATTCTTTGAAATTATTTTTGAAATATAGAGGGGATTGTTGGAAAATAATCTTATATTTCAAAAAGAATTATTATCTTTTAATATATTATTTATATCATCTTTATTACTCTTAATAGTCAATTTGAAAAGTCAAATATGAAACCAATCCTCCTTCATTGATATTTACCTGTCTTTATTGGTCATTAATGTTTGCTCTTCATTAGCCTCATAATTAACCTTTAATCCTTCACATTTATCACATAGATGTTGGTGGTTTTCAACTTGGCAATAGATAACTTCTTTCATCATCTATATAAAGTGAAGTAAGTCTTTCTTACTAGAAGAAGAGAGAGCAAGGCAAAATTTTACTACTAATTTTCTATAAGTGTGTTGAGTTTCTTTGGTTAATCTTTGTTGGATTATGGCTCCTAATTTATACTAGATAAGTTTGATAAATCCTGGAGGATGCACCAATACCGGGTGAAATATCCTGAAGGACAGTGTCTTTGACACCCCTCAAGCTAAGTTATGAGAATTTCTACAAATGTTTGTGATGAAGAATTCCTACAAGTTTTTTTGGTGAAGTATTTTTCGTAAGATTTCCAACAATAACTACATGATCATTAAACCGAATATTTTTTTGTTCAACTCTATTATATTCTCTTGATTCAAATTTTATTGAATAATGTTATATAGAACATAAAATAAAAATAAAATTAGAATTAGAAAATGCACCCTTTGATCAACATATAGCTAGATTAAATATTTTGTCTATTTAATGCTACAATCTTAAAGATTTAGAAAATCAAGAAAAACAATATTAGATAGATGAAACGAGAAATTATTCAAGTCACATATAAATAAAATTTTGAAGATCTAGAAAGAAAAAAAGGGGAAGATATATAATTTAACAAATAATAGAAATGAACTTGTAAAGATAGGAAATTATTAAAGGAATAAAGAAAATTAAGAAAAGGAAAGAAAAAAATGAAAGAAAAGGGAACACAGACAAAAAAAGATATAACTTCATAGTGATTAATTGAGGATTTGAAAATATATCTCACGTGCGAGACTTTAATATTTCAACCATGGCACCTAGTGTAATGAACCTTCCGGTCATTTCCATATTTATGCTTTTTTTGTACTATTAGAGCATTCTTATAGCGGTCTCAAGTCATTTATGGCTTATTGGGACCGGTGATTCGGTCCCCTGGCCGTTCGTTTGGTCTTTATAGTTGTTTCCCTATTTTAGAGTCTGAATTTAGAATATCATTGACTTTGATCAACATTTTTTGTAAACGTGCTCGAATCAAATTCTGACAGTTCTGTTAGCTCCAGAGTGTGAGTTTTGGTCTAGATGGACCCTTGGCCGGGGTCTGGGGGCTTTTGGTTTGTTTTTGGGTTGGTTTTGTGTTTTCTAGCCAGTTGAACTTGAAAGTTTGACTTTGGTCAACATTCGAAGAAGACGACCTCGGATAGGAATTTTGTCAGCGCTGTTAGTTCCAGAATGTCATCTTTGGACTAGAGGGACCTTTAGTTTGGGTCTCGAAGCTTTCGAACTCATTTTTGGGTATTGAGTTTTGATTTGATAAAAGGTTGGTTTTGGGCGTTGGGCCTATTTTTCGTTAAATCGACCTCTGCAGGATTTCTATCGAATATAATATGATGTTTTTGGTGTGTTAGCATAGTTTGTTTGCGTGCATGCGGTCCCAGATGAGTCCTGTGGGCCCATCCAAACACTTTTCCCCCTTGGTTCTCTGCTGGTTGTAGTTGCAGGTGCAGGCTGATGGCCTTAATTACGACCGTGAAGGAAGCTATCATGATTGCGATGGTCTGCCTCATTGGTCATCGCGACCGTGAGAGTCCCTTCATGCGATCGCGATAAAGGGCTTGTTGACCCGCCTTCGTTTGCTCTACTTGATCACTAGATCCTCCCTCGCAACCGCAATGAAGTCTTTCCCCTCTTGTTCTTCGTGACTGCATGGCTATTTCTTGCGACTGTGATGGTCTAGCTAGCATAGTCCTCACGACCACGTGGGGTTCTTCGCAATTTCAAAGAAGGACCCCTAGGCAGAATATATACTTTCTTCTTCATTTTCTCTTCTCCAAAACCGACTTCAACCATTGTCATTAGCTTGAAACTCACCAAAACTCAGTTTAGCTTCAGTCCCTGGTGCTAGAGTGTGATTCTCTTGCCCGCGATCTTTTCTCCATCATAATTATAAGTTTTAATCCTTTTAAATTTTATAGTTTTCCCTCTGTGATTCCTTCTTTAACCTTTTAGCTTATGGGCTGTTTTCTGCCTTTTCCATGGCCAATTCATCCTTATCATATGGGCATGCACTCACAAGAGTGTGGTGGTAATTGTACGCTCTTTCATTTTTGACTTTAGGTTGCAGGGCTCGCCGATGACCTGAATTTTGACTCAGCTATAAGGATAGCAATATGGGTATCCTTAGCTTTGTTTTAATTCTTAGTTTATGATTTTGTAGTTTGACTAATGTTCAGAGCTTCTCAAAGTGGTTTGGGCTTGGAAATCATCGTTCTAGCAGCTTGTCATCAGATGACAGGTAGGTTACGGTTTAACCCTTCTAGACTTTGCATATATATGCTATAATTGTACTAATTATCATCCTTGGATTGGGTTTATAGGCTTGGCGCCCCAGACCTTGTCTGCTTTTTCATATCCATCTTATTTTTGCTCTTATGATTATAGTATTTGATTGTGGTTAGTAATATCACCCTTGTGGTCCTGTGTGGCCTTGTATATGAATCTGCACCATAGATGGTGGGTTATATGGGACTGTTCGCGAGTCTTGGACATCAATATTATGATTATAAGCTAGTTATCTGTGATGTAGAGCGATTGAGGTCTGTGCAGTGATGATAGGTTGATTGTGAGCCATTGGGCTACTGTTTGCATTTGAGCATGTCATTATCATGCATATAAATAGGTTTTTCTACATGGCTTTGCTACTGTTTCGACTTTAGGCCTTCTATGAAATAATTTTCTAAGCCTTGCATGGCCTCAAGGGCCCATTTTTGGTTAAATTGGATATAAAAGGTTTAAAACTATTTTTTGTGGATCTTCTTGGGGTAAAGAGTTAAAAGGCTGATTTATCACTGGTTTTCATAATATTACTAGACTCGGCAGGGCCGTAGTGCTAGACATGATTTACCGATGGTTCGAAACGATGTTAGACTCGGTCGGCCCAACAATTAAACTTATTTTACTATTGTTTTAGAGCAAGTTCTGTCTGAGAACCCTTGTTAAGGGGTTTGAGATTTGATTCACCAATTTAAACCCAGATAGACTCCAGGCATGCATTTTTTAGGTTTGGGTATTGATTTGGATTCGGATACACTCCAGACAACTATATGAAGGTTATAAGATTTAGTATGTGGTCAAGGACCTTCATGGATGTTGCCAATCTGGACCAGGGGCTACATGCTCAGTGTGCTGGAGGAGGGGCATATGGTGTATTTAAGGTATATGGGTCGTGTCCTTTCTTGGATCCTACTTTTTGGGCCTATAGGCGCCAGATGAGGTACATACAGGGTTACTGTTCCACCTGGTTTTCACTTTTGCATCATATCATTCATTTGTATCCGATTCCACCCTTATCTGCTGATTGTTGAGTGTAGGCTCTGGTAGTATGGGATGCCAAAGGGTTTGTTTTCACTTGTATGTGCTCCTTGAGTGTATGGGCTCCTGTTGGGACTGTAGGTAGATTTGTTCTTATTATATCCTATTGTAGTACTATTTCATTCTATAAATCTGGTGAGGTTTTATGCGATCATCCTTAGTTATGTGATTCACTGTTAGTATGTCTATGTTCAGTTACCTTCCTTCCTTTCCTTTTCTTGAGGTTACCGGTACACCGCTTATTCTCTTAAACTCTCCTTATATATATTGTTGTTGGAAGGATCCCAGGTGTGTTACTCTTTCTTTCACATGTGTTCTGTAACATGTATTTCTAGTAGCTAGTCGGGCATGATTGTTTTCTCCTTATATTACTTTTGTGCTAGCTTATGTATACTTGTTCATTGTTTTGTGACTACTTCTTTTTTTTCCGCAATGTTATTGCTTTTATATCTTATATGTGCTCAGTCGGCCTATGATGCCTACTGGGTATCCGTTGTTTGTAATTGGAGCTCATAGTACACTGTACATCTACCTGGTATAGATCCTAGCATGGGCCATCGCTGTTGATCCATTTTTAGACTCGTACGGGCTGATCTTTTGGACTATCTGAGGCTGAGGGTGAGTTTTTGATGACTGGGGCTTAGCTTTTAGCTTATCTTTTCTATCTTGTACTCTTTTTGCTATTCAGAGACATATGTCTATATATTCTTTTAGATCCTTTGTACTCTACATATTTAGTACCAACTCTTATACTATGATACAGGGTTTTGGATTTGGTTTAGCTTCCACTTTTATCTATTCTTGTTGCTCATTTTCTTTATTTATTTCCCTTGCTTCCGCTATTTATATCGTTCTTCCACTTGCTTGCTATAATGTAGCCGATTATCAACCATTTTGAGCTAAGGGGATTGGTTTGCCTACAGGGGGTTGTAGGTGCAATCATGACCGAGAAATTGGGTCGTGACAGCTTGGTATCAATGCCTAGGTTTACCTATGTCATTGGTATAGGAGCCAATGTCTAGTAGAGTCCTGCGGATAGGGGCGGAGATGTTCATACTCAATCTTCAAGAGGCTACATTGGCATCTTAGGAAATATGATTCTCTTATTGCTTCTATATCGTGCGTCTTATCCTTGATGGTGTCCTAAAGTCTTACTTGTTCTAGTTTATTCTCTCGCAGATGGCTCGTACAAGGTCATCGACATCAGGCAGGGGTGAGCCTTCGACTCTAGCACACCCGACTCTAGCTAGGGGTCGGGGAGGTTACAGAGGTAGAGCTAGGGGATGTGCTCGAGCGGCAACACTAGTTAGAGCTCCTAGGGTCAAGGTTGAGCCCGAGTATGAGCCAAAGATTGTTCCAGAGCAGCAGATTGTGGACCGGGGGAAAGTCTAAGTACCACTAATGCCAGCACCAGCATCTGTACCTACTTCAGACCCAGATCCTTCATTAGATATTCGGGGCTTACTTCTTCAGTTGTTGGGTATGACTGAGGGTGAGCCTGCTGAGGTAGCACAAATATCCGCTTAGGGGGAAGCCCTGGGTATTCAGAGTTTAGGAGAAGAACTTGCTACTGTAGCTCCCTGTGCCGATGTTCTTTTGGTTCCATCTGTTGCACAACCTCTTTCTCCTCACCCAGTTATGACAGAGTCAGAGCAGAAGGCTTCAGTTGATTTCTGAGATTGGCACCTCTGAGGTTCACTGGTACTTATAGTTAGGATCCTTATGTTTTTATAACTACTTGTGAGGAGATGCTACACCATTTGGGTTTATTGGAGACTGATGGAGTTGGATATACTACTTATTAGCTGGAGGGCCCAGCTAAATTATGGTGGAGGGCCCAGGTTGCTTGCAGACCATTTTTGTCTCCTCCATTGTCATGGTCAGGGCTTTACGAGGACTTCATAGCCAAGTTCTTGCACAGTGTGATAGGGAGCATCATAGAAAGCAGTTCACTAGACTTAGGTAGGGATCTATGATAGTATCTGAGTACGATACCCGCTTCCACCAGCTTGCTCCAATTGGGGCTATGATCATGCCTATCGAGCCCAATAGAGTCTGTAGATTTGTTTGGGGATTGCAGATAGAGCTCAGATAACCAGCTGAGATATTGGTTGATAGTGGTAGATTATTTCAAGCTATTGCAGACTATGACTATATTGTCGAGGATCTACACCACCATGATTCGAGGGCCAGAGATAAGAGCCCTCGACATCAGGCTAGTTATAGTGGTTCCAATTCTAGTGGTAGGGGTTCAGGACAGTGGGGCTGAGGTTATCAGCCGCAGCAGCACCAGGGTCAGTCTAGTTAACCGGTTTAAGCTGCACTATAGACTTCTGGTAGTTCTTAGTTTAAGCAGGGACAGAGTAGTCAACAGGCTTACGGTGGTTAGACTCTAAGAGGTACTTCTTCTAGAGCATAAGGCCATGGTGTCCACAATGATGCAGCTAGTTCATCCCAGCAGTATGGTCCATCATGGACTTGTTATAAGTGTAGAGATATTAGGCACTATACTAGAGATTCCCCCAGTAGGGTACAGTTCAGCCAGCTTAGGCTATCCATGCAGTTTAGACACTGGCTAGAGGGAGTGGTGGTCAGGCTAGAGGTGGTGGCAAGCATAGCAAAACATGTGGTATGGATGGCGGTTGGTAAGGTGGTAATCATCGTCAGTTTTACGAGGTCCCTGGGAGACCAGAGGTAGAGGCCTCGGATGTTGTGATCACATATACGATTTTTGTATGCCATCAGTCAGCTTTGTCTTTATTTGATCCTGGATCTACTTGCTCATACGTTTTCGCCTACTATTTGCCTTGTTCATTGGCTAGTGAGCACTATTTGTACCTATATTTGTTTCGACCCCAATAGGTGATTCTTTAGTAGTCGATCAGATTGTGAGATCCTGTATAATTTCTGTAGGAGACATTAAGACTTGGAGTGATTTGATGATTCTTGATATGTTAGATTTTGATGTGATTTTGGGCTTGGATTGATTATTCCCTCACCATGCGATTTTGGATTGCTATGCCAAGACCATTATCGTATTCGTGCCCGGTGTATCCCCGGTTGTGTGGAAGGCTTCTGTTAGTCGTGCACTATCTGGGATCATCTCTTGTCTTTGAGCTAGAAAGTTGATTTCTTGTGGGTGTTTGACTTATCTAGCATATGTTTGAGATGCTAGTGCTGACCCTTTTTCCCCTGAGTCAGTTTTTATGGTTAAAGATTTCCTAGATGTGTTCCTTACCGACCTTCCAGGCCTTCCACCTAATAGAGATATTGTGTAATGACCTGCTCAGTTATTATTAAAAAGGCATCTCATTAGCGCTGAGCTATTCGTCCGAAGAAACGTGTTAGAAAACATTCAGATTTGGGAGTTAGAAATTTTGCGTTAGGCTTGTCTCAAATAAATTCTGAGAAATATAAGTTCTATGGAAATTTAAGAGGGACTCAGGCAAAATGTCTAAGTTTGAGCTAGATTTTCTATTAGCTAAGACATTAAGGAGTCCATAGGACTTTTTTGAAGTAAATTCGAGTGAGTAGAACTCTCAATATCAAAGTTGACGTGAAAGTGTTAGTTTGGAATGTCAAGATTTGAAGTGTGTTGTTAAATGGGCAATTTTAGAAGATTTTCCGTGGTTTTGTTTTGTGTCAACCTCTACAGTGGTTGACATAGCGATACGGTGATGACTGCTATAGTAGAGAAATTCCCGCTATAGCGGGAGTCAAAGGCGGTCAACCCACGAGAGCGGATAGCTTCCGCTATAGCGGTGCCGCTATAGTAGTAATTAGGTCACTATAGCAGAATGCCAAGACTAGAAAACCTAGACAATAGGTTTTTGATTTTATTCTCTCCTCTCCAGTTTCAAAGATACGAGGGTTAATCTTAAAACGCTTTTAGACTGCTCCAAAGCATGGGAGACATAGGGAGGGGAGATTCCAGCTAAAGCAGTGCGAAACCATGGATTTTGAGCTTGTCCTTCATTAGGAAATACCTTCAAGGAGACAAAATATACGTTACGCAGCTGCTTAGTATCTTGGTAGGCTAGGTTTTTCATTCAGTAGACTTTGACCTGTTTTCATTTCATACTATTATGTAGATTGACAAGAGGATTCATGTTTTAGGCCTTCGGGAATGGAGTCTGGAGGATTATTGTATTGGTCTGGTGATGAACGCTCAAATTGTGCTCTCCAAGTTGGAGTTCACGGTGATCGTGCAGCAAAACCAAATTTATAATCCCAACGAGTATTGGAGTCGTACCCAAGGGACTTGGAGTAGCTAAATAGAGATTGTAATGAGTTGAGTTCAAAGCGAGAGTAAATGCTCAAAATAGAAATTAAAAGGATGGGGGAATTTGGATGTTGTCACTACAATCACAATTCAATTAAAAAACAGTAAAACAAAAGCGGGTGTATCAAGTTGAATAGACGACTAGGAATGTATATCCGATGGGGCTTTAGTTATGGGATAGAGTGATTATCAATTAATGCTTATTCTCGCTTAATGACATAAGTAACATTGGTCATGGGTAAGAATATCTTATCTCTTGATCAACAATATTATATCTGATGATCTCAGTTAGAGCATCATCAGTTTGACCAACAAACAACCAATCTAAGCTTGGGGAGGTCACACTATCTCTAGCTTAGACTCTTAAATGGGTTATTCTTTCGATAAGAGCTATCTCTAGCCTCAGATCTGAGTGGAGTCCCAAGTTCCCACTATTAATTTCACATCCGAAACCATGAAATCCTTTCTCAAGTAATCACATAGTCAAGTAATGAAAATTAATGTTTGCAACTACTAATTTTCGGATTAAAACTTTGTGAAATTACTAGATCCATGTCAAATAAGCAATTATAAGCAAGAATAAATAACACCCACACCCATTTGTTAAGCACCCATCAGCAATACACCCCTAGACAAGATAAATTAGCTACTCATAGCAAGAGAGAAAGAGATACCAGCTGGGTAAGTCAAAATCTCCTCCATTAGAGTTGAATCTTAAGTTCTAGATTCAATTTGAGCACACAAGTGTTAACCAAGAGAATTAGAGTGAAACCCTCTTCTCAATGGTGGTGAAAACTTAGTCTCCTAGCAAAAAGCACTTCAAAATATTTTTGTACTGAAGAATTGTTATTTACAATTGTGCCTAAAAAGGCCTTTTATAGTTTCCCAAAACGTCACTAAACATTAGGACAAAAATGCCCTTCGGGATGTGTGAGGTGCGACGTGCGGTTCACATGTTGTGATGTGCGCGTCGCATACTACCTTCAATTGAACCAGTGACTTCAGCTATCTGTGGGAGCTCCGTGCGAAGGGGGTGTGGTTTGAACCTTGGGATTTGTGCATCGCACCCCTTAACATACTCTTCAAGATATTTGCAGCTCTATGCGAAGGAGGTACGGTTTGCACCTCGGCTTGTGCGTGTCGCACAGTCACCGCATCTCTAATCATAATCTTTTGCTTTTCCAAACATTTCACACTTAACTCTTTTTTGAGCTCCTTTTGGGTCCATATCCTTGTTTTTCATCATTTATCAAAAGTACCTACATAGACATCAATAAAGTCTATAAGAACCTCTAAATCTATTCAAAATATAGCAATAATTTATGGATATAGGCTCAATAAGTTGGTAGATTACCGACTTATCAAACCCCAAAACTTGAACTATTGCTTGTTCTCAAGCAAGATACTCACAAGACAAGGAATGAATTATGCTCTAAGCTCAATCAAGGCACAAAAGACTACTCTACACTAAAAATTAAGAAAAAGAATAAGTGAAAGACTCAAACAAACGATTCAACTGCTATGCTCATCTCAATTTGAACCAACACAAATTCAAGGCAATTGATCATCTGAAAACCTTTTCTACAAGGACATCATTTCTCATTCAAAATGAAGGGAATTTTGCCATTCAAAATAAGACATTTAAGCTTCTCAAGTCCTTAGCATGGACCATCAACTTTTGCCTCAAGATTTGCCACATAACTTGTCTCATTCATTCCCCTCAATTGAAATAGAGACTCTATGTTTAAATTCGAGTGCATGATGCCACTCACCGCAAGAGAGAATTCCACTCACAATCATTCAATTCACAAAACACGAGATTATAGGAGAACCAAGAATACTCTCACTCTCTCAAGGAAGTTCAAGTGCATACGCATCGAACCATAGGCTTGCCCGACATGTATATCGCCACTAATGTAGGGTAGCCAAGCTCAGAATCACAAAGGACTTGCGAGTTACGATGTTGGCTAGGGATAAGGTGAGGATATCATTTGGTTCAAGTGAATACACCTCCATAGTGCTCTTTGTTCTCATTACGAACACCGCTCACCTTTTTCTATTTCAACTTCACCTTATTTCTGTCTCTAACAACCCAAGGTTTCTCCTTTCTACTCATGATCTTTCAAACTCCTTATACCATATTCACTTGGTAGCACCTATTTTTGCTTTTCAATTTGCTCATTGGATTGATCTTTCGGAGCAATTTTCAATTAAAAATTAAGGTGCTACCTTGCAATTGAAGTGCAATTTTTTTCTTCTTCTTATTTGATCACATGCACCCCCAAACTTAAGTATTTGCCTATGTTATATTTCTTGTCCCCCCAAACTTAGTCTTTTAGCCTACATTTCATTTTCAAGCAATTAGGGAGGATGGGTGCCAAAATAAAGGTTCAAAAAAGGTCAAGGTGTTACAAGGTGCCAAAGAACGGTCAGAAGTTCAAAAGGGGTTCACTAGGATTTGATGTCGTGGGAAGTCATTTGGGTGAAGTGGCTATCAAAAAAGGCCTAAGGTCATATTCCAAGCTCGGTTACACCTAGAATTTCACCTTGAATTACATTTGGGGCAAGTTCTAGACAACACTTATGCCCAATAATCAAGGTAAAACCTCACCACACAAGGTATCATGCCACAAGACCTCTTTCATTAGTCTCACAATCAATTGGGGCAAATGATTTTTGACAAGCTATTCTGAGTTCATTACACACTCATTTGTGAGTCAATCAAGACAAAGCGAGAGTGTGCAAGTCATGACAAGAGAATGCTTTTCCTTAAAAATTCATTTCCCTTCTTCCTTTTATTTTCAAAACATTTGCCACAAGAAATTTTTCGATGGGCCCATTTCGAGACAAGCAACTACGTTGATTTCTAATGTTTGAAACTCAAAATACTCCCCTTTTAAATAAATGGAGCTCCAGGGAGAGTGTCCCACTTTTTCCACTATTTTTGGTTAATAAAGAAGGAAAACAGTTACCTTTACTATAAACTTGAGCTACTAAGGAAATATTGTTCATCACTGTTTTACTGACTTCGGGATTGGACTATACTTCTATTTTGTGTACTTGGTTTGAGAGATGATTTGACCCTTGGTTTTCATTGGTTATGGGATTATATTGATAAGCTCCGGCGGCCTCTTTTGCATATATATATACGGGGTTTTACTTGTGGAAATTGTTATACTGATAAGCTCCAGCGGTCCATGAGAATACAATGGGTTTTCTTGATTATACGTGGATATTGTGGCATTGATTGTTATATCGATAAGCTCCGACAGCCTGAAGGGACATTCCAGGTATTATGGTACGGTATTGGTTAGTAAGCTCCGGTGGCTCGTGAGGTGACTCAGGGTTCTCATTCATTATTGCATTAGCCATATTTCATTTCATCCATTCCATATCGCATTTTCATGGTATTCTTTGCATATCTTTACTATCGGAGTTTGTGCGTAGTTGTCTATCTTTATCGGGAGTATTTTTTGCACTCGAGAACTCTGAATGGGTTATTGATAGTTTATTTTTTATGCTTTTCATATTGTGGTAGTATTTTCCTCTTTTTATTTAGGTTTGCCCATTATATTTCCTTCTGACTCATCTTTCTTACCCTTGCGTTATATTCACTTGGCGTTATATTTATATCTTGATTGAGCTCAGTCGGCCGATGATGCCTACTGGGTACCGCGTGTTTTGGTACTCATACTACACTTCTGCATCTTTTTGTTGATGCAGATCCTAGTACGAGTTATCACCATTGATTGCAGTCCTCATGCAAAGTTACTGACTGGAGACATTGGGTGAGCTCTTGGCGATCAGAGTTGATCCATCTCCCTCTACTTTTGGGCTAGTCTCCTAATGTACCTTCGGAGATTGTCCGTACTTTGTTGTAGCTATTTAGAACATCTAAGTTTTAGTAGCACTTGTACCGACTGACACCAGGTATTGAGGGATTCTTGGGTATTTTATTATCTTCCCTCCCTTTTGGCTTATATTGGTTTATCGTATCTTCCGTTGTTATTGTTGTTTCTTTCGCTTTTGGGTTCTTCCTTGAGTTATCCCGTTACTTTTAGTTTTGGGGTAAGGGTTGGCTTACCTACTGGTGGGTTATAGTAGGTGTCATCATGAGTTGAGTTTTCGGGTCATGACAATTACAAAGAATGTTGACTGAAGTCAATGATTACCTAAGTTTAAGTTCTAAAACAGGAAAACAACCATAAAAACTAAGAACACGGTCGGGGCACCAAACTCTCGGTCTCAGCAAGCTATAAATGACTTGGGACTGCTACAGGTAAGCTCTAACAGACAAGGAAGGCAAAAATGCGTAAATGACCAGAAGGATCATTGCATATTCTTTTGGATCTTTTGAACTCTGTATATTTAGTACCAGCTCTTATATTGTGATACCAAGTTTTGGGCTTGGTTTAGCTTCCACTTTTATCTATTCTTGTTTCTTATTTCCTTCATTTATTTCCCTTGCTTCCGCTATTTATATCGTTCTTCCACTTGCTTTCTAGATAGTAGCCCATTATTAGCCGTCCGAGCTATGGGAATGGGTTCTCCTACAGAGGCGTTGTAGGTGCCATCATGACCAAGAAATTGGGTCATAACACTTAAAGTCTATTTTTGACTTTGGGTGTCAATCACTTCTTATATATGTTTATTATGCAAAATACATATACATATATACAATTTTACCTGAACGATTAGGTGTCATGGCATCCCCAACTCCTACATAGATCCACCCATGGTTGAATTTTTCAGAATTGATCATAACTCATCCAATTTTATATCTAGGAAGGAAATGTTCATACCAAGACGTAATGACCAACTAAAAATGATGAAACATGAGAAATAATTTACTCAATTGCGAGATAGCAATTCCGATAATTAGTCTGTAATAGATTATCTCGAGGATACTTTAGATATTTTTTAAGTATTTTGTGAAATTTTAAAAACAAAAATTTATGTTACGTGAGAACTATTTCTTTACTTCTTTATTTCATAAGAAAAATGACATTATGTTCTTTTTCTCACTTGGAATATAGTGGCATGATACATGTGTTCGTTTAAATTATATTAACATAAAAATTAATATAATATGATTCTTGATATTTTACTTGAGCAAAATGTACCAAGAGATGGTGGGATGCATAAGTTAACTTTAGAGAAAATGCATCAAGACCCCCCTAAAGTTGGTCGACATTTGGAAGTAGACACCTAAAGTTTGCGGGAGACCTATTACCCCACATAACTATTTTCAACCATAATAAATACACTCTTTTGACTCATTTTCAAAGCATGTGTAATCTCACATTTGAGGGGCGCGTGAATGAGTAAAAATTCACCCCCAGACCAATGTTTTAGTGCCAAGTGGCATTATTAATTTGAAACTTCTCTTTTTATTAAATAGACCCACTTTCCATCTTCTCCAAATCTTCATTGATAGCCATTGGAGAGCTTTTCATCTACAATCAAAAAAAAATTCTCTCCCTCTTTAATGAAATCAGGTCCAAAATAATGTTTGATCCAGTAATTTTTTTCTCCTCCTAATTTTTTTCCAATGGTGATATCATCCAAGCTGACGAACTCAACTACATTTTGGGTAACCATTACTGAATAAGTGATTCATAGTATGATATAAAATTAAACTGTAGTTAAATAAAGTAAAACATATTCAAGTGTGGAACCTTGGAATCTTATACATCACAGAATGGTGGTTGCATTTGAGGAACTTTTGGGGAGATTGAGGTGAAGAAGAAAGAGAGAAAAGAAAAGAAAGACAAAGAATAGAAATCAAATAGCAAAAAAATAAAAATAAAAAAGATTTAAAATTAATATGCCACGTGGCAAATGATGATTGGTGCGTGGTTTGCACATAGTTTTTTATAACTGGAAATGAACGAGAAAGGAGGTACATATGATACTTTAAAATGGTTTCGTGGGGTAATAGGACTCCCGCAAACTTTAGGTGTCTACTTCCAAATGTCGACCAACTTTAGGGGGGTCTTGATGCATTTTCTCGTTAACTTTACAAAGTATTTCCCATTCATTAGAATAAGAATCATAATAAAAATGATTATTTCTCTTATTTAATGACTCAATAATTGAATGAAAAGAGATTTAACACCTTTAAATTAGTTTAATTAACATAAGTATTTTACTTCTTCAAACTCTCATTTATCCGACATAACTTAGGACCATTAGAGATTACCTTTATATATCTTTATTTATGAACTTTACACATAACCCCTAGTATAGCCTTGACAAATTAAGCTTTAAAATTACCACTATAAAGTTTTTTCTCTCACATTATGTATTCACCTTCATATACAGTCAATCCTCGTTATAGTGGCAACGTTTGTCTTAAAATTTCATGTTCGCCATAGTGAGGTATTAATATATATGTATACTGAAATTTAACGTTAGATATTATTTAGCTGTTATAAATAAAAGTACGCAAAAAAAATTAGTTTAATAATTTAGTGTACAAAGAAGAAGGAATGTATCTGTTAACCAATTTAACCAAAAAAAAAGAGTATGAATGCTAAAAAGGCAAACACTAATAGCCTTTTTTCATGAAATTATGACCATAACGGAGAGACATCATTTAATAAAAATAAATTCTTTTAGATATTCATCCTAGAATTTACTATGTGCATGACACAAATGATGATTAAAATAAATCTTTTAATATTTTATTTTTATACATAATATATATTTTTACACTTGAGTACGACTGTTATAGAGGGTAATTTTACAAAGAGTGCATCGCTATAATGAATATCAATGTTGTTATATGTAGAATATTGTTATAGATAATTATAACATGAAAAAAATAATTTTGGGGAAAATCAGGTTATTATAGTAAAATGATATTATAATGAATATTTATTATAACAAAGTTTGACTGTACATAGGATTTATACAACATGAATAAGAAAGATTATAGTTTTAGGAAAGAAATTTATTCTTTGGGCTTGCTAGCTGATTTAGAATCAACAAATTAGAAGAAAGGGAGTGAGTATATCAAACCCAGTAAGTGTCATCAACCAATTGACCTAAAGAAAGTTGGACAATCGTTAAGTTTATAAAAATATAGAAAAATAGTGAGATAATATGTGAATTAGTAATAGCATATTAGAAACATATCATAATTGAGACAATTATTCTTCGGAATTTTTTTTAAAATAAAATAAAGTATGTATATATATATGTTGAGTTGTGGTATAGAGTTAGTATTACATCGGTGATCCATTGACTACTATTTTGTGCACGTTACCTCATATGTGGTGTTTATGCTTAATTGCTAAGGTGATCTTGTTGCTTTCCTAGAATTCACTTAATGACTAACTACCTTGAGCATGCTTTAGATATTGTTGAAGTATAATGTCAAACTTTATAAACAAGGATTTATGTTATTTGAGAAGACTTCCTTATTTTTTGATATTCTCATAAGAAAAATTACTTTATGTTCTTTTGCACTTGGAATATATGACACGATATATTAAATGTGCCCTTTTCATATTATATTGATATAATATATTTCTTGGTATTTTACTTTATCAAAAAGAACTAAGAGAAAATGGGGTGCACAAGTTAATTTTACAAAGTATTCATCATTCATTATAACGTTAATATTATTAAAATAATAATAATTTAACTTATTTAATGGGTCAATTATGGTATGAAAAGAAATCCTAAAACTACAACATTAATTTACTTAATATAAGTATTTAACGTATTCAAATTTTTACTTAACCGGCCTAACTTAGAACCATTAGAGATTACATTTGAATTTCTGTATTTAAGGATTTAATAAGTAACCCTAAGTATAGCCTTGCCAAACTAAGCTTTGAAAGTCACCACTATTAAAAAAAATTATCACGCCGTGTATTCACATCCATATACATAAGAAGTATATAATATAGGGAAAGAGTTCAAATATGTCATCAAACTTTGAGAAAAGGTTCATCTATGCCATCTATTAAGAGTTGGGCTCACTTATGCCATTGCCATGACAAATGGTCCCCATTTGTGCCATTGTTTATTAACGAAACATATCACATCACTAATTTACCCGAACCATAGCTCCTTTAACCCAAAACTAGCCACCCCTCTTTGTTGCCTTCACTGCTCCGACAAGGAGTTCCTAGCTTTGATGAACCGAAGAAACCCAACCCCTTCCCCTCTTCATCTCTCAGGCTTTCATCCTCTTCCCTTCTTTTTTTGTTTTCCTTTTTGCAACAAAAAGATCTATAATTAACTGCCAACCCAATTTTTTAGTTCACCACCTGATAAATTATTAAAAATATGCATATAGCAAGCACAATACGATCTAATTTGAAAAGCAAAAAAATATAAAATGAAATTTAAAGGGTAACGAAAAACCTTAAGAATCACATCAAGTTATGTAATCAACAAAGTGGGGGGAATAAATTGATGATGAAATGAATCTGTATGTATTGAGAAACATTCTAATCTAATCCAATTCCCTAAAAATATAAGAAAGTTTGATTTCCTAGGTGACTAGAAACGGTGACAAAATATTGAGAACAAAAAGAGGAGAAGAGGATGATAGATTGAGAGATGAAGAGGGAAAGGGGTTGTGTTGCATTGTTGGTTGCTTTGGTTTACCAGAGCTAGAATCTCCTCATCGGAGCAGTGAAGAAGACAAAAGGGCTGACTGGTTTTGGGTTAAAAGGGAGTGTGGGTCAGGTAAATTGAATTTTGATGGATGTTTTAATTTGGATGAATTTTTTAGTTTGGGTGATTTAATTAGTGACATGACCCCTTTAATCATTGGTCACGTGTAAAAAGTGATACGTAAAAACATGCTATATTTTTGGTTAATAAATAATGGCATGAATGGGAACTTTGTGTCACAACAATGCAAAGATGAGACCAACTTTTAGGGGATGTCCTAAATAAAACTTTCTCAAAGTTCGATGGAATATTTGAGCTTTTTCTCTATAAAATAAAAAAGAAACTTTGTTTGTTTTAAAGACAGTTACACTTAGGGCTCTCTGTTAGGGGTTGGGGTAGCTTCTCATGAAAATGTATGTGGTCACAAGTATTAAAGTGATTGTAAATCATCAAGGTTATCAATCCCACAGAGGCTTATTGTCGACAAGCTAATAATATGCCACTGCAGATGTAAGAGTAAGTGTTGTCCGATTTTAAGAATGGGAGTTTGATTATATTCTACTTATGAAATTAAAGCTAATACATTTGAGAGTCAGGATTTGTTCACAGTGTTATTAAGACCTTGAGTTATGTCCATCTGGTGTATTCACAATATTGTCCTAGGTTGATATGAAATAGACTTCAAAACTATAAGATGAGTTAACTAGTTTAAAACAAAATACCTAAACATGAGATAAGAATCAAAGTTCAAAGAATGAATTCAATTTTATATGGAATCTCCACTATTTCATCATAGAGAACTCAAAAGATTCTAACCAAGAGATATAGAAACTAACTTCAAGAGTTTGAATCAAGACCTAATTTGATTTCTACGTAGAGGAAGCTATTGAATCATAATTGTGGGGAAGAACAGGGTTCCCATACTGAAAGTTATCCTTCCATACCTTAAGTTCTCCAAACCTTAAAGGAGAGCATGTATTTTTTTTTATATTGGGACTTAGAGAAGGGTTTCTTCAATGGACCCTAGGTTTTTTTTAACAGAAATCATTGCTACAATCCATGGTTTAGGGATAGAAATCTCTAAATTTCATGGATAATGATGGAAAAGACTGACCTAGCCTTAAGAGGATGTGAGAGAACTCTTAGGGCTGAGAGAAATGGTCTAGAAGTAAAAAAGTGGAACAGAAAAGTCAAAGACGTGTTTTATTAAGTTTTGCAATTTATGGCATGGGAGAGAGTACAAATCATTGTTCGATCTGTGCTAACTCTTACAAAGTTCATATTTTTTTATTGGTAGGACAATCAAGTACACGAACTGTACACCCTGAAAATGTCCCATACAATGAAGTGTTGAGGTTGCCTTACTCTCGCTTCGGAGTACGATCGATTTGGCAGATCATTGGGACCTGTCATTGACCATAAACTGGTTCATGCTAACTTGAACCAATCACCCAAGGGAGGGATAGCAACCACAACTTGCTCTATGGTTCTTCCCCACTAATAACAGACTGTGGGATGCTTCATAGTTACCTAGGTTCAAATCTAAGCTGAACAAATATGGTTTTACCACTAGCTAAGGCGTTAAGGAGTCTGTAGGACTTTTCAAAAGTGAAGTCGATTGAGTAGAACTCCTGACATCGAACATGATGTCAAAGAGTTAGTCTGAAATGTCATGATTTGAAGGTATGTTGTAAAATGGACAAAACTAGGTGGATTCATGAGTTTCTTTTTCGTGTTAGCCACTATAGCAGGTGATATGCCACTACGACGATGATTGTTATAGCGGAGAAATTCCCTCTATAGCGAGAGTCAAAGGCAATCAACCCCGCTATAGCGGGTGACTTTTGCTATGGTGGTGCCACTATAGTGGATTAGGCCGCTATAGCAGGATAAGTCGCTATAAGTATAAAAGCTTCCCTAAAAATGTTCATTCGTTTTCAATAACATTTTAGAGAAAGACAGAGGCAATTTAGGGCGTTTTCTACTGATTTTCCACCAAGATTCTTCATAAAGGTAAGCAATTTGTTCCCCTAATCTAGTAATTCAATTTCTATACCTTAGAATCGATAGCTACAGGCCTTGGGGAGGGTTTAGATTGACATAAGATGAAAAATCTTGTGTAAGAAGGATTGTTAGGTGTAGAAACCTTGGGTTTTATTTATAAACTATTTATTTATTATTATATTACTGTAATTCACTAGTGTAACCATAAATCTGGTAGTTCTAGGTGAATTAATTATGGAAAAGCCCTAGGTTAGGTGGAATGATCATGAGTTTGGCCTGGGGTTTTGGATTAAGATTTAATCTGGGAATATTTAGGCCATTTGGGTTGATTTTGTGTTATGTTATTATTTTTAGACCAAGATCAAGCTAGAGCTTCAAGAAATGGGAAAGCTCTGGTCTAGTAGAGTACTTGAGCTTGAATTGAGGTAGGTGATGGTTGAATTGTTTCTCAATTACGTTATGTGTGCATGTTAACTATCACATTAGTATTTATTGTACAATACGTGTTTATGGAATAAGGGAATGAATGTGAAATGATATCTTATTGTCAATCTCATGCAATGAACTTGTTTAAATTGCTTGTGGTCTTACAAGTGTGGTTTTATTCATTGTGGTTGTGATTGGGTGATACATGTGATTCTTTGGTTGGCTCGGGTACCATGCCTGGTATAGATTATCAGTTTTCTTGGGTATTATGCCTGGTATGAGATATCTACCGGTTAGCTCGGGTACCACGCCTGGTACATGTTTGATTGTTCTTTTGTGTGTTGGTTTCATGAGTGAACCGAGTTTATTTATTGTGATATATTTATTATATCTTGGTCTATGAGTAGTCGGATTGGCATGTTTAAATTCTGGGATGGTTCTTGCATAGACCAGGATTGCATGTTAAACACATAGACTATGTCCTAGAGATCCTTGGGTGCTGGGTTACTTGAGGGGCATGTTGAATCTTATATGAGTTATTGTTTTTGTGGTTATTGGACATCTTTTATGTGGATGTTAAGTCAATATTAATGACTGAGAGTCTTGCTTATATTCACTAACTTGGATCTTTCATGTATGTCCTATTTTTCTATGTTTTCGTTAACTGTTCATATTTCATATTTTGGAGTAGGCTAATGATCCTACTAGTACACTATTATTTTTGTGTACTGATATTTCACTTGCTCTTCTTTTGTTGAGTATAGGGCATATTTTGGCGGCTTCTATGCAACCTCAGTTGTGATACAGACGCTTCCTGAATCTAAGGGTGAGTTGCTTCTTCCGGGCTTCCATGGATTCGTCTACTCTTTCTAGTCCATTGTTTGAACTCATACTTCTTTTATTTTGGGGTTGCATTCCCATATTCTATACTATGTTAGATGTTTTGGTACATGACTTTTAGGTTCTAGGGGATATTTTCAACATGGATTTGCATTACTTTTTCAATGTGAAACTTAGTTTATTTAATGTAAACTGGTTTTTAGCTACTTAGTTCTTTAAGTGTTGGCTTGGGTAATTGGTTCTCCCAATGGGAGTTTACTGTGGGCACCACTCCTGACAATTTAGGTGATGATAAAGATGGTATCAGAGCCCTAGGTTTGTTGATCTCATCATACCAAAATAAATCTAGTAGAGTCTTATGAAATGGTACGAAGATGTTTGTACTTTTCTTCGAGAGGCTACAAGACATTAGAAAACTATCTTTTCTTTCTTCTTTCATGCTATAACTTGATTCTAATAAGTATCTGAATTCCTTCATTCTTTTGTCTGCAGATGGTTAATACCAGATGGAATGGATCAAGGGTAACTACTCTAATTGCAGGACCGGTGCCTCAAGGGCGAGAAATAGGTAGGGGCCTAGGGAGAGCAACACCTGCAAAGGGTGGATCTTAGGGGGATACTGAGAAGAGGCATGCAACCTCTCTCCTACCCCATGATCATGTTGAGGAGGTACACAAGGATAGCGCTGAACCAGAGGTGGTCACACCAATTTCAGGTGCAGGTCTACATCCTATGTCTTCTGAGGTTATTCAGCAGGTGTTGGCATTTTCTGGGCAGGTTGGCAGGTAGGTTCTGGTTCTGATTGCCCACTGCACTATTGCCATAGCTTCCAGGATGGATAAGGCTTTTGAGGCAGATACATTCTTCCGTTTGGTACTATGCCCTGTCATAATTGAGACAAAGCATAAGCTATTGACTAAGTTCTTAGAGCTTAAACCTCCATCGTTTCATGGTGCAGAGAATGAGTATGCCTTTGAGTTTATTCTTGATTGTTATGAGAGATTGCATAAGTTGAGTTTTGTACAACAACATAAAGTGGAGTTTTTTGCTTTTTAGCTGCAGGGTGATGCCAAACAGTGGTGGAGGGCTCATATGGAGTGTTGTTCATCAGCTTTGCCTCTGATGGCTTGGGCCTAGTTTCATGCCCTATTTTTTGAAAAATATGTGCCCTGTACTCTTAGGAATAACAAGAATGACGAGTTTCTGGATCTTAAACAGGGCATCATGTTTATTGCAGTTTATGAGGCTAAGTTTCATGCCTTGTCTCGCTATGCTACCTAACTATTGGTCACTGAGGAATAGTGGATTCGTCTATATGTTAAGGGTTTAAATACTGACTGGCAAGTTCTATCCTTTCCTATGACTTCTGCCGGGAAGAATTTTAATGATATGATAGACTATATGAAGAAACTAGAGGGGTTTAAGCTAGTTGGGCAGGCTAAGGTATTAGCTAAGAAGTCCCTGAATATGGGTAATTTCATTAGTTTTTAATCTAGAGGTCCGAGTTAGCAGATTCATTTTGTCCATCCTATTTAGTTAGCCTTGCCAACTTCTACAAGTGATTATTTAGGGGCCATTCAGCAGTATCTAGCTCCTATAGTCTAGGGGCTTCTTATTCTTCTGCCAACAGGCCCTCTTTTGATTGAGGTTATTTCTATTATGGTGATCTAGGTCATTTTTATAGGGAATGCTCTTTAAGGGAAACAGGTAATAAGATACAACAGCATAATAAGGATGTGGTTCCAGCAGGTGGTGATGGCAACGACAGGGGACGTCCATAGGGTGGGTGAGGTAATAATCATTGAGGTCATGGAAATAAAGGTAATGGTAATGCATAGAGGGGAGTGGCGCAGCCATCTAGACAGGTTGCCCAAATTGATGATAGAGCTCATTATTATGCCTTTCCAGGCAAGTTTGAGGCTGAGGCATCTTATGCTGTATAAACAGGTACAATTCTCATATGTGATTGGATGGCTTCTATTTTATTTGATCCGGGTGCCATATATTTATATGTATCTTATAAATTTGCCGTGGGTCTGGACTGGATTTTTGATGTTCTTGATTCTCCTATTTATGTTTCTACTCCAGTTGGGGAGTCAGTAGTGGTGACCCATGTATATCATTTATGCTCTATTGTGTTTATGGGTTTCTGGAAGATTTAGTTATTTTGGATATGCTGGAATTTGACATTATTTGGGTATGACTTGGTTGTCTCCTTATCATGCTATGTTAAACTGTAATTCTAAGACAGTAACTCTACAGATTCCGGGTATAGATAGATTAGAGTGGAAAGGTGTGTACAGGCCTAAGCCAACAAAGATCATATCCTTTATTCGATCTAGAAAGCTAGTGAGGAAGGGTTGTTCAGCCTTCTTAGCTCATCTTTGAAATGTTAGTGCGGAGTCCCATTCTATTGAGTTAGTCCCTGTGGTTTTTGAATTTCAGGAGGTATTTCCTATGGATTTGCCTAGTAAGACTCTGGTTAGGGACATTTACTTCTGTATAGATTTAGAGTTGGGCACTCGCCCAATCTCTATTCCTCCTTATCGCATGGCTCCAACAGAGTTGGGGGAACTCAAAACTCAGCTTCAGGAACTTCTAGATAAGGGATTTATTCATCCCAGTGCATCTCCTTGGGGTGCTCTGGTGTTGATTGTGAAAAAGAAGAATGATAGTATGAGCATGTGTATATACTAGAGGAAACTGAACAATGTTACCATCCGTAATAAGTACCCATTTCCCCACATAGATGACCTTTTTGACAAGTTGTTGGATGTGTCAGTGGTTTCCAAAATTTACTTAAGGTCAGGGTACCATTAGTTAACAACTAGGTTTGAGGATATACCTAAAATGGCTTTCCGAACTCGGTATAGGCATTATAAGTTCTTGGTAATATCGTTTGGGTTGACCAATGCACTGGCAACCTTTATGAGTTTGATGAATAGTGTTTTCAAGTCATTTCTGGATTCCCTTGTGATTGTATTTATAGATGATATTTTGATTTACTCCAAAAGCAAAGAGGAACATGCAGAGCATCTTCGTATTGTTCTGAGGATTTTGAAGGGACAAAATTGTATGCTAAGTTTTCAAAGTGTGAATTCTAGTTGTCCTTGGTTGCTTTTTTAGGGCATGTGATCTCATAAAAAAGGGTGATGGTGGATCCACAAAAGATTGAGACAATCAAGAATTATGTCTGGCCTAGCGTTGTGACTGGGGTTAGGAGTTTTGTGGGTCTTGATTGCTATTATCGCAGGTTCGTTAAGAACTTTGCTTCCATTACTACTCACTTGATAAGATCTACTCAGAAAGAGGTACCATTTGTTTGGTCTGACAAGTGTGAGGAGAGCTTCCAAAAGCTCAAGACAATTTTGACTACAATCCTATCTCTCATTGCCGGTTGAAGGTAAGGATTTCATTGTAGTTTGTGATGCTTCACATTTGGGTTTGGGTTCTGTGTTAATGCAGGAAAAGAATGTTATAGCTTATGCTTTGAGGAAATTGAAGTCTCACGAGAAGAATTACACGACCCATGAATTGGAGTTGGCAGTGGTGGTATTTGCACTTATGATCTGGAGACACTATCTCTATGGTGTCAATGTGAAGTGTTCAAAGACCATCGCAGCTAGCATCATGTGTTTACATAGAGGGATTTGAATCTAAGACTGAGGATCTAGATGGAGTTGTTGAAAGATTATGATATGACCATCCAGTATTATCCGGGTAAGGCCAATATGGTGGCAAACGCATTGAACTAGAAAGCGGTAAGCATAGGCAGTTTGGCTTGTTTGGGGGTGTCTAAGTGACCCTTGGATAGAGATATTCAAACACTAGCATCCAAGTTCATGTAGTAGGGCATTTCAGAAAAGGGTGGAGTATTGGCCAGTATTGAGGTTAAGTCCATATTTCTAGGGGAAATCAAGGCCAAACAATTTAAGGATGTGCAATTGAACAAGCTCCGAAACAAGGTGGTGTTTGGGGAGGCCCCGAATTCCACACTTGATGCATGTGGGGTGCTTGTTTTAAAGGGTAGATATATGTCCCTCGGGTTGATGACTTAGTTCAGAATGTGTTAGTTGAAGCTCATGGTTCATGGTACTTGATTTATCTAGGCGTAACCAAAATGTACCGAGACTTGAGACAACTTTATTAGTGGCCTAGGATGAAATGGGACATAGTTGAATATATGTCCAAGTGTCAAAATTGTTAGAAGGTGAAATATGAGCATCAAAGGCCTGCAAGATTGCTTCAAAGGATGCTCATTCCTGAGTACAAGTGGGAAAGAATAGCTATGGACTTCGTGGTGGGTCTTCCCAAGACCTTGGGGAAGTATGATTCAATTTGGGTCATTGTTGACAGGCTTATAAAGTAAGCTCATTTTATTCCAGACAGGGTGGATTACAACTCCTAATAGTTGGCCAAGATCTATCTCAGATGTTGCACGGGGTGCCCCTTTCCATTATTTCAAATAGAGGTACGCAGTTTACTTCCAAGTTCTGGGGCAAGTTACATGAGGAGTTGGGCACCTAGCTCACTTTTAGTATAATTTTTCATCCTCAGACAAATGATTTGTTAGAGACGACGATCCAGATGCTATAGGACATACTGAGAGCATGTGTGATTGACTGCCGAGGCCATTGGGATTAGTTCTTACCATTGTGTGAATTCTCATACAATAACGACTATCACTCTAGTATTAACATGACACCATTCGAGGCACTTTATGGGATGGGATGTAGATTTCCAATAGGGTGGTTTGAGGCAGGTGATGTGAAGCCTTTGGGCATGGATTTGGTAAGGGAAGATCAGGAAAAATTAAGGGGTATCCAAACCAAGTTAGTGGCAGCCCAAAGCAGGCAGAAGGAGTATGCTGATCGCAAGGTAAGGGACATGGATTTTAAGTTTGGTGAACAAGTTTTGTTAAAGGTGTCACCGATGAAAGGGGTAATAAGGTTTCGAAAGAAGGGTAAGCTTATCCCTCGGTATATCAATCCATTTGAGGTTCTCAAAAGTATGGGGCATATATCTTACAGGTTGGCATTGCCACCTAGTTTATCTGGAGTCCATCTAGTTTTTCATGTATCTACGCTAAAGAGATACCACAAGGATGGGGAATAAATTACCAAATGGGATTCAGTCTTATTAGATAAGGACCTTTCGTACGAGGAGGGGTTAAATATTCTTCTTAATCGGGATATCTGAAAGTTAAGGATAAAGGAAATTATATCAGTGAAGTTTCAATGGAAGCATTATCCGATTGAAGAAGCCACTTGGGAAACTCCCACCGATCCCCGAATCGGCTCTGCTAGTTGGCTTTGTTGCTATCAATAGCATTCTATGGACTCTTTCCCTCAACTCCCCAACCCAAAAGTTTTCTAACCCATTTTTTTGCACAAAAAGCTCACCCATAACGACAGAAAGGGTCATTACAATATATACCAATTTATCCATAATTCATCTTGGAATGATCAAATAAGAAAAAGATGAGCTAAAACAAGAAGAAGGTAGTACTTAAATCCTCTAACAACTGAGGGTACCTGTCCAGCATGTCCTTTTTCAAGCTAGGCTAGTCTCAAATGAAATCTGAGAGAGGTAAGGTATAGGGTGATCCGTGAAAGAATTGGGTAAAATTACTAAGTTTGAGCTAGTTTTTCTATTAGCTAAGTCGTTAAGGAAACCATAGGAATTTTTTAAAAATGAATTCGGGTGACTAGAACTCCTGATATCGAACTTTACGTGAATGGGTTAGTCTGGAATGCTAAGGTTTGAAGGTGTGTTGTGAAATAGGAAAAACTGGGAGGATTCCCAAGTTTTTGTTTCGTGTTAGCCACTACAGCAGGTGACATTCTCCTACGGCAACAACCTCTATATAACAGAGAGATTCCCACTATAACAGGAGTCAAAGGTGGTCAACCCTGCTATAAAGGGCGGTTCCACTAGAGCGGCACCACTATAGTGGGATTGGGATGCTATAATAGGATAAGTCACTAAAAATGCAGAAACTTGTCCAAAAATATTCATTCTTTCTTAAGAATGTTTTGGGAAAGGGTAGAGGCAATTTGGGGCATTTTCTACTAATTTTCCACCAAGATTCTTTGTAAAGATAAGTAATTCATTCCCCTATCTAGTACTTCAATTCCTATACCTTAGAATCGATAGTTACAGGCCTTGGGGAGGGTTTAGCTTGACCTAAGATAAAAAATTTGGTGTAAGAAGTATTGTTAAGTGTAGAAACCTTGGGTTTTGTTTATAAGTTGTTTATTCATGATTATATTACCATAATTGGCTAGTGTAACCATAAAATTGGTAGTTCTAGGTGAATTATTGGTGGAAAAGCCCTAAGTTGGGTTGAATGATCATTTGTTTAGCCTGGGGTTTTGGATTAAGATGTAATCTAAAAATATTTAGTCCATTTGGGTTGATTTTGTTTTATGTTATTATTTTTAGACCAAGATCAAGCTAGATCTTCAAGAAACAGGAAAGATCCAGTCCAATAGAGCATTTGGGCTTGATTTAAGGTAGGTGATCATTGAATTGTTTCTCAATTACGTTATGAGTGCATGTTAACTACTACATTAGTATTGCTTGTACAATACTTTTTTAGGGAATAAGGGAATGAATATGAAATGATATCTTATTGTCAATCTCATGCAATGAACTTGTCTAAATTGCTTGTGGTCTTACAAGTGTGGTTATATTCATTGTGATTGTGATTGGGTGATATTTGTAATTCTTTGGTTGGCTCGGGTACCACACTTGGTATAGATTATTGGTCTGCTCGGATACCATGCCTGGTATGGGATATCTATCAGTTGGCTCAGGTACCACGCTTTGTACAAGTTCTATTATGGTTGGTTCGGGTACCATGCCTGGTACATATTTGATTGTTCTTTTGTGCATTGGTTACATGATTGAACCGGGTTTACTCATTGTGATGTATTTATTATATGTTGATCCATGAGTGTCCATATTAGCATGTTTAAATTTTGGGATGGTTCTTGCATAGACTGGGATTGCATGTTAAACACCATAGACTATGTCTTAGGGATTCTTGGTTGTTAGGGGTTACTTGAGGGGCATGTTGAATCTTATATAAGTTGTTATTATTGTGGTTCTGGGACAGTTTCATGTGGTTGTTAAGTCAGGATTGATGATTGAGGGTCTTGCTTATATTCATTGACTTGGATCTTTCATGTTTGTCCTATTTTATTAAGTTTTGGTTAACTGTTCATATTTCGTATTTTGGAGCTGGCCGATGATCCTACCAGTACACTATTATTTTTATATACCGGTACTGCACTTTCTCTTCTTTTGTTGAGTATAAGATATGTCCCAATGGCAGTTATGCAACCTCAGTTGTGATACAGACGCTTTCTAAATCTAAGGGTGAGTTGCTTCTTCCAGGCTGCCATGGGTTTATCTACTCTTTTTAGTCCATTGTTTGGACTTGGACTTCTTTTATTTTGGGGTTGCATCCTCGTATTCTAGACTATGTTAGATGTTTTGGTACACTACTTTCAGGTTCTAGGGATATTTTCCACAGGGATTCGTATTACTTTATTTTAGATATGAATCTTAGTTTATTTAATGTAAATAGCTTTTTAGCTACTTAGTTATTTAAGTGTTGGCTTGGGTAATTAGTTCTGCCACCGGGGGTTTAGTGTAGGTGCCACTCGTGGTAGTTTAGGTCCTGACACAGATATAAGGAAATAAGTGAACTGAACTAAATATAATTTCTCCAGCTATCTAGAGCCAACATCTACCACATAGACCAAACAAGCATAAAAGAGCTGAGGAAAGCCTATTAAAGAACGCATAAGCACGAGTTGTGAACACCAAAACTATCATAGATATGATATAAAACATTTTTCTATGGAATCGAGGTCAAAGAGTCAAATCATTACCATAAGCACTTTTTTTATGAGGAGTGAATGGATAAGGATATTTGTCTTTCATGTCTTCCTTGGCCTCCCATGTAACCTCTTCAACATTTTGACTCCTCCATAACACTTTCATTGAAGCCACATCCCTGGTCGTCAACTTGTAAACCTGATGATCCAAAATCATAACCAGGACTTCTTCATACGATAAACTATCTTTTACATCAACACTCTCCGTCGTGAATATAGGTGAGGGGTATCCCACATACTTCTTTAACATAGAGATATGGAACACAAGATGAACGACAACTAGATCTGCTAGCAAATCTAACTCATAGGCTACGTTTCAAACTCTCTTCAAGATCTTAAATGGACCAATATACCAGGTACTAAGCTTCTTTTACTTCCAAAATGCATGATGCCTTTTATAGGTGAGACATTCGAGATTACCCAATCACTAACCTCAACCTCCAAATCTCTCAGTCTCATATTGGGATAAGACTTCTAGTGGATCTAAGAAATCTTTAGCCATTCTTGGATGAGCTTAATGTTTTCCAAAGCTTTATAAACTAAATCTAGACCAAACAACTCATCTTGACCAAATTTTAACCATCCAATAGGAGATTTGCATCTCCGCCCATACAAGGCCTCAAATGGTGCCATTTCAATACTGGAGTGATAGCTATTATTATATGTAAACTCAATGAGAGGTAGGTGATCAAGCCAGTTAATCTTGAAATCTATAACACAAGCCCTCAAATGTCTTCAAGTGTCTAAATAGTACACTTTGATTAACCATCAGTCTGTGAATGAAAAGCAATGAATATGGATGGTCTTGCCTTGTTGAGGGTGTAAGAGTGACCTTTTGCTATAGAGGTTAAGAGTTTGTCCAATAGACTTCTTAGGCTTAACATTTCTAAGCCTGGTAGAATTCTTGCTTGAGTAGAGGCACAATTATTATTGTTAGAGATAAGGATAGATAGTTTGAGGATGAGAAGTTGTGTTTGATTTGGGACAAGGTGTTGAAGGGTGAATATAAGCAAATGATTCTTGATTCGAAGGGTGTTTTGAGAATCAAAGGTCGTATTTGTATTCCTAGGGTTGGTGATTTGACTAGGTTGATTTTGGAGAAGGCTTATAGTTTGAGGTATTTTATTCACTCGGGTGCAACCAAGATGTATCATGACCTGAAGAAGAATTATTGGTGGTGTAGGATGAAGAGGGACATCATGGAATTTGTGGCTAAGTGTTTGAATTATCAATAAGTTAAGTATGAGCACCAAGGAGCAGGTGATATGACTCTGAGGATGCATATACTTGAGTTGAAGTGGAAGCGTATAAATATGGACTTTGTGGTTGGGTTTCATCAGACTTTGGGAAAGTTTGACTCCATTCAGGTGATTGCGGAAAGATTGACCAAATCAGCTCAATTTGTTCCAATGAAAGTGACCTATAATGCAAAGAAGTTAGCAAAGGTGTATATTTGGGAGATATTTCATTTGCATGGTGTGCCTATTTCAATTATTTTAGATAGAGGTACCCATTTATATCACACTTTTGGAGTTCTATGCAGTGAGAGTTGGGTACTCAGTTGGAGATAAGTACAATTTTCCACCCACAGATGGATGGTCAGTCGGAGTAGACTATTCAAGTTTATGAGGATATGATTTGGTCTTGTGTGATTGATTTTAGTGGTCATTAGGACCAGTTGTTGCATTGAGTAGAGTTTGCTTACAACAATAGTTACCATCCCAGCATTCAAAAGGCACCATTGAAGGATTTATATAAGAGGAAGTGTAGATCTATGATTAGTTGGTTTTGTTCATTTAAAGTTAGGCCGTGGGGTAGGATTTGTTGTGGGATCTTATAGATAGGGTAAAGCTATTATAGAACCAGCTTTTGACAGCCCGTAGTAGGCCAAAAATTTATGTTGATAGGAGGGTTTGCCACCTATATTTCATTGTTAGTGAGAAGGTTTTATTCAAAGTATCACCCATGAATTGTGTGAAGAGGTTTGGGAAGAAGGGAAAGCTTAGCTCGATGTTTATTGGCCCTTTTGAAATTCTCTGGTGTATTAAGGAGGTAGCCTATGAGTTAGTTTTATCTCCTAGTATTTCCACTGTGCATCTAGTTTTCCATGTTTTGATGTTGAAGAAATACATGTCTGATGGTACGGATGTGATTCGATGGGACTTAGTGGATTTGGATCATAATTTGACTTTTGAGAAAGAACCTATAACTATTTTGGACGAGTCAAACATGCAAAGTAGGTATGCTCAACTTTTTGACAGATTAGGTACCTTCCTTACTCTTACATTCGAGGATGAATGTGTGTTTTAGTGAGGGATAATGTAACAACCCTCATAGTGATTTTTTGATTTTTATGGTCGTAATTAGATAAGGAAATTTGGCGTGTCCCTTTATAGAAGTACTTGAAGTTGCAGCTTCTAGATATATTAGGGAATATGGGAGAATTCTTAGATAGTGTAAGCTACACAGAATCCATAAGATGATTACAGTGATAGGCTTGATTGTCGTGATGACATACATATGGGCCTTTGCTTTGTGCAACTAGTGAATGAACCCTTTATTAGAGCTCAAGGTTAGGTGATTTTTGTGAAAAGAAGGAACTGTTTTCTTGGGGGATAACTCTAGATGCAAGAAATTTAATTGAGATAGGCTTGAACGTGGTGAAAGTAGGAAATTAGACTTATACCTTAGTATATATATATGCGCTGTGAGAATTTTAAGTTGAAAATGGTATATGTGGTATTTGGAGAAGTTAGTGTAGTTAAAACATGTTCCTACTCTTAAAAGTTGTCAATCATTCATTTAAGGCAAGAGTAGTCATGTTCTTACTCCAGGCCCATCATGCACATCTCCATGTCTTGTAGCTTCAGATTGAATGAGACTTATATCCAAGTCTATTTCATGTCATTCATTCTCTATATACCAAAATTAGATGAATAAGATACTCAGACCATGTCAATGTTTATAGCTAGATGTCACATGCCATTCATGCCTATGGATTCTTCTCCTCAGATCTTTATGCAACTTCCCCATGAGGATGAAACCTTTGATGATTAATAGAGGGTAAATTGAGTTTCAAGAGAGAGTTCTCTTTTCCATGCAGTTCTTCAGTTCTATGTGCCTTTCAATACTACGAACTCATGCCTAATGTCCTTAATGGTATAGTTGTTGTGGTGATAATTCATGCTTGCATAATCCTTAGTAGTGGGTTATTAGCCTTGAAGTGAGAACAGTTAGTAAATTTATACAGGTAATGCCAAACAACAGCTAGAAGCCCTATTTAGTTTAGTTCTCTTGCTTTATCTTGGCCTTGATCTTTATTTGAGGCTGAATGATCCCAAGGGGGAGATATTGTAACACATCAGAAATTCTTCAACCTCTTAAGTGGCTAGTTATTCTATTTCAGACTAGAAAACAGAGTCGTATGACCCTTAGAACCCTTAGAAATCAGTTGGGATGAGTTCCAAACCTTAAACGCAAGTTCTGGGCATGAGAAATGGCTAGTGCGTGTCAAGAGAAGGTCGCTGCATTGAGCCCCAGACCACACCATTGTCGAAACTTTAGAACGGTTTCAAATTAGGTTCCTGGCAAGATGGGAGGCACACCTCACCTTTGAGAGGGCTCTATGGGCATCGTGGCGACCACCCGGGAGGAGCTATAGGGTGGGCACTACGCCTAAGCATTTTTTGTCACGCCCCGAGGCTACCCCCTAGACGTAACACGGGACCTGGGACCACAAGTGCCCCAAGTTTATCCTTGGTCATAGCATATCTCAGATAAATACAAGAAACATAGCAAAAGCATACTAAATGAAGATAGGCAACCATAACTAAATAGGAACATGGTCTAAGAACACCAAACTCAACACACGGAATTCAAGTCTAGCTATGTATGAAGCCTCTAAACTATCACAAGAGTTGATAGGACAAGACCCAACTAACTAGAGAATCTGACAGAAAGATAGATAAAATAACTAGGCTAATACTAGTCCTTGAAGGATGAGGACTCACCAACAGAATCTGGATATCCGGCATCATCTAGCCACAAGCCTGAGAAAGAGAGCTTGAATCTGCATCATCAAGAGGAAGAAGCACAAAATATGCGTCACTACTACATGATGAAATGAATACGTGAGATATCCATAAGTAAGGTAAAAACTTGCTTGAAACATAATTAAGACTGAGATCTTGCATAACAGAGATATCATAAATAAATACCATAAGTCGAGCTTAAAGCATGAAATAGAATAGCTCAATACTTAAACCTTCATACGGGAGTTTCTTATAACCGACAATAGACCATGTGAGCTACATGGAATCCAACTATATCACCCTAGTTGACAAAGCTACCATGAGCCTTGACAAGGCACGGGGTACTATACCTATCATAGTATGGAACCACTTCCATAAGGAGACACTCTCAACTAACGAGGACCCTTTTTCATGAGGAGACACTCTCTACTAATGAGGACCCTTTTCACCTACGCTGGAAACATACTTTCATACTTGGATTGTCTAGAATCTCCATCGCTTGGTGCTACATACTACTCCCAAAACTTACATATAGCTCATAGTATACTTGTAACATATCTAATGGCAAATCTGTTCGAAAAGCATAAGGACATATCTAATGTCATGCAAATTCAAATCATAATTCTTAAAGCTTAGCATAGCCATAATTCAAAACATACTTTCTTTATAAATTTATAACTTGAAGAATTAGGCATGCAACTTCATAAATACATAAGGTCATGTTATCTAAACATGCCAATTTTTACTTGAAAATATGATATTCAATAGAATCATACTAGAAATCATCTTTAATGCATGGGATTTTAAAATCAACTAAGGAACTTCAAATAAATCACAGATAAGTAGTGAAAAACCATCAATTTATGCTTTATAACTGAACTTATAAGTTTTTCCCAAATTGGGTAAGAACCCTAATTTCATAAATTGATAAATTAAAGTAAAAGCTTGGGAGTTTTGTGCACAAGGGTGAAAGGATTCCTTGTTGAATACTCACATACATGATTTGAAGCTAGCATAACTAGGAATGAGAATAATGGAGGATTGAAATTGAATCCCTTGCTATGGAACTTGGAGCTTGAAAGAAGGAGACTTTTTCCTCTTTTTTGATTGAATGAGAGCTTAAGGGAAGGAACTTAGGCTAAGTGAAGTTCCCTTCTATAATTGTCCAAAACAACCTCATTTAGGAGTTAAAAGGGTGGGTGATTACAAAAATACCCCTGGGATTTAATTAGAGAAAAGTTGTTAAAAACCTCGGCTTCAGGTTCCACGAGTCCTTTCCACAGACAATAAGTGTAACCACGGCTCGTAGATTGGAGTCGTGGTTTCTGAGCTAAAAGTTAGGTTGTGGATGAGTTTCGACGACTCAACAGGACGACCCATAGAAACTTCTACGGTTTGTGGAACCAACTCGTGGTTCCTAGGTAAAACTTATAACCCTCAGTACTGAGTTCCACGAGTTGGTTCCATGACTCGTGGAACCATCCACGGACAGTGAACCTGACTTGTGGTTATCAGACCTGAGGTTGATCTGCAGGACTAGTTTCATGGGTCACTTCCATGACTCATAGTTCTATCCACGGCTTGTGGACTTGACTCGTGATTCCTGGAAGTTTTAGAATTTTTTGGAGTTTCTAAGGTAAAAAGTTAAATCGAATTCTGGGGTGTTACAATATCTCCACCTTGGGATCATTCATCCTTGAATGAAGACTAAGCAAGGAAAACTGGAGAGAAAACAGCCTAACCAACCAACAAAACATAAAACTCAAGGATAAACATGAAAACTGAGCCTTTTAACTTAAAATATGATTTGAACTAACTTCGGAAAACATGAATGCATGCTAGGATCGTGGGAGACATTGATGGAATAGAATCAAAGGGACATACTAAGAAGGAAACTATTACCTCAGGCTTGAACTGAATCAGAAGGAAAGAGATAAGGGTATTTGGCTTTCATGGCTGCTTTTTCTTTCCAAGTAGCTCCTTCGGCTAGCTGATTTCTCCAAAGAACCTTCACCGATGCGACTTATTTATTTCTAAACCTCTGAATATGACGATCAACAATCTCCCTCATAAGTAAGGCTACTTTCACACTTACATCATCCAAAGGAATAATCAAGGTCGGGTCACCAACACACTTCTTCAACAAAGAAACATGAAAAATCGAATGAACCGCTTTTAAATATGTTGGCAACTCCAACTCATAAGCAACACTACCAACTCTCCTCATAATCTGATAAGGACCTACACAAAAGGGACTAATTTTATCTTTCTTTCCAAATCTCATGACACCCTTCATGGGTGACACCTTTAGAAACACTCAATCATCAACCTCAAACTCCAACTCTCTTCTCCTCACATCAGCATATAATTTTTGTTGACTTTAAGCGGTCTTCAACCTTTCCCTAATGATATAAATCTTCTCCATTGTCTCATGAACTAAATCTGTACCAATCAAAGTTGTCTCACCTACCTCAAACTAACCAATAAGAGATCTACACCTATGTCCATAAAGTGCCTCATAAAAAGCCATCTGGACGCTAGAATGAAAGTTGTTGTTGTAAGAAAAATTGATAAGAGGTAAGTGATCATCCCAATTTTCATTGAAATCAATCACACAAGCTCTCAACATATCCTCCAAAGTCTGAATAGTACGCTCTTCCTGGCCATCCATGTGTGGGTGAAAAGTTATGCTAAGCTTAAAATGAGTACCAATACCTTTCTGAAATGATCTCCAAAACTGGGATGTAAACTGGGTACCCCTATCATAAATGATAGACAATGGAATACCATGAAATCTAACTATCTCATGAATGTAGAGTCTGGCATAGTCCTCTGCTGAATCTGTGGTCTTAACAGCAAAGAAGTGGGTTGATTTAGTCATCCTATCGACAATCACCTAAATAGAATCATGTTGCCTTCGAGTATGAGGCAAATATTTAATGAAGTACATATTAATCGCTTCCCACTTCCAAGTAAGAAGATCAATATCCTGAGTCAAACCACCCAGTCGCTGATGTTCTACATTCACTTATTGACAGTTGGGACACTTAGCCACAAAATCTGCTATGTCCCTCTTTATGTCATTCCAACAATAAACTTCCCGTAGGTCACGGTACATCTAGGTGGAACTGACGTGAATAGAGTACCTGGTGATATGAGCCTCCATCAAAATCTATTGTCTCAACCCATCTATGTTAGGAACACACAATCGACCATGATATCGAAGCACACCATCTCCCCCTTGAGATAAAACCTCTATCCTTTGCTGATGGACTTCACCCTTCAACTGGTGCAAAATAGGATCACTATCTTGCTTTTCTTTCACTTTAGCTACCAAAGATGATTCAGAACCATTCTGAATAATAACACCACCTTCTGTCGAATTGATAAGGTAAACTCCTAGTCGAGCAAGTCGATGAACATCCTTGGCCAATTCCATCTTTCCTTCTTCAACCCAAGACACACTATCCATAAAAAATCTACTAAGTGCATCCTCCACTGCATTGGCCTTACCCAGATGGTAAAGCACACTCATATCATAATCCTTAAGAAGATCAAGCCATCTCCATTGACGAAGATTCAATTCCTTTTGAGTGAACACATACTGAAGACTCTTATGATCGATGAATATATCCACATGAACACCATACAAGTAGCGTCTCCAAATCTTCAATGCAAAAATCATGGCTGCTAACTCAAGATCATGGGTAGGGTAGTTCTTCTCATGAATCTTAAGTTGTCTCGAAGTATAAGCAATCACTTTACCATGCTGCATTAACATACAACCCAACCCAATCCTAGATGCATCACAATACACAACAAAGTCATCCAGGCCTTGGGTAGATCCAACACTGGAGTTGTGGTCAATATAGTCTTCAATTCCTGAAAGTTCTTACATAGATCAGACCACTGAAATCTTACCTTGTTTTATTGCATTTTTCACTTTCTTTTTGAAAAGAAAAAACAACTTCGCTTTTGAAACAATTTTTTGACTTGAATTAAACTCGAAACTTAAGAAAATTCTCAAATTTATTCAAAACAGAGTCACCATTTGATTTTTAGGAAAAATCAAGAAAATCTTTGAAAAATATTCGAAAGATTTAAAACACATAAAAATCTTTTGAATTTGAGAAATTTGGGTAATAAGTTTATATTAATATTTCGAGAAGGATTTTAAGGCATTCAAAATGTCCGCTAGCATGCGGTTATCCGGTTATTTTTCTAACTTTATTATTTGACTAACTTGTGAAAAATTGGGAATTTCTTTTGACAAAAAAAAGAAGAATATTATTTATGAAATCATTTAATTTGTAGAAAAGATAGAAAATTTGGACGGAAATTCGCAAGTGAAACTTCAGAACAATATAAATGATAATCTTTAAGAAAACTAGTTAAGCTTTCGAAATTGATTAACTAATTTAAAACAAAATAAAGTGACCAATTTGCGAAAAGAGATAATGGTACTCCAAGGGAAATTAACTAAATTAACAAAAAAGAGTTAACATTTATACATATAAGATTCTAAAATTGTACAAGTAATTAAAAGAGAAAAAAGAAGTTGGGTTTAGGCACTTAGGCCCAAACCCCTACAAATTGAACATTTTGGACTACCGAATTTAATTGGGTTATGACTTGCCAGTACTTACTCCACAGCTCAGTGGTGAGTCCTCATAGTTCTAGCATGATAGTTATGTGTATTCATTTCATTCTTACATTTCATGTTACAGACTTTTAGAGTTATCTGGGGATTGTCCCAACAATGCACTTCAGAGGCTTTCGGACATAGAACTAGAATCAACTATTTGGGTTGTCAGTTTTACTTTCATATTTATCACAATTTCATATACTTGATATATTCAGAAATGCTTGGATCGTTTTCTAACTTATATACTTAAATCAGTTCAATTTTCTGCACAAATTGTATTTTATCAGAAATTGTCTAGATATGTCAGACCATGGATTAGTTTTGGGTCACTTGTGACATTAAACACCGTATTACGTCCAGCGGGTATCCTTGGGGCATAACAAACTGAGCATCAGGTTCTAGTGTCCTAGGGTGTCTGAAAGCCGCATCGAGTAGGGTCTTCTTTATGGGTGTGAAGCTCGCCAAACTTATGAGGGAGAAACTATGAGATGTCATTAGGAAAAACTTCCCTTCCTTATTTTCCACCTTGTTCTATAGAGTATGACGTATATTTAATCTCTTTCTAACTCATGTTGTACGTGTTACAGAAAATGCCTACTAGAAGAGCCAACAGAAGGAGAAGTAGGAAAAAACAGACACCAGTAGCTCCAGCAGACGCTGTGAATGAGCAAGTTACTCATGATGAATTTAGGGTTGTATTTCAGGTGCTTGCTCAGGCCATGACCACTCAGGTTAACCAGCAAGCTGTGGCACCAGCTCCACCTCAGAATAATTTTGCCGCAACTAGATTCCAAGACTTTACTCGGATGAATCCTCCAGAATTTCATGTTTCCAAATCTGAGGAAGATCTATATGAATTTCTTGACGACATTCAGAAGGTGACAAAGATCATGGGTGTCACTCTGATCAAGAGTGCAAACTTAACCTCTTACCAGCTGAAAGGAGTGGCTCATACTTGGTACTAGTAGTGGAAAAAATCTCGAGGTACTAATGCAGGCCAACTGGATTAGAACCACTTCAAGACTACATTTTTGGACAAGTTTTTCCCACTTGAACTTAGGGAAGCCAAGGTCCAATAATTCATTAACTTGAAGCAGAATGATATGAGTGTGATGGAGTACTTACTCAAGTTTACTCAGTTGTATAAGTATGCTTAGGTGATGGTAGTTGACTCTAAAGCTCGGATGAGAAAGTTCGTGTCTGGTGTGTCGGATGACATGATAAAGGATTGCAAGACTACTATGCTGGTAAAGGAGATGGATATCTCCAGATTGGTGACCTATCCCAACAAATCAAAGAGGAAAAGATCAAAGAGAGGGGAGGAGACATCAAGAGATCTAGAACAGGTGACTTTAACTATTCTCAGCAAAGGTCAAATAGTGGTTACAGTTTTATGTTCCATCAGAAATCTTCAGCTCCAGTCCCATCTTCTGCTAGTGCCCCAGTGCCTAAGTTTAGATAGGATTGACGGGACAGGGCACCAGGCTCTAAGTTCTAAGGTAGTAACACTGGGGGGCGCACTCATCCAGTTTGCAAGAATTATGGTAGAAACCACCAATGTGAGTGTATGGCAGGCAGTGGGAATTGTTTTGGGTGTGTTAAGCCAAGCCACAGGATAAAGGATTGTCCAGTTGCTTTTCAGAAGGGCAAAGATGCTCGTCCACAAAATCAGGCTAGTTCTACAATGATTCAAGCAGGTCGCCCAACTCATTAAGGTGCCTCTTATGGTGCAGGTGGTGGTCAGTGCCAAAATAGGTTTTATGCTCTTCAGGCTCAATAGGACCACGGGTATGTTACGAGTTTTTCATACTGATGTTTATGAACTGTTAGATCCTGGAGCTACACTTTCCTTTATGACTCCCTATATAGCAGTAGAATTTGGTGTCAGTCCAGAAATCCTCCCAGCCCTTCTCAGTCTCTACTCCAGTTGGTGACTCAGTTATAGCTAGACGGGTGTATAGAAATTGCCCTATCACAATTTCCTAGAAAGTCACCTTTGTCAATCTCGTAGAGTTAGAAATGATTGACTTTGATATTATTCTAGGAATATATTGGTTACACTCATGTTATGCCTCAGTTGATTTTAGGACTAGGATTGTTCATTTCCAGTTTCCAGACGAGCCGGTCCTAGAATGGAAGGGAAATCACACAGTGCCTATAGGTCAATTCATCTCTTACCTTAAGGCCAGAAAAATGATTTGTTTAGGTTAAGGATTCAAATTTTAAGACCCCAACTATTGAATCAGTCCCAGTAGTTAATGAATTTCCTGAAGTGTTTCCAGAAGACCTTCCCGGGGTTCCTCCTGAAAGGGAGTTTGACTTGGAGATAGTTCTCCTTCCAGATACCTAGTCATCTTAATTCCACCTTACATAATGGCCCCAACTGAGCTTAAGGAATTGAAGGAACAGTTGAAAGACCTTCTATATAAGGGCTTCATCACACCCAATATATCTCCATGGGGTGCTCCAATTTTTTTCGTTCATAAGAAAGACAGTTCTCTCAGAATGTGCATCGACTACCATCAGTTGAACAAAGTCACAATCAAGAATAAGTATCCTATTCCCAGTATTGATGACTTGTTTGACCAACTTCAGGGTGCTAATTTCTTCTCTAAGATAGACCTCAAATTAGGCTATCATCAGCTCAGAGTCAGAAATTGTGACATTCCAAAGACAACCTTCAGAACAAGGTATGGTCACTTTGAATTCATAGTTATGTCCTTTGGACTAACGAATTCTCCTGCAGCTTTTATGGATTTGATGAACAGGTGTTCAAGCAATATTTAGACATGTTCGTCATTGTCTTCATCAATTATATACTTATATATTCTTGAAGTGAGGAAGAGCATGTAGATCATTTGAGGGTGATGCTATAAAATCTCAAGGATCGCCAGTTATTCACTAAATTCAGTAAGTGGGAATTCTAGTTAAAATCAGTTCCTTTCCTTGGTCATGTGGTATCTAGTGAGGGAATTCGAGTTGATTCCCAAAAGATTGAGACAGTGAAGAACTGGCCCAGACCTACCTCTCCGACAGACATCAAAAGTTTCTTGGGTTTGGCTGGTTATTACCAGAGGTTTGTTGAAGGATTTTCATCCATAGCTGCCCCATTGACCATGTTGACTCAGAAAAAGGTTAAGTTTCAGTGGTTAGATGAGTATAAGAAGAGATTCCAAGAGTTGAAGACTAGGTTAACTACAGCTCCCATTTTAACTCTACCAGAGTGTTTAGACGATTTTGCGGTGTATTGTGAGGCATCCTGAGTTGGCTTGGGTTGTGTCTTAATGCAGTGTGGTAAGGTCATAGCTTATACCTCCAGACAGCTTAAGATTCATGAGAAGAATTACCCGACTTATGTCCTTGAGCTTAAAGCAGTTGTTTTTGCCCTAAAGGTTTGGATATACTACTTGTACGGTGTTCATATTGCTGTGTTCACAGAGCATAAGAGCCTCTAGTATGTGTTCACCTAGGAAGAGTTAAGTTTTCATCAGAGGCGATGGCTCATATTCCTCAAAGACTATGATATGAATGTGCTCTACCATTGGGGTAAGGCTAATGTAGTGGTTGATGCTCCCGCACACTATCCATGGGTAGTGTGTCACATATTGAGGAAGAGAAGAAAGAATTAGTCAAGGATGTTCATAGGCTTGCTCGCTTAGGAGTTTGCCTTATGGACACGACAGATGGTGGTGTGCTAGTCTAGAATGGGTCAGAATCTTCCTTAGTAGCCAAAGTGAAAGAGAAACAAGACAATGATCCCATATTACTTCAGTTGAAAGGTTCAGTTCATTAGCAAAGGGTAGAGGTTTTCTCCCAAGGTGGAGATTATGTGCTTCACTACCAGGGTCATTTGTGTATGCCTAATGTGGATGAGTTGAGACAACAACTCCTTATGGAAGCCCATAGTTCCAGATATTCTATTCATCCCGGTGCCACTAAGATGTACCGTGATCTATGAGAAGTCTATTCATGAAATGGCATGAAGACAGACATTGCAGATTTTATGGCTAAGTGTCCCAACTGTCAACAGGTAAAGGTAAAACATCAAAAACCAGGTGGTGTGACTCAAGATATTAGCATTCCTACTTGGAAGTGGGAAGTGATCAACATGGATTTCATTACAGGGTTGCCTCGCACTCATTATAGCATGACTCCATTTGGGTGATTATGGACAGGGTGACTAAATCAGCCCATTTCCTAGTAGTTAAGACTACAGATTCAGCAGAGGAGTACGCCAGTCTATACATTTGAGATATAGTCAAGTTGCATGAGGTCCCCTTGTCTGTCATCTTAGATAGGGGTACTCAGTGTACATCTTATTTCTAGAAGTCATTTCAGAAAGGTATTCGTACAAAGTTAAATCTCAGCACAACATTTTATCTGCAGATGAATAGTCAGGCAGAGTGTACAATTTAGACCTTCAAAGACATGTTGAGAGCTTGTGTGATAGATTTCAAGGGTAGTTGGGATGATCACTTACCTCTCATAGAGTTTTCCTACAATAATAGTTTCCATTCCAGTATTCTGATGGCCCCATATGAGGAACTTTATGGGTGTTGGTGCAGATCACCAATTAGTTGGTTTGAAGTGGGTGAAGCATCCCTGATTGGGCCAGATTTAGTTCTTGAATCTATGGAGAAAGTTCAGCTCATTAGTTAAAGGTTGAAAATAGCTCAAAGTCATTAGAAGTCCTATGCAGATGTGAGGAGGAGGGACTTAGAGTTTTAGATCAATGATTGGGTTTTCTTGAAAGTGTCTCCCATAAAGGGTGTGATGATATTTGGCAAGAAAGGGAAGCTCAGTCCCTGATATATAGGCCCTTACAGAATTTTGAAAAGGGTTGTTAATATTGCTTACGTGTTAGAGTTGCCAGCAGAACTAGCAGCGGTTCATCCAGTTTTCCATGTGTTGTTGTTAAAAAAGTGTCTTGGTGGTCCAACGTTGATCGTTCCCTTAGAGAGTGTGGTTGTGAAGGATAGCCTCACCTATGAGGAAGTCCCAGTCGAGAGTCTTGACTGCCAGATTCATAGGTAATTTCCTATAGTCCTATCATATGTAATTTCAATACCTTCAGTTCATGAATACTAAACAGATATTACAGTCAGTTATGCTTCATATTTAAATTCTATCAATTTTCAGTATTATTATATTGCATTCATTGCTTTACATTCAGTTGGGAGTAGGCTTAGTACTGAGCGGATGAAGGGATGAAGGCTCTGTTGTCATCATAGGCTGAGACCTTTGGTAGAAGTCCCTAAGTTCCAGAACGACGGCGCCACTATAGGTATCAAATGGGTCAGCTATAAGATTAGGTTGGTCACCCTTGTCACTTGTGGAAATTAGCTTAGTGGATCCACGCCAGATTTATTTGTACCTTTAGCAAGGTATGGACACCCTCCTATCCAGGGTTACAAGTTGGCCCCATAGTCAGCTCAGCTTGGGGTATGTCGATAATTAGTAGCTCCCACAGTCAGCTCATGTTAGGTTGAACCTGTACATAGTATCTGATTCAGTTATTCAGTTCAGTTAAGCATGTGATAGTATTAATGTTAGTTACTTGGTCATTGCATTCAGCTTATCCTTCAGTTCATGTTCAATATATGTTTCTATGCCACTATTCATGTTTTACAGCTTTGTTTATATATTTCGCATGCTCTGTACATTCAAAGTACTGACGCATAATCTTGTACACCATTTCATGATGTAGGTTCTGGCGCTCAGCATCCAGACCGTGCTTAGTATGATTTCCAGTCCTTGCTAAGTAGCTTATTGGTGAGTCCTAATAATTCGAGGACAATAGTTATGTTTATTCGTTTCAGCCTTACATTTCAGTTTTCAAAATTTTAGAATTAGCTAGGGCTTTTCCCAAAAACTCACTTCAGTTAGAGGCTTTTGCACATAGAACTAGAATCAGCTATTTGGGTTCTCAATTTTACTTTTAGACTTATCACATTTTCTGTAACACATCAAAATTCGAATCAGCTTTTAAACTCAGAAACTCAGCAAAATTCTGAAACTTTCAGGAATCATGAGTCAAGTACATGAGCCATAGATGGAACCACGAGTCACGGAAGAGACTCGTGAAACTAATCCTGTAGAACATTCTCAAGGCAAAGAACCATGAGTGATTTTCACAGTTCGTGGATGGTTTCACAGGTCATGGAACCAACTCGTGAAACTCAGACTGAGGGTAGTCAGTTCCCCAGTAAATAACGAATGGTTTCTATGACTCATGGATAGTTCCACGAGTCATACTGTTATGTCATGGAAAGTTATCCACTACCTGAATTTTGTGTCAGAAACCACGAGAAGGAACCACGAGTCGTGGTTGGGTCTGCGGGTTGTAGACTCTACTCGTGGAACCTGAAGCTGAGTTTTAAATCAGTTTTTTTCTAACTTTTGCCAAGGGTTATTTTTGTGATTACCCACCCTTTTAACTCTTAAGTTAGGTCATTTTGGCCTCTTTTAGTAGGGTTTGTACCTTAATCATCCTAAGTCTTTCATTATTAGTTATTCATCTACCAAAAGAGGGGAAAAAACTTCATCAACTTCAAGTCCCAAGCTCCAAGCTCCAAGCTAAGGATTCATATTAAAGCCTCCATTCCTCTCATCTAAGGTTTAGAAAGCTTCAAATCAGGTATGTAGGTATTCAACAAGGGGATTCTTCCACCCTTATTCCCAAAACTCCAATTCTTTAAATTGATTTTTATGAAGTTTCAAGTTAGGGTTCACACCCAATTCTCATGGGCTTTCCTAATAAGTGTTTTCTCATGATTCTTCACAAAATTCTAAGTTCAATTTCATGATTTACATGGGTTTTGCAAATAATTATTTATTTCATGATTTGAAGGCTAACCCTAGTTTATATTTTTCATGCATGGCTTGATTTAAGAAAAATTGCATGCATCAATATTATGATCTCAAGAACTTTATGAAATTGCATGCCGAATTCTTTAAGATATGAATTTAGAAAGAGAAGTGAATTATGGCTATGCTAAGCTTTAAGAATTATGATTTGAATTTGCATGACATTAGATATGTCCTTATGCTTTTCAAACAGATTTGGAATTATATATGTCACAAGTATATTATGAGCTATATGTATGTTTTGGGAGTAGTATTTAGCACCGAGCGATGAGGGTTCTAAATAACCCAAGTCCAAAAACTATGTTGCCACCGTAGGTTGCCCTCTGTGGATTATGACAGGATCCTATTAGATAAGGTTCTAACCTTGGTCAGTTAAGAAAACCTTTTTCAGTGTGGGTGTATGACACTGGACTCCATGTATCTCATCATGGTTTATGTCGGTTTAGAGAAACTCCCGTATGAATGTTTTAAGTCTTATGCTCTCCTATTTCTCATTTTATATCTAAACTACGATGTTTACTTATGATTTCTCTTATTATGCATGAACTCAGCTTTAGAGATGTGCTAAGTACATTTTCATCATATTTATGCATATCTCATATACTCGGTACATCCTATAGTACTGACGCATATTCTCGCGCTGCATCCTTTGATAATACAGAAATATGTTCCCACTCTCAGGCTCGTGGCTAGAGGTCACAGGCCATCTAGTTTGAGTTGGTGAGTCCTCATTCATTCGAAGACTAGTATGACTCCTAATTAGTAGGTCCTTTTTATTTCAGTACTTAAAGTCAGCTAGGGTCTTATCCCAGAGACTCGTTATGTCTTATGTAGAGGCTTTTCAGACATAGTTGGATATTCGTGTTCTTATGTTTGATTTTACACTCCTAGACTTTCATCTTATGTAGTGTTGGTTTGCCTACTTATATTGATTCTGCTTCCGCTATGTTTTCATGCGTTGTACCTAGTTATGCTATGACCAAGGGTTAACTCTAGGCACGTATGGTCCTGGGTCCCATGTTACATCTAAGCGGTAGCCTCGGGGCGTGACAAATTTGCTATCAGAGCATCAGCTTCAAGAATCCTAGGGTGTCTGAAAGCTGCATCGAGTAGAATCTCTTTCATGTGTGTGAAGCACGCCACACCTATGAGAGGGAATCTACGAGGTGTCCTAGGAAAAACTTTGTTGCTTTCATGATCAATATCGTGCGATAGATTTTAACTCTATTACCCTTCTAATTCCAATCTTTATGCGTTTCAGATTATGCCTCCTCACCGTGCCATGCCTCCCAAAGTCGCTCGAAATGCTAACCTTCCTATTCCAGACCCCGAGGTCACAAATGCGGAGTTCAGGAATGCCATTTGTTGACACCCAATTTTTACCCTCCACTATTCGATTAATTATCGAGCTTTTAGATTTTAAATAATTAATTTTTGCGATTAAAAGAATTTTTTCAAGGTTAATTCCGAAAAAATATTCTATGATTTTCATGAATAACATATGTCTACGTATATTCATAATATATATAGATTTACATTATTTTAGGAATTTCAGTAGATATTCCGAGGATTTTCCCGAATTATTTTAAAATGTTTAAAAGTGTCTATTTTGATCAAAATTATTTAAACGAAAATTAAATTGAGAAAATTAGTGTTTTACAAACACATGTTTAAACATGGAGATGAATTAATTATTTTAGTTGTTTTAAATAATAAAGCTAGATTAAGTTAATCGTATTTAGTTTGTCCTTACTCTAATTACGGCCTAAATTCATTTGAATTAATTCAATTAGGTCCAATTTGGCTATAATTTCAATCGTGTGGCTGCAATTTAAATCAATTTGGTTATCAATTTGACCAAATTTGGCCACATTTGCAAAGCAAAGTGGCCAAATCCTTAACCCACTACTTAATTCCCCATTAGCCGAATCCCAACCCACTCCACAATAGCCCACACCCGCCTAAGCCCACCTCTTTTTCTCCCAACCCACTCCATAATTCATCCGATCCGGCCCAAAAACAACACTCTTACCTCTTCTTTCCCCTTTCTCTTTTCCCATTTTACACATACAAACCAAACGCCTCCTTATACTCCCTCTCTCTCTCTTTCTCTCTTCGTCTTCAATAGACGATAGAACCAACAACCCAATACTTCTCCATCACAGCTCACCCAAACGACAACCAAAATCATCAGCAAACAATGCCAAATCTCTCCCAAATCTCCTCAAATCGTTAAACCTCCATCTATTTCCCCTTCATCTCCATTTCCAGTACAAAAATGGTGAGTTGTCCAGGTTCTAGAAGAACCCAGAAGCTCCAGGTGGCATCCCAACATTTTCATTCCCTGAAAATATGGCGGATGATCCTCAAGATCGTTGGTATATGATCAAAATCATACCTCCAGGTACATTCGTGTCTCAATCTGAGAGGGTTTTGATTTTTGGAATTCAAATCCCTCAAATTCTATCCGAAAATCTCAGATATTTTCCCCTTCAATTTCCACCCGTTACAACCCTAGAATCCTCCTATATAAACCCCCCCCCCCCCCTCTCTCATTGATTAAGGATGGTTTTTTGGATAGCAAGGCCTTGGAGAGTGCTTTTCTCTGGCTCTTGGGAAAACCTGGAAAATAAAATAAAGGTTATATGAAAAATTGTGTTAGTTCATTAAGGTTGCCTAGTTTCTTGGTTTTCTCTGCTTAAACTTAGAAGAATACTAGTTCGTCGAAAAGTCGAGATTCTCTGGTGAAGTTCAACTCGTCTTGTCTCAGTTTTGCTGCCCGATAAAAGGAAATCACTCCTTTACTTTACTATTTTTTCCAAGTCTCATTCTTGTATTGGTTTGCTGTGTTTAGTTTACTGGTATCGAGTTCCCATTCGTAGTTTGGTTGGCTGTGTTGGCTTTGTTTTGATCAAGAGAAGTGATGAATTGAGCCTTTGGGGAATAGTTGAGCGCAAGATGGGCTTTGAACTTACCAGTTTGGCTCATCCCAGGTGCTCCAAAAGACCTAAAGCTCCTTATTTTTCTCTCTGGATGCTGGTTCGAAGAATGTGTGGTTCAATTTTGTATTTTGTATACATGTTCTTCATATCATTACAAAAACTTGATTGATATTTAGTTTATTGGTCAGTAAAGAATCAGTCTTTTTCTATGTTAATATAGGTTTGTTTACATAATGATCATATTCGAGAACTTTCTTTGTTCATGATACAAAGTAAGGTCCACAAATCTTTTGAAACTTCTCTATGATTGATCTCAAAATTAGATGCTTAAGATAGGATTGAATCTTTCAATGGTCTCTCCCTATCAAAAAAGCTTGTTCATTTCTGCTGGCAAGTGGCAATACTCAGATTCTTTAAGAGATTCATTTGACCTGTTTGTGTTATCTAGAGCTTATTAAAACAAAAAAATCGAGTTTCTTTAAGGTTTACTCATTAGTTCTTCTTAAAGGATCAATCTTTGAAAGACTAAAAGCTTTTTTTATAGCTTGTTGTTCTTCGAAGAGTCATTTATTTCAACAGATTCCAAATTTCCTCCCCCTAAGCATCTGCTTTAGTCCATAAGACTATGAAAAGTTAAGAATGAAGATCTTAAGTGTTTGTCAAGTAGCTCTTGGTCTATTGTGCTATGTATAAAAGTGAATTTCTCAACCAAAAAAAACTTAGCCAATATGACTTGTTTAGTTTTTCTGGTTGTTGTTTCTTAAAGCTGGGTTGGATAATGTTGTAGTATAACACATTCTCAAAGAGATAAGTATGGGGTATGCTAAGACACGGCTTAAATTTAAATCTATAAGGGTAAAAACCTTTCCCTCTTATTCTGATAATAATGTGATCTCGTCTTAAGTCGCTGAGCACTTGCCATTGAACGATTAAGGTTATTTCCATTTTGCAGATGATATCATGAACTAGTAAAATCTCCAACTATATGAAAGATTGTAAAGTGGTTGATGTTATTTGATTGAAAATTCTTTTCCTTCTTTAAACTGCAGTAAATTTTGTAATGACATTTACTTATCATGAAGTATGAATCCCTGCTAATTCGTATCTCCTTATTATTATGCATGAACACTTGGTGAAACCTACGAGATTCTATACAATCCTGCATCTCCTTTGGGCTAATCCCAACTCCCATCGAGTCTAGATTTGAGTCAAAACCAAAAATGAGTTGATATACAGTGATATACAAGTCAAAGAAGCTAATATATTGTTTAAGAAAGAGGATAAAGGAAGGGGAAGCTAATATACAGGTGGAAGACAAAGATGTGTGATTGATATACAGTCATATACACAAAAATACAAGCATGAAGACGCAAACATACACTAAAGAAGGCTGATATATAGATAAAACAAGTTGATATACTAGCTGGTATACCAGCCAGAAATGGACTCTAAGTCCATCAGTTTGAGGTCCAAATTTTGACATCTGCAAATGGGCCTGAGAAACCCAATTCTTTCGTTATCTCTTTTTTTGTATTTAATTTATGTTAATTGTTTGTATTAATTAACTTGATTTAATCTTAGTCTAAATAAATCTCTCAAATTATTGCTATTTTTAGTCTTTACCTTTGAGTTCTTTTTTTACTTGTTCGAATTTTCTCGTTTAGTTTGTACTCATCAAAAATGGATTAAAAAATGAATCTTTTGTCAGTTACCTTTAAAGAATAAAATAGATTTTTTCTTGGACATGAGAGAATCATCTTAAAATTCATTTTCCTCAAAATAGCCATTTCTTTTACAAAAGTAGTTGAGAGAATTTCCTCGTTTATTCAAGATTAATGTTTTCCTTTAAGATTTTATTCCTTTAAAATTTGTAGAATAAAATCACCCTTTTCAAATTCTTTTGTTCAAAATCGCTTGTTCTCCTACAAATTTAATCATTTAGGACTTGCTCAATCTCTAAAAAATTATCTTTAAATAATGTTTCTTTTAATTGGTTGAAATGATTTTAAAGTTAACAATTTTTTGATTCTCACTAAATGTTTCTTAAATTAGGTTTATTTCACATCTCTTCTTTCAAAATATGGGTTTGCTTTTCACACTTTAATAAAAGAAACCTTTTTAATTCGAACCTTTTAAAAACCCTTTTGTTTTGGAATGTACTTTAAATTAAACGTTCTTCAATTTGAAAATTTTCAAATAATTAATTTTTATTTAGCTAAAATGAACTATTTATTGCCTTGAATTAAGTGATAGCACTTTTTCCTTAAATATTCTTCAAATATCTTTCATTATTTTAACTCTTGCAAAATTAATCATATTTATCTTAAGTTAGTCAAAATAGTTCTTTGGTCAACCGTTTTAAACGGACGTTCTTAAGTGCCTTAAAACCCTTCTTGAGATGTTACTTGAATCCTTACCCATTTTCTCTGATTTTAAAGATTTATTTCTGTTTTTAAGTCTTTAAAATTTCTTTTAAGTTTTCTTAATTTCTTTATAAAATTAAGTGGCGACTCTGTTTTGTTTTAGAATTATTTTGAAATTTGCTTTAAGTTTTGAAATAATTTCTACATTTTTAATTTCCTTATTTTCAACTAAACAATTCTGAAAAGGGATAAATCAGAAATAGAGACTCTGTTGGGGATTTATTTAGGTTCTAACCAAAAATTTGAACTATTTTTGACTAACTTTATGTGACTAACTATTTGAAATGTTGTAATAGTTAGTAAATTTTGATTAATGTTTGCTTATATGTTTATTTATCGCAAAATATATTGTCATTGCATCTCATAGAATATTCCACCACATGGCATGCGATTTTATTTATATTTTAGGGAGGTTCACGATCCCATGGCCTCTCACTTTAAATAACACTTTTTTAAAAATACAATAGTTTACGGGTACGTCATGCGTCCAATGTCTATCGTATTTTCAACCTAAGTTGTCCACTTGGGACCCGGTCTATTTCAAAACAAACCCACTCTATACACCTAGGGTAGAGTAAAACCCAAACCCAATTTTAGGCATTGGCCTAGGATGACCCAGTACCTTAGGGGTGTTGGGTCCATTAGAAAGACCACCTTGCTTCTATTGACCACGAGCCAATTACAGACGATCATTCTTACTTGTTTAAATTTGAAGGAGTATATATCATTTGAATTAATCTATTATCATTCGGGAGGAGGGGAATCTTACTTAATTTACTTGTTTTGTAGGATGGCCTTACCGTGTCCTGCTAGAAAATTCCTAATGGTAACAAAGTCGGATGACTTCCTAAAGGTTTCGTGGGAATGCATGAACAAGACCTATAAGAGGATCGTTCGAGAGCATATTGGATATTTACCCTCCCTTATAAATGTAACACCTCGGAACTCAAACCAGCTATCTAAGTTAAAATCTGAGAAAAATTTCATGTTTTAGGAATGATGGGTCCAAACACATAACGTGGTCTGAACCACGGGTCATGGAATGGAACTGTGATACTTGTCTGTTGGTTCAGCCTGTGGTCTGGAACCACGAGTGGGTTCGACAGACCTTGGTTCAAACCACGGGCCCGTCCTGTTAACTCGTGGAACCAGCTCAGAGGGATGGTAAGTTCCCCAAGTTTCATGACTTGATTTGATGACCCATCGTCTGAACGACGACCTATCATTTTGAGTCATAGTTTGATCCAGAGACCAACTAAGTCCCTAGGAACCACGAGTCCAAATGACAACTCGTCATTCAATCTACAGGTCTATCCTGTTGACCTGTAGAAATGTTTCTGCGACCTGGATTTTGACTAAGGAATCACGAGTTGAAACCACGGGTCGTGGTTCAAACAACGACCCATAGAACCGACTCGTGATCCCTGAAACTGACCATTTTCCAACTTTTTCTTAATTATTTTCGAGGGGTATTTTAGTCATTCCTCACCCTTTAACTTCTAAAAGATGTCGTTTTGACTAATTTAAGAAGGGTTTTCACCCTCATTAGCCTAAGTTTCTCCTAAGATCATTCTTCTCCCAAAAAGGAAAAGTTTTTCTCCAAGCTCCAAGTTCAAGCCTCCTAAATCTTTTCAATTCAAGTCGTTTATCTTCAATAAAGGTATATGGGTAATCAACAATGAGTTCCTTTCACCCTTGTGCCCAAAACCCCTAATTCAAATTTTGATTTCATGATCTTCAAATTAGGGTTCTTATCCATTTCTTATGGGTTTTGCTAAATATGATCTCCTCATGATTTGATTATGAAATTACTATTAAATTGCATGATTTTACATTGGTTTTAACATGTTAAATCTTATCTCATGAATTGAAGTTTAACCATGGAAATTTCTACATGCATGAAGTTGATTTAAGCAATTGGATTTTTATAGCACATTTCTTATGGATTTTCAAGTATGTGTATGCCTAGTTCCTATGTTCTATTAAAGTATATGTTTTATGAAATTGAACTAGGGCCATGCAAATTTCTCATGTGATGAAGTATTATGCAAGACAAGACACCTGATGTTCCATCAATGCTATGAATCAATTTCTAAACCAAAATTCATGAGTAGTATGACGATCCGGGGTATGAACACGTTATGAACAAGCTTGGCATCAGCTATGTCATATGTAGATGAGCTCGTGTTATATGTTTTGGGAGTAGTATTTAGCATCGAGAGACGAGGGTTCAGATAACCCAAGTCCAAAAGTACGTTGCCACCATAGGTTGCCCTCTGTGGCTTATGACAGGGTCCTTTATGACATGTTTCTAACTTTGGCCAGTTAGGACAACCTTTTTCAGTGTGAGTGCATGAAACTGGACTCTATGTAGCTCAGCATGGTTTATGTCGATTAAGAGAAACTCCCACATGTTTATTTTCAAGCTATGAAGTTATATGATTCTATACTATGAAACTTAAGCTTTATTTCATGTTTCATGTCTTATACCTTGATATTTATTTATGTTCCTTGTTTATGTAACAAGTTCATTCTTAAGCATGTTTTAAACTATTTTTATCATGATTCATGCGTCACTCACATACTCGGTATATCCTATAGTACTGATACATTTCTTGCACTGCATACTTCGATGATGCAGATTCAGGTGTTCCTTTCCAGACACGTCGCTAGAGCTTCCAGGCCACTTTTTTGTCAGCTGTTAGTGAGTCCTCTTAGGTCGAGGACTATATATGTTTTAGTTTATGTTGATTTCTTACTTCTGTACTTTAAGTTAGCTAGGGTCTTAACCTAGCAACTCATTATGTTATGATAGAGGCTTTTCAAACATAGACAGTATTTGAAGTTCCTTCTAGATTGTGTATTCTTATGTGACTTCTAGTCTAATCTATTATGTTTCCCTTATTTGGATTTCTCTATTAGATTTTCGCTCTTGTTTAAATGTTATGCTTGAGTATGCTATGACCAAGGGTTAGCTTGGGGCACTTATGGTCCCAAGTCCTGTGTTGCGCCTAGGGGGTAACCTCGTGGCATGACAAACAAACCAGCTATCTAAGTTAAAATATCATAAAAATTTCATGTTTAAGGAATGACGGGTCCAAATCACGGTTCGTGGTCTGAACCACGGGTTATCGAATGGAACCGTGATTCCTATCTGCTAGTTTAGCCTCTGGTCTGGAACCACAAGTGGGTTCTATGGACCGTGGTTCAAGCCATGGGTCCATCCTATTAACTTGTGGAACAAGATCAGAGGGATGGTAAGTTCCCCAGATTTCACAACTTGATTTGACAACCCGTCGTCTGAACGACGACCCATCATTTTGAGTCGTGGTTTGATCCAGAGACCAGCTAAGTCCCCAGGAACCACGATTCCAAATGACGACTCATCATTTAATCTACGGGTCCATCCTGTTGACCCGTAGAAATGTTTCTGCGACCTGGATTTCGACTAAGGAATCACGAGTTAGAACCAATAAGTCGTGGTTCATACGACAACCCAAAGAACCGACCCGTGATACCTGGAACTGACTATTTTCCAACTTTTTCTTAAATATTTCCTAGGGGTATTTTAGTTATTTCCCACTCTTTTAACTCCTAAATGATGTCGTTTTGACTATTTCAAGAAGGGTTTTCACCTTCATTAGCCTAAGTTTCTCCTAAGATCTTCATTCTTCTCCCAAAAAGGAAAAGTTCTTCTCCAAGCTCCAAGTCTCAAGCTCCAAGTTTAAGCATCCTAAATCTTTTCAATTCAAGTGAGTTATCTTCAATAAAGGTATATGGGTAATCAACAATGGGTTCCTTTCACCGTTGTGTCCAAAACCGCTAATTCAAATTTTGATTTCATGATCTTCAAATTAGGGTTCTTATCCAATTCTTATGGGCTTTGCTAAATATGATCTCCTCATAATTTGATTTTGAAATTACTATTAAATTGCATAATTTTACATGGGTTTTTACATGTTAACTCTTATGTCATGAATTAAAGTTTAACCATGGAAATTTCTACATGCATGAAGTTTATTTAAGCAATTGGATTTTTATAGCATGTTCCTTATGGATTTTCAAGTATGTGCATGCCTAGTTCCTATGTTCTATAAAATTATATGTTTTATGAAATTGAACTAGAGTCATTCAAATTTCTCATGTTATGAAGCATTATGAAAGACAAGACACTCGATGTTCCATCAATGCTTATGAATTGATTTATAAACCAAAATTCATGAGTAGTATGACGATCTGGGGTATGAACACGTTATAAACAAGCTTGGCATCAGATATGTCACATGTATATGAGCTCATGTTATATGTTTTGGAAGTAGCATTTAGCACCGAGAGATGAAGGTTCACATAATCCAAGTCCAAAACTATATTGCCACTGTAGGTTACCCTCTGTGGCTTATGATAGGATCCTTTATGACATAGTTCTAACTTTTGTTGGTTAGGACAACCTTTTTCAGTGTGGCCGCATGACACTGGACTTCATGTAGCTCAACATGGTTTGTGTTGGTTAATAGAAACTCCCACATGTTTATTTTCAAGCTATGAAGTTATATGATTCTATACTATGAAACTTAAGCTTTATTTCATGTTTCATGTCTTATACCTTGATATTTATTTATGTTCCTTCTTTATTTAACAAGTTCATTCTTAAGCATGTTTTAAACTATTTTTATCATGATTCATGCATCACTCACATACTCGGTATATCTTATAGTACTGACGCATATCTTGTGCTGCATCCTTCGATGATGCAGATTCAGTTGTTCCTTTCCATACACGTGGCTAGAGCTTTTAGGCCACTTTTCTGTCAGCTGTTGGTGAGTTCTCTTAGGTCGAGTACTAGATATGTTTTAGTTTGTGTTGATTTCTTACTTCCCTACTTCGAGTTAGCTAGGGTTTTGTCCTAGAAACTCATTATGTTATGAGTAGAGGCTTTCAAACATAGATAGTATTCAAAGTTCCTTCTAGATTGTGTATTCTTATGTGACTTCTAGTCTTATCTATTATGTTTCCCTTATATGAATTTCTCTTTTCCGCTCTTATTTTATTGTTATGCTTGAGTACGGTATGATCAAGGGTTAGCTTAGGGAACTTGTGGTCCCAAGTCATGTGTTGCACCAAGGTGGTAACTTCGGGATGTGACAAATATGGTATAAGAGCCTCAGGTTCAAGAGTCCTAGGATATCTGAAAGCCGCATCGAGTAGAGTCTCTTTAATGTATGTGAAGCACACCACACATATAAGGGAGAATCTATGAGATGTCTTAGAAAACTTCACTTCTTTCATGATCATGGTGTACGATAGAGCTTAACTCTAATGTTCCTCTAATCCTTACCTTGTACGTTTCAGATCATGCCTCAACATGCTATGCCTAACCGAGCCGCCCGAGATGCTTCTCCTCCAGTTTTGGCCCCTGAGGTCACTAATGAGGAGTTCAGGAATGCCATCCATTTGCTATCCCAAGCTTTTGCTGCCCAGGCCAATCAGCAGGCTTCTTCTCCCATTCATTCTCAAGGTGGAGTAGCGGCCCAAGTTCGTGACTTTATTCGTATGAACTTGCTTGAGTTCTAGGGTTTAAAAGTGGGTGAGGACCCGCTCAACTTTATTGGTGAAGTGAAGAAGATCTTCGATGTTATGCAAGTTGTTGGTGTTGATTGTGTAGAGCTTGCATCCTAACAACTCAAGGATGTGGCTCATATTTGGTTCACTCAATGGAAGGAGGCTAGAGTAAGGGATGTGGTCCCCATGACTTGAGAGTGTTTTAAAAGGGCCTTCGTTTATAGGTTCTTTCCCCGATAGTTGAGGCAAGCTAAGGTTGAGGAGTTTGTGAACTTGAGATAGGGATTTATGACTATTCAGGAGTACAGTTTGAAGTTCACTTAGTTGTCTAGGTATGTCATCTTCATGGTGGCGGACCCACATGATCAAATGAGCAAGTTTATCTATGGAGTTTCTGATTTGGTGAAGAAATAGGTAGGTCTGCTTTGCTATTGAGCAACATGAACATTTCCCGACGTATGAATCATGCCCAATAGATTGAAGGTGATAGGCTAAGGGAGATGGCAAGGGAGAACAAAAGGGATAGATCCGAGGGATCAGGTTTTGGTTATCACAGGTCCGGAGGTGGACATCACTCCTCTTTACAGAAGAAGTCATCAGGATCAATTCATTCTTCTGCTAGTACTCCTACCCAGGCTTAGAAGCCTTATCATAATGAGGGTGGTAGAGGATCTGGTTCTTATTCCCAGTCTCAGGGAAGTGTTGCTAAGGGACCTTTCCATTCTAGTTGCAGCAAGTGTGGGAAGAATCACTTGGAGAGTGTAGTTTGGGCATAGGTGTATGTTGTGGGTGTGGATAGGCTAGACACTTGATTAAAGATTGCCCTTCATCTAAGAAGGGGTAGGTCGACCAGCCTAGCAGGGTGCAGCTTCTAGTTCTAGTGGTCAGCGCCAGAACTGCCTTTATGATATGTCCTCTCGTCAGGATTAGGAGAGTTCCCCAGATGTGGTTATTGGTATGTTGAATGTCTTCTCTTTTGATGTGTATGATTTGTTGGACCCCGGTGCTTCCTTATCTTTTGTGACCCTTCATGTAGCATGCAAGTTTGAAGTTTGTTCTGCATTACTTTTAGAACCCTTTTGTGTTTCTACTCTAGTAGGTGAGTCAGTCCTAGCCGAAAGAATCTACCGAAATTTCCCTATCTCAGTCCTTCATAGAGTCACTTCAGCGGATTTAGTAGAGTTGGAGATGACTGATTTTGGTGTTATTCTTGGTATGGATTGGTTGTATGCATGCTATGCTTCTGTTAATTGCCATACTCAGGTTGTCAGTTTCAAGTTTCCTAATGAACCCATCTTAGAGTGGAAAGGAAGTCCCCTTCCTCAAAAGGTTACTTCATATCTTATCTTAAGTCTAGGAAGATGATTTCTAAGGGTTATGTCTATCATATTGTTTGGGTTATGGACACAGATTCTAGAACCCCATCTCTTCAGTATGTCCCTGTTGTTAATAAATTTCCAGAAGTGTTTCCCGAGGATTTTCCCAGAGTCCCTCCCAAGCGAGAGATCGACTTCAGGATAGATCTTTTTCCGAATACAAATCCTATCTCTATCCCTCCCTATAGAATGGCGCCTCCATGGGGTGCCCTGGTTTTGTTTGTTAGAAAGAAAGATGGTTCTCTTAGGATGTGTATTGATTACCGCCAGTTGAACAAGGTCACAATCAAGAATAAGTATCCTATTCCTAGGATTCATGACTTGTTCGACCAGCTTCAGGGTGCTAGTTTCTTCTCCAAGATCAACCTTAGATCCGATTATCATCAGCTTCGCATTAGGGAGTGTGATATGATGAATCGTGTGTTCAAGCCAATTCTCTATAGCTTTTATGGATTTGATGAACCGTGTGTTCAAGACGTATTTGGATATGTTTGTAATTGTGTTCATTGATGATATTCTTATCTATTCTCAGAGTGAAGAGGAGCATGCAGATCATTTGAGGGTAGTGTTGCAAACCCTCAAGAATGGACAATTATTTGCTAAGTTCAGCAAGTGTGAGTTTTGGATGCAGTCTGTTGCTTTTCTAGGTCACGTTGTGTCTAGTGATGGTATTCATGTGGATTCTCAAAAGATTGAGGCAGTAAAGAGTTGGACTAGACCTACTTCTTCGTCAAACATTTGGAGTTTCTTCGGTTTGGCTGGTTACTACAGGAGGTTTGTGGAAGGGTTCTCTTCCATTGCTTCCCCTTTGACCCAATTTACTCAGAAAAAGGTAAAGTTTCAGTGGTCTGACACTTGTGAGAAGAGATTTTAGGAATTGAAGACTAGGTTGACCACCGCTCCAGTATTGACTCTACCCGAGGGCCTAAATGATTTTGTGGTATATTGTGATGCTTCCAGGATCAGTTTGGGTTGTGTTTTGATGCAGTAGGGTAAGGTGATTGCTTATGCCTCGAGACAGCTTAAGGTTCATGAGAAGAACTACACTACTCATGATCTTGATCTAGCAGCCGTAGTCTTTGCTTTGAAGATTTGGAGACATTACTTGTATGATGTGCATGTTGATGTGTTCACGGATCACAAAAGTCTCGAGTATGTGTTCTCTCAAAAGGAGTTAAATTTGTGTCAAAGGAGATGGCTTGAGCTCCTTAAGGACTATGATATGAGTGTGCTTTACCACCCTGGTAAAGCCAATATTGTGGCAGATATTTTGAGTATATTGTCCATGGGCAGTGTGGCCTCGATTGAACAAGGGAAGAAAGAATTGGTGAAAGATGTTCATCGACTTACCCGATTGGGAGTGCGACTTATGGACTCGACCGAAGGTGGAATTATTGTCCAAAATGATGTTGAATCATCTTTGGTAGCGGAGGTGAAGGCAAACCAAGATAGGAATCCTATTCTACTTCAGCTTAAGGGTGTGGTTCATCAACACCGGGTTGAGGTTTTCTCCCAAGGGGGAGATGGTGTGCTCCATTATCAGGGTCATTTATGTATGCCAGATATAGATTGGTTGAGACAGCAGATTTTGACCAAGGCTCAATATTCTAGATATTCCATTCACCGGGTGCCACCAAAATGTACCGTGACCTACAGAAAGTCTATTGGTGGAATGGTATGAAGAGGGACATAGCCGGGTTTGTGGGTAAGTGTCTCAATTGTCAGCAGGTGAAGGTAGAGCACCAGCGAACAAGTGGCATAATTCAGGATATTGACCTCCCCACTTGGAAATGGGAAGCAATCAATATGGACTTCATTATTGGGTTGCCTCGTACTCAAAGGCAACATGAATCCATTTAGGTGATTGTCGACCGGATGACCAAGTCATACTATTTCTTGGCTGTTAAGACTACTGATTCAGCAGACAATTATGCCAGGCTCTACATTTGGGATGATAGTTCAATTGCATGGTGTTCCATTGTCCATCATCTCAGATAGAGGTCCTCAGTTTACATTCCAGTTTTAGGGGTCATTTAAGAGAGGTCTTGGTACTCAGGTAAAGCTTAGCACAACTTTTCACCCTCAGACAGATGGCCAGGAAGATCATACTATTCAGTCTTTGGAAGATATGTTGAGAGCTTGTGTGATTGATTTCAAAGGTAATTGGGATAATCACTTACCCTCTTATCGAGTTTGCCTACAACAACAGTTTTCACTCTAGTATCAGATGGCTCCTTATAAGGCCCTTTATGGTCGGAGGTGTAGATCTCATATTGGTTGGTTTGAGGTTTGTTAGGAAGCCTTGATTGGTCCAAATTCTGTGTATGAGACCATGGAGAAGGTTTAGCTTATTCGGGAAAGGTTGAAGACCACTCAGAGTCGACAGAAATTGTATGCGGATGTGAGAATAAGGGGTTGGAATTTGAAGTTGATGATTGGGTTTTTCTGAAAGTGTCACCCATGAAGGGTGTGATGAGATTCAACAAGAAAGGAAAGCTCAGTCCCTATTTTATAAGTCCTTATCGTATTTTGTGGAGGGTTGGTAGTGTTTTTTATGAGTTGTACTTGCCTTCAGATTTGGAAGCTATTTATCCAGTGTTCCATGTTTCCTTATTGAAGAAATGTGTTGGTGATCCAGCCTTGATATTCCTTTGGAAGATGTGGGGGTGAAGGATAATCTCACCAATGAGGAGGTTTCCATGGAGATCATTGATCGTCAGATATGGAGGTTGAAGAACAAAGAAGTCTCTTCGGTGAAAGTCCTTTGGAGGAATTATCTTGTAGAGGGTTCTACTTGGGAAGCGGAAGAGTCCATGAAGGCCAAATATCTTCATCTCTTTCATTCTGATTCTGCTCCAGCTTGAGGTAATAGTTTTCTCCTTAGTATGTTCCTCTGATTCTATTCTGTCAGTTTCTCGCATGATCCTAGCATGTATGCATGTTTTCGAAGTTAGTTTATCATGTTTTCAAGTTAAAAAGTTCAGCTTTCATGTTTTCTCCTGAGTTTCCATGTTTTGATGTTTGGTTGGGATGTTTTCCTTTTCAGTTTCCCCTACTTAGTCTTCATTTGAGGATGAATGATCCCAAGGGGGAGATATTGTAACACCTCAGAACTCAAACCAGCTATCTAAGTTAAAATCTCAGAAAAATTTCATGTTTCAGGAATGACAGGTCCAAACCACAGACCGTGGTCTGAACCACGGGTGGTGGAATAGAACCATGATCCATGTCTGCTGGTTCATCCTCTGGTCTGTAACCACGAGTGGGTTCTATGAACTGTGGTTCAAATCAGGGTCCATCTTGTTAACTCGTGGAACCAGATCATAGGGATGGTAAGTTCCCCAGGTTTCACGACTTGATTTGATGACCCGTCGTCTGAACGAGGACCCATAATTTTGATTCGTGGTTTGATCCAGAGACCAGCTAAGTCCCCAGGAACCACGAGTTCAAATGATGACTCGTCATTCAATCTACGGGTCTATCCTGTTGACAGTAGAAATGTTTCTATGACCTCAATTTTGACTAAGGAATCACGAGTTGGAACCACGAGTCGTTGTTCAAACGACGACCCGTAGAACCGACCCGTGATCCCTAAAATAGACCATTTTCCAGATTTTTCTTAATTATTTCCCAGGGGTATTTTAGTCATACCCTACCCTTTTAACTCCTAAATGATGTCGTTTTTACTATTTCAAGAAGGGTTTTCACCCTCATTAGCCTAAGTTTCTCCTAAGATCTTCATTCTTCTCCCAAAAAGGAAAAATTCTTCTCCAAGCTCCAAGTCTCAAGCTCCAAGTTCAAGCCTCCTAAATCTTTTCAATTCAAGTGGGTTATCTTCAATCAAGGTATGTGGGTAATCAACAATAGGTTCCTTTCACCCTTGTGCCCAAAATCCCTAATTCAAATTTCCTGATCTTCAAATTACGGTTCTTATCCAATTCTTATTGTTTTTGCTAAATATGATCTCCTTATGATTTGATTATGAAATTACTATTAAATTGCATGATTTTACATGGGTTTTTCTATGTACTCTTATCTCATGAATTGAAGTTTAACCATGGAAATTTCTACATGCATGAAGTTGATTTAGGCAACTGGATTTTTATAGCATGTTCCTTATGGATTTTCAAGTATGTGCATGCCTAGTTCCTATGTTCTATAAAAGTATATGTTTTATGAAATTGAACTAGAGCCATGCAAATTTCTCATGTTATGAAGTATTATGCGAGACAAGACACCCGATGTTCCATCAATGCTCATGAATCAATTTCTAAACCAAAATTCGTGAGTAGTATGATTATCCAGGGTATGAACATGTTATAAATAAGCTTGGCATCAGATATGTCACATGTATATTAGCTAATGTTATATGTTTTGGGAGTAGTATTTAGCACCGAGAGATGAGGGTTCAGATAACCCAAGTCCAAAACTACGTTGTAACCGTAGGTTGCCCTATGTGGCTTATGACAGGATCCTTTATGACATGGTTCTATCTTTTGTCAGTTAGGACATCCTTTTTAGTGTGGGTGCATGACACTGGACTCCATATATCTCAACATGGTTTATGCCGGTTAAGAAAAACTCCCACATGTTTATTTTCAACCTATGAAGTTATATGATTCTATACTATGAAACTTAAGCTTTATTTCATGTTTCATGTCTTATACCTTGATATTTATTTATGTTCCTTCTTTACGTAACAAGTTCATTCTTAAGCATGTTTTAAACTATTTTTAGCACGATTCATGCATCACTCATATACTCGGTACATCCTATAGTACTGATGCATATCTTGCGCTGCATCTTTTGATGATGTAGATTCAGGTGTTCTTTTCCAGACACGTGGCTAGAGCTTCCAGGCCACTTTTCTATCAGTTGTTGGTGTGTCCTCTTAGGTCGAGGACTAGATATGTCTTAGTTTGTGTTTATTTCTTACTTCTATACTTCGAGTTAGCTAGGGTCTTGTCCTAGAAACTCATTATGTTATGAGTAGAGGTTTTTCAGACATAGACAGTATTCGAAGTTCCTTCAAGATTGTGTATTCTTATGTGACTTCTAGATGTATCGATTATGCTTCCCTTATTTGGATTTCTCTATTATGTTTCCGCTCTTGTTTTATTGTTATGCTTGAGTATGCTATGACCAAGGGTTATCTTAGGGCACTTATGGTCCCAAGTACCGTGTTGCGCCTAGGGGTTACCTCGGGGCATGACAATAAATATGAAGGTCTGGCCCGAAATGATTCAAGTTTTGACCACATTTTTGACAACAAAAATATTGTTTTTTGATTTGGGAGTGTGGAGTTGACCCCAAATATCGAGGAAGTAATTGCAAGTTATGAAAGTGTGGGTATGTGTGATAAAAGGAGAAGTTCATTGGATAAGGACATCCTCTTTCCAAAAGAATGGTACTGACAACAAATTAAGGAAGCATTTTTTATCAAAGATAATGTCACACCCCGAAGCTAGACCCAAGACATAACACGGGACCTAGGATCACAAGTGACCCCAAGCTAACCCTGAAACTGGCATATCACAAGCATACTGAATATAATTCTATATCAAGAGAAAGCATAACTAAGAAAAAATAAAGCTAAAAGAATGTATCTGATAATATCTGAAAGAAATGACTGAGTTCACACAGTACAATCCAAATCAACTGAATACTGACTCTATGTCTGAAAAGCCTCTAATATTGATGAGCTGATGGGACAAGTCCCCAGCTAACTCTAAAACACTAGAGCTAACAATATCTGACTAAGTAAGAAAAACATAATGAAAATGTCCTCAGAGGATGAGGACTCATCCCTGACTATGCTGATGTGGCACCGGTTGGAGCTAATCACATAGCTGAACTTGAGAACCTAAGACTGCATCATGATAGGATGCAACATACAGTATGTGTTAGTACTTTGAATGTACTGAGCATGAGGGATATGCAAAGCTAAGTGAAAACTCGTGGAAACTTTCATGGGTCGTGGAACCAACTTGTGGTTCCTGTGTTGAAATGTGTGGCTCTCTGAAGTTTGGTTCCATGAGTTGGGTTCATGACTCTTTGAAGCTTCCACAGATCATGTAACCCACTCGTGGTTCCTGTAGGCTTAAAGCTGGCCCACTGGAAATGGTTCCAAGAGTGGGTCTCATGACTCGTGGAAACTTCCACGGGTCATGGAACCCAATCGTGGTTCCTGAGAGTCATCTGTTAGGAGGATTCCACGGAAGAGTTCTACGGTCCGTGGAAACTTTTATGGTCCGTTGAATCAAGTCTTGGGATGAACTTTAGAGGAGAAATTCTCTTATTCTTGTTCCACGATTCCAATCCACGACTCGTGGACTATTCCACGGCTCATGGAAGTGACTCGTGGTTCCACTAACAGTTGGAAATTTTAGTTTTCTCTGGTTTTCTAAGCTAAGTCTGGGCTTGGAAGTTCTAGGGTATTACAGATGATAGTTGTCTTGGGAGAATTGATGGGCTGAACATACCCCTTCAGAAGTTATACTATAGGTTTGGATGCTACAATGCTTTCAAGAAGTTCGTCCATGAGTTTGAATCCGTAGAAGAATGCAAAAGTCAAAGAGCCTTTGCATTCGACGTATGCCTTCTCGGATCCATGGTATTTCCTTAAAGGCCAAAAGATACTATCCATCCGACTGTGGTCATGGTCACACACTCCATCTTCTATGGGATCAAATATGGAACGTCCGTCAAATTTCATACACTAGCTCCCATGATACTCGTGGATATTTATCGAGCTTTGGGTAAATGCCAAGAGGGTGGACGATTCTTTTAAAGGTGCAACTTAATTCTACAGTGGTGGATGATCAAGCATCTGCTCAAGTGTTCTTACACCGAGGAATTGGACCATTTGATGAGGTTGGACAATTTTTCATCCCATGGTATGTGGCTCACTATAAATAAATACAAGAGAAGACCCAACCAAGGATTTTGGTTCACTCAGTTTTGTGGCTTAAAGGATGACAACATTCAATAGGTAATCAGAGATCTCCATCCGAGAAAATACATCACTCGAGGTGAGACACTGCCTTTCTTGGTGCTTATAGGCCTTAGGGGAACACGTCCTTATGTCCCCGCTAGAGTTCGTAGGCAATTTGGTTTAAAGCAAGAAAAGCCCCAAATAGGAGAAATGTCTAAGTTCATAACCGATCACAAAGATAATATGGTGGAATTCGGAAATGGCTCGTAGAGAGTGGAAGCAAAAAAAGGTTGAGGATCCTAAGGCCGAAGATAATCTAGAAACACCATGTAGTAAGACATATAAGGAGTGGATGAAGAAGAACCTTGAGGGGACTATTGAAGCAGGTCCAAATGTGCCTTATCGAGTGGTTGATGTTGAGTTCGAGCACCAAACCCAACTTTATAGGCTTCAAGAACAATGAACAAGGAGCGAGGTGACACATCACCTATGACACAAGGAATATGCTATGACCATACAATATCTGAAAAAGAGTTGAAGCAGACTAGGCAAGAGTTAAGAGATGCTCGATATTGTTTGACCGAGTTATATGATCGCATGAGTTGGCAAATCGTGAACATAGAAGGGATGGACTTCGGGAGTAGGGCCCCGATGGCTAGAGCTCATTTGGTTATGGATAGGTACTTCATATGGCATGATGTGGACGAGTCCAAGAGAGCGAGGACTAATGCAAGACCTTCTAGGAGTTAGAGTTATTTATCATCATCCCCTGCGTGGGATTGCTTATTTTCATCCCCTGCGCGGGATCGTTTATTTCTCGCATTTTCCCATTCCCTATTGTATCCCCATTTGCTATTTAGTTGTTAAAACCTTGTCTCTTTTTATTATTAGTGAAAGCATATTTTTTGGGGTAATGGATCAACTTAAAGGCATATATCTCCTTCAAATACGCTAGGCCTACCCTTGGCACAAAAGGGTCACCCAAGTTAGGATGCGACTTTTCTATGTGGCTATTATACTCTTGTGTGATCATAATTATTATTATATGCTACATGTGTTGCCTAAATCAAGGATGAATTGATCCACTCCTATTTTTAGAATACTGTAAGCAAAATATAAACCCACAAGCATGAAATCTGACCAAAATTACTCCTCGAGTTTCTCAAAGTTTCCCATAAAATCCAAAACCCCTTTAAATAAGCCTAAGAAATTCTCTCCCATCTCTTAGGAAGGTTGACTTGTCATGGACACAGAAGAAATAACGCGCAAGATAATGGAAGATATCGATCAGGAAATCAATGGAATGAAGGCACAAATCAAGGAAGCTAAGGAAATGAAAGGAAAATTGGTAGCCAGGTCCACTGAAGTGGGTAAAGAGATAGCCCTTATGGAAGAAAGGATAGCCAACGTTGATACAAGGATAGCCCAGACAGAATAAAAAATCAACCAAATGAATCAAAAGTACCAGTTGGCACTCAAGAGGTCAGCATCAGTCATAGGGAATGATGAAGAATCTCTGGGAGAAAATGATGAACAAATCCAGCCTTTCAATCGAATCCCAGATTATTGGGCTAACATTAGGGATGATCCCGTTTGGCCAACTAGGTTCAGGCCGGGAGAAGGAAAGATCACTCTCAAAGCTCACGCACAGGCGAATGGACAGAGGCCCAGAATTGTTACATGCTCAGTCATCTTCCTAGCTCTAGAAATGAAGGGAATCTTGCATCCTGATCAAACTCCTAGGTTTTGGTATAACCCCAGGGATTAACAAAAGAGGTGCGCTTACCACCCACGCCAAAGGGGGCATACCACCAATGAATGCACCATGCTAAGGGTTAGGATTCATGAAATGATCAACAATGGGAAAATTGGTCACATGTGGGGACCTCACTCTCTACTAATTTGTGATAGGGTGAGGCCAGGAATACCAATCACTCAGAATGACCTAATTTGCCAATATGACTTCACCATATTTTATGACACATACCTCAACATCTACTTCAAGCTAGTCCACGCTGGTTTTATCGAGCCAATTGAAAGAAAGGCAGGAAAAATATCCCAAGCTTGGCGCAGTTGCAAGGAAAAATGTCTTTACCATGCGGGAGCTGGAGGGCATGACATATAAAATCATCGCACTTTCAGGATTGACCTCGAAGATCTCATAGATGTAGGAAGGATCCAGATTGAGTTTCCACTATATTTTCCTTGAAGAAGAAGATCGAGAAGAGTCCAGAAGACCCGCCACTATCCAAAGAAGCTTTAAAAGTAGGAAAGTTATTATAGTTATTCACTTTTGTTGTTTTTACTTTTTCCTTTGTAATCAAGAGATAGTGGAAGAAACAAAATGAAAATATATCATTTTTACCCATTCGAATTACTTAGGGCCTGAATTCTCCTTCGTGAGATACGTGGGAAACCTTTCCAGGCCTGGCCCCTATCTTTAAGAAATTTTCATTTCCCCACTTTTACAAGGATGTCAAAAAGTTCAGAATGTTCGACAAAACAAAGATGCTACAAGATCAACAAGACAACCTTCCTAATAAAATCTACTTATCCAAAATCGATTGGCATAATCTTGTCCGTCGAGACTTTAAGTCAAAGTTACCCATGATTCAATTTGCCTTGACAAAAAGCAACTTTTATGTGCTTAAATCAATTCTTATGTGTTTATTTTCAGTCACATATCTTGTATTGTTTATCACGAATGAAGCCTAACATATTTGCCTTTGAGTTATTTTACTTCAATAGGTAATAGAAACTGATTTGTGTTGACAAAACTGGCCGAACATCCCTACTTCACCCGCTCAAAGGCATGCATAGATTCCCCCTCTAACTCTCACTTTTCTAAAAGGAAAATGACTGATAGTGAAGAAGAGAATGCTTTGGCTGTGAGCGATAGTATTATCACAGAACAGAATGAAATTATTGCCGAACTAGAAAGGAAGCTGGAGAAGATGCAAGAAGAGGTGCAAAAATCCAAAGATATGGCGAGCTTGGCTATTGCTCTTAATACCCCAACTGTGGGTAACTCCCAAGCCCCTCTCCAAATCCCTCTACTCAATTCCCCATTAACTGAAAACCACCCAGGGAATATCCCTCCTACCCCCGCACCTAGACCTTTCAACCCCTCTGATATTCGATCCTCATATCAAATCCATACTCCTCATGTCCAGCACACTAACCACAGCAACAACCCAAGTGCCTACCTTCCACAAAACCTTCCTGCAAACTATCAAAATATGCCACCAAATACCTATAAATCCCAAAATAACCACCCAATGTCACTAATCTGCGTAACTATAACCCTACATACCCAAATGCCATTCCACACGTCCAGCCTCCACCTATCCAGAACTCGCCACCTCCATCTTTCCATGTTATGGTAGAACCATACACTGCCCTCCTAGAAAGCCCCGAGCTTGATCACTATGAGGTGAAAGAGAAAAAGTTGAGGGCCACAGAGAAGAAGCATGAGTATGACATGGGCATTTGAAAGAGGAGATAGCCAGGATCAAGGAGTTTTGAGACTCATCCTATGAAAAGGACTATGATGATCTTTTTATCCATCCGAAAATGGACCTGCTAGACGAATTCAAGATCCCTAGGTTTGAGACCTTCAATGGTGTTGGGAATATCGAGTCTCATTTGAGAAGCTATTGCGACCAAATAGTCGGTGCACGAAATAACGATGCTCTGTTAATGAGGTTGTTCAGCCAAAGTCTGAGCGGAGAGGCTTTAGAATGGTTTACCTCTCAGGAATTGAAGTAATTATCTAAGTGAAGTGACCTCACTAGAGATTTTGGTCAAAGATTTGCATACAATGTGGAGGTCGTCCCAGATAATCTATAGGATGCATCAGACAAAATTCAAGCAAAGAGTTCAGAGACTATACCTATCAATGAAGGAAGGAGGTGGCAAGATTTCAGCTTCCCATGATAAAAGAAGAGATAAGCACGGTGTTTATTCTCTCTCAAGAGTCAGAGTTTTATTATAAAATGATATCAGCAGTTAAAACCATGTTTGCCGACCTAGTCAAGATCGGTGAAATTATAGAAGAAGGTCTTCGTAGTGGCAGATTGCCAAGGCCCAGCCTCCTCAGGATCAGCAGGACTTCCCAGGAAGAAGACGGAAGAGGTGTCTTTAGTATCTTCCATTCCTAGCCTAAAATCACGGAAACCTTTCAGAGCCAACTACAAAAAGCCACTTGTTCCAACAACCCCTCCCCCAACTCCACAAAACCCTCAACCAATTTTCTATACTCAGCCTATTTACCAAGCGTCACAACCAAATATGCAACCCATTTACCAAGCTCCACAACCAAATATACAGCCCACTTACCAAGGTCCTCCTTAAAACTATCAAGTGTATCAAAAGGCTCCCGAAAACCAAAATAATCTCCAGGTTCTGCCTCCCACTAATACCAACCTCCCTCGCCCTAATCTAGAAAGGAAAATTCCTCAAACTTTTACATAGCTGGCTGAAACTAGAACTCAATTGTATGAGAAATTGAAGGCCACCGGATTTATTCAGCCCATTCAACCCAAACTAGGCAATCCCAACTCTCATTTCTTTAAAGCCGATTGAAATTGTGCTTACCATTCTGGGGGCATCAGACATAGTACTGAAGATTGCATTAACCTGAGGCATAAGATTCAGGGTTTGACTGATCAAAGGGTGGTAACATTGCATATAGCGCCACCAAATGTTAACAACAATCTACTCTCAAATCACAGAAGAGCCACTGTGAATATAATCAAGATAGATGAGGATTGGGTCGTAAGAAAATCCATAATCCTAGCCGATCTTGGAAAGACAAAAGAGCTGGAGAAGTTTGTGGCTGCCTGGAGTATCGTAGAAAAGCCACAATTTATTGTGTTAGCAGCACCTCAACAAGCTTTCACTCTGGTACCATCAGAAAAGGAGTTCATTGTTAAGGCCGTCATAGCTCATAGTATGACAAGGTCAGGAAGATATTATATCCCCAACGACCTCGTGAATGATGCTTATTAGAAAGATCAACAAAAGAGACCAATCACTGAAGGTGAAGCAGAAGAATTCTGGAGAAGAATGCAGTCAAAGGAGTACACTATTGTGAAGCATTTGGAGAAGACCCCCGCCCAGATTTCTATTTGGGAATTACTCATGAGTTCCCAGTACCATACACAGGCATTGCTCAGAGTCCTAAATGAAGCTTATGTACCGACAGGTACTAGTGTAGAGAATCTGACTACCATGGTAAGACGAGTCTTGGTGGGTCACAGTATTTGCTTTAGTGACTATTAGTATCCTTTTGAAGACAAAGCCTTTCATAGCACTATCAAAAGTCAAGAGAAGATTATGAATAGAGTATTGATTGATGACGGATCGGGGCTGAACATCTGTCTATTATCCACACTCACTAGTTGGAGTATGATCTAGGAAAGATTTGCCAAAGCAGGGTCAATGTAAGAGCTTTTGACGGATGTCAAAGGGACACTATTGGAGAAGTTAGCCTATACATCCAAATGGGACCTACTGATTTCAGTACAAAATTTCAAGTCATGGATATCACCATAAGTTATAACTTGCTTTTAGGAAGACCATGGATACATGGAGCCAGAGCCATACCATCAACTTTGCACCGGATGGTAAAGTTCATTTGGGAAGAACATGAGGTGGTGATCTACGGAGAATGAAGTCATTTAAGTCGTCCTAATGGCTGTGTCCCTATAATTGAAGAGGTCCCGAGAGGGAGCGATTTCTACACTATAGAGATTGTAAATGCCACCGGAGAAGATCTTGCTCCTCAAATTCCCATGCCACCCATCTATAAAATGCTTGCAACCATGATGCTAAAGAGCATATACGAGCCAGGTTTTGGTTAGGAAAGAAATCTGATGGTATGACAGAGCCTTTGAGCATCCCCAGACAAATTACCAGGCATGGATTAGGGTATGTGGCCTGAGAGAACAAGGTGAGAGTCGAAGAGAAGAAGCAGTCAGGACTGCCTAAGCCATTCCCTCACTTATATCAGTCATTCCCAATGCGTATTGGTATTCCAAGCGATGGGTTAGAGGACAAAATAGGGAAGATGTTTGATGAATGCGATGTTATAACAGATGAAATCCCCGAAGCATCCATGATCAGGGATGTCAGGCCTAGCTAAAAGTTATAGAACTGGGACACAACTCCCCTCATGACTCTCCACTCGGATGGGTAGACAAAGACTCTATTTTATGAAAATCGATGATGGTATGGATGAGGCTCTGAACCCAACCTTTATGTTTAAGTATTCCTCTCACTATTTTACTGCTTTCCCAATAAAATGAAGTTGTATTCGTGCGGGTTGTAGCCATAGTTTGTAAATAGTTTTGAAATTCAATGAAAGCCTCTTTATTTCAAAAATATTTGCTATTCATCGTTATTTATGTTTACACGTTATTATCTAACCCATTTTTTTTGTTTCAGTATTAATAAGTTAAATTGTGTTGTTCGGGCTGTGGGATTAGTAGAAGAAGTGGAGTGTTCTAGTGAATATAGTAAGGAAACATTGGCTTCAAATCATGAGATGGGTTCCCATGAAGGTCTCCAAAAAGCAAGCACAAGGCCGGGGAGACAAGATCATGGAAATCAAGGTTGGAACATGCATAATAATGGTTCTCGAGTTGACAATATGCTTCCGAGAGTGCTAGAAAAGGTAGAGTCCACTAACAAAGGTGTCAGGAGTTTGAGGTATGATCTCAGAAGTTTGGCTCAAACTATGCAATCAAACTCTATGGCTGTCAAACAACTTGAAGAAATAATGTTTTGGCTCACCTCCCAATTCAAATCTAAGTAATTAAAGAGAGATAAAGTAATAGATTGTGAGAGGCAAAGTGACTGGAATAATCACCAAAGCTCCAATCCTTGCGTGTCTCCACCTAAGGCTAATGCCCATACATATCAGCCCACTGTGAGCAACCCCAGAGATTCAAAAAACAAAGATATGTTGTCTCTAGTTTTGAAAAAGTCGAGTCAATCGATAGTAGGGTGAAGGATCTAAAGAGCAAAGTGTCAACTCTTCACCAAACAGTGAGCTCACACTCGGCTTCTATTATGCATCTTGAGGAAAAAAAGAATCACTTATCTTCACAAATGAATCCTCGGATTAAGGGGACACTTCCAAGTGACACTACAATGAACCCGAAGAACGATGGCCATATTATTGAAATTATCACTAGGAGTGGACGAATATTTAGTGGGGTGAAGAAGCCATCTGATGAGGTGGTTGTAAAGCCAAATGATAAAGCGAAAGAGGAGATTGTCTTACTAATGAAGTGGATGAAAATTCGGTGGTTGGGGTGAAGCCTAGTGCACCGAACATGAGTTCTAATGATGGTCACATTAATGAAGAGAAGGATGAGGATGATCATCCTTCTAAAGTTGCTATTGATATCGAGGAGGTTCCTAGTATACCAAATATCCCACATCCTATGCTGAAAGGACCCCCTCCTTATCCTAAAAGATTGACCAAGAAGAAGGAGGAGAATCAATTCAAGAAAATTGCGTACATGTTTAACAAATTTTCCATTGACATTCCTTTGGTCGATGCATTACTGCAAATGCCCAGGAATGTAAAGTTCATGAAGGAGCTTCTCAAGAAAAAGTGAGTCAAGAAGTATTTGGGCCTACTGGAAGAGGTCACATTCTTAGGAGCAATTTACCTTGGCGAACGTTGAATGGGAGGTACCATCGTCGAGCCATGACGTTAAACCAAGTGCTTCTTGGGAAGCAACCCAAGCATCCACCTTTACTTTCCGCATTTTTGCTTTTCATTATTATTTTGTGTGTTGTTTTTGTTGGCTTTGTAGTTAAAAACCAAGATAAGGGTATTGGAGCAAATATCAAGAGGTGTGTCGCACTATGTAATTGCATGACACACTGTGTGCGTCGCACACTGGTTTCGCACCACCAACAAGAACACTGGCAATTCTATCAAAAAATCAGCCCTTCATGCAATGGTTGGGGAGATCACACATCATGATATGTGTTTCGCATGTCCTTTGCACAGCAGCAGCCAGAACACTGGCACCAAAATCCCATATGGTCGTCCTCCTACTGATGCGGTTCACCCCATAGCATGTGCATTTCGCACAAGGTTCTAGGGAGTACCTTCTTTCTTGAACACTCTAATTTCATTGAGGACAATACCCCATTTTGGTTTGGGGTGCTTTAAGCTTGGTAATCACCTTGTTAATAGTAGTTTAGCAATAAACTCTGAGAGTTTTCTTTATACCGCGGTTCTTTCCCAAGGAGCAAAATTTTCTTTATCTTTATTTTTCCTTTGTTTTTATGTCGAACCGGGTTGGTGTTTCCCTATGATATATTTAGAGAAAACTTTCTTAAGGAAAAATTCCAAGTTTTAGTTTAAAATTGAGTCAGTAGTTGGTTGTCTCAAAATAGACCCACTGAAAAGTTTCTCTTGGCAAATTGTTTTTGAAAACAAAAGGAAGAAAGGAAATGAATTTTTTGTCACACCCCAAGGCTACCCCCTTGACGTAACACGGGACCTGGGACCACAAGTGCTCCAAGCTAACCCTTGGTCATAGCATAACCCAGATAAATCAATAGATAAGTGGAAGCATAATAGGAAGATTAAAAGTCAAATGTATAGACAATCAAGTCAAATAGGTATACAAATCCAAAAAATAGACTCGAATATTTTCTACGTCTGAAAAGCCTGTAACTTTCATAAAGTGTTGTTGGGACAAGACCCCAGCTAACTCAAAATCTAAAATAAAAGCATAAATATAGAAACTCTAAATCTAGTCCTTGAATGATGAGGACTCACCAATAATGTAACAACCGGGTCCGTCATTACGGGTAGTTCCATAATGCCAAGTTTTAGAGTTAGAAAACTATGGGTTTGGGAGTTTGAAATTCTTTGCTAGGCTAGCCTCAACTGGTTTTGGAGTGAGGTAGAGTCTAGGAAAATCCGAGTAAATATAGGTTAGGGTGTCTTAGAGTGAGCTAGTTTTCCATATAGCCAAGACATAGAGGAGTCCGAGGGATTTTTCAGAATCGCATTTGGGTAAGTAAAACTCCCGGATTCGCGTTTGACATTAAGGGGTTGTTTTGAGATATCGGGGGAAACAAGTGTGTTGTGAAAAGGCCAAAACTGGAAAAGTTCTGGACTTTCTATCCATGACAAGCGCTGTCACGCGTGATAGCGGCCACCGCTATAGCGATAGAAATTACTGTTATAGCAGCGGTCAAGGGTGGTCAACCCACTTAAGACCACTATAGCGGTAGCCTACCGCTATCGGAACTGCTATAGCAGAGTGGGGACCGCTATAATGGGCTGACAAGTTTTTAATGCAGAAATATCTCTCAAAACATTCAGTTTTCACAAGTTTGTTTTGGAGAAGGGATGGGCGATTTCCAGGCGATTTTCTTCATTCTTTCGTCAAAATCTTCCCTAAGGTAAGTTTTTCGTTCCCCAAACTTGGTAATACGTTTCCTATGCGGTAGAATTGCTAGGAGGGAAATTGGGGAAAAGTTAGCATAACCTAAGGATGGTGGAATTCGGGAAAGGAAGGGGATTCCAAGCATGTGTGGTATTGAGCATTGATAAAGTACATTAAATAATCATTGGTTGTTTAATCTCCTGTTTTTATTCGTAAAAATGATAGAACTATGGGAATTAACAGTGGAAAATCCTGAGAAAAGGGTTGGATGATCATGGATGGCCTGGGGTTTAGGGATTTGGTATAATCCGGATAATGTGCAGGCCTTGTGTGTTAATTGTATGTATTATATGTTGTTTTTAGACCAAGAACGAGAGAGGAATCCAGAACACGGAAAAGCTCGGGTCGAATAGAGCTTGGAATATTTCGAGGTAGGTGATGGCTTATGATTTTCTATGAATGAGTATAGTGATGTACTCATGTCTAACTGATTGTCTGCCTTGCATTGCATAGGGAAATTGTGTGGAAGGTTTAGGTTCCTGGTTAGAGTCTGTGATTGAATGGTTTACTTGTTGGTTTTACAAGTTGTGTGTGTTCATATATTGACTGTGGTTATTGACATTCAGTTGGCTCGGGTACCACGCCTGGTACGGGTATAACACATGGTTGATACGGGTACCACGCCTGGTATGGGTATATCATTCAGTTGGCATGGGTACCACGCCTGGTACGGGTTTACTTTATTGCATCTTGCATTGTTTCATTGACTATTGTATTGCGTTGGTTGATATTGGTTTCGTGAGTGGACCAGGTTGTTTTACTGAATATCATACTTGATATTGGTTCTGTGAGTGGACCGGGTTGTTTTACTGGATGCAATACTTTGTAATGGTTCTGTGATTTGATCGGGTTGTCTAGTTAAAGGTGCTAGTGTTAATGGTCCTTGAGTGGCCAGAAACTGTTGTATAACTACTGTGTTGGTCTTGGTTTAGGCCGGGTTGAACAATTATCTTTGGTGTGGTCTAGAGGGGATTCCAGGGTGGGTCCAGGCTAGACGAAAAGGATTGTTATGGTTACATGTTAGTGGATTAGAACTGTAAGAGATGGATTTATACGGTAACAAGACAGGTAGAGATCTGTAGATTAGATGTGCCTCTGATTATTGTTGCATGTTTGCCATACTCCTTACTTGATATTGTTGTACAAAATATATACTGTTTACTTGAAAACTAGCTGATGATCCTACTAGTATACAGTGGTGGTGTACTGATACTGCACTTGTCTTTCTTTTGGTGAGTACAGTAAATCTACCAGCGATGGAGATGCGACCTCGCATTTAGCACCGGCAATTTTGGACTTTCAAGGGTGAGCTGCTTGATTCGAGCTACCTTGGGTTATCTTTAGAGTTTCATTCCAATTGTTTCAGACTTAAAACTATTTCTGTTTATCTTTTGGGGTTGCATCCCCGTACTCTAGATTTGGTATTGATGTTTGTCACAATGACTTTTAGTTCCTAGGTGGGAATTTCCGCAGGATTATATTAATGATTAGTTTTGGCTTATTTTGATTGTTAGTTTACTTTCTGTTATTGGTTTTAGGTTGTTAGTTAGGCAAGGAGTGGGAGTATATTGGTTTGCTTATCCGGAGGTTGGGTGGGTGCCACTCATGATGGGTTGGGTCATGACAAAGATGGTATCAAAGCCTAGGTTCGTTGATCTCATTGTACCAAACAGGTCTAGTAGAGTCTTGCGGATTAGTGTGGAGACATTCGTACTTTTCTTCGAGAGGCTATGGGGCTTTAGTAAAAACTATCTCTTCCTTCTTTCCTTCATGTTATAACTTAATTCCAATTGGTATCTGGTGATACAAATTGGTATCTAACCTCATTCACTCTTCTGCCCACAGATGGTTACTACAAGGAATAATGGAGCAAGGCCAGTGGTCCCAGCAGCGGGCCCGACAGTTCATCGCAGAGGTAGGGGAAGGGGCAAGGGATGAGCTGGAGCCGCACCCGCCAGGAGTGGAGCTCGAGCTGTTGCTGTTGTACATGAGGTAACCCCTCCCCCACCTTAGGATCATGTGGTTGAGGATGTAGAAGAAGTATTTCTAGAGGATGGAGGAGCTCAGGAGGAGGCGACACCGGTTGGGGGTGTAGGCCTTCCTACTATGACACCGGAAGCTTTTAGGTAGGCGTGGGATATTCTGAGTGGGTTGGTTGGTGCTGGAGCCATACCCGCAGCTTATGTGAATCAAGCCTTGGATACTCAGCCAGCGGTTACTACTAAACCAAGGATGGATCCAGCTTCGGGTACAAATGATCTCCTCAGGCCAATGCTACGCCCAGTGATGACAGGTAATGAGCGTGAGATGCTGACTAAGTTCCTTAAGCTAAAACCTCCGATGAGAGATCATTGGATTGCCATGAGAGATTGCACAAGTTGGGTATTGTACATCGGCATGGGGTGGAGTTTGACACTTTTCAGCTACAGGGTGATGCCAAGCAGTGGTGGAGGTCTCATGTCGAGTGTCGGTATTTTATCCTACCTCCACTAACTTAGGAGCAGTTCCATGCATTATTTCTAGAGAAGTACGTTCCCCGTACTTTGAGGTACTGGAAGAAGGATGAGTTTCTGAACTTGGAGTAGGGTAGCATGTCGGTCTCAGCTTATGAGGCTAAGTTCCATGCATTGTCTCATTTTGCTACACAGATGTTGGGTTCCGAGGAGGAACGGGTCCGATTGTTTGTCAAGGGTCTGAATAGTAATCTACAGGTACTGTCAGTGCATATAACTTCTTCAGGGAAGGGTTTAATGATGTGGTGGACTATGTGAAGAAGATTGAGGGAGTTAGGCAAGCGGGGCAGGCTAAGGCCTTGCCAAGAAGCTCCAGAATGAGGGAAACTATGGTGGTTTGTACTCCAGGGGACAGCATCAGCAGGCTTATCCGGCCCGTCCTATTCAGTCAGCTCTGCCAGCTACTACAGGTTGTCATCAGGGAGCTTAGTCTTCAGCTCCTAGAGGCTAGGGAGCATCATATACATCAGCTAGCACGCCTACTTTGGACCGTGGTTGCTTCTATTATGGTGAGTTGGGCCACTTTAAGAAGGAGTGTCCATATAGGAAGGAAGGTAATCAGGTTCAGCAGCACACTAGATCAGTGGTTCCGGCAGGCGGAGGCGGTAATGCTAGGGGTTGTCCACAGGGTGGGCGAGGTAATTTCCAGGAAGGCCGGGGAGACCGAGGGAACAGCAGCGCAGGCATGGGTGAAGCATAGCTGGCCTGGGAAGTTGCTCGGATTGATGATCGAACATATTGCTATGCTTTTCCAGGAAGGACTGAGGCGGAAGCCTCAGATGCGGTGATCACAGGTATTATTCTTGTATGTGATAAAATGGCTTTAGTAGTGTTTGACACAGGTTCTATATATTCTTATGTGTCTGTGAGTTTTTCTTTGGGACTGGGTTTGACCTGTGATATCCTTGATTCCCCTATCTATGTTTCTACCCCAGTGGGAGAGTCAGTGGTTGTGACTCATGTATATCGTGACTATTCTGTTGTTTTTATGGGATTACCTACTTGGGTAGACTTGGTAATTCTGGATATGACTAATTTTGATATTATCTTGGGTATGAAATGGCTATCTCCTTATCATGTTGTGTTGAACTGTAACACCAAAACTGTAGCTCTAGAGATTCCGGGTAAGGATAGACTAGAGGGAGAAGGTGTATACAGGCCTAAGCCAATTAAGATAATATCGTTTGTTTGGGCTACGAAGCTAGTGGGGAGGGGGTGTCTAGTCTTCTTGGCTCATCTCCAAGATGATAGTGTGGAGTCTCCTCCTATTGGGTCAGTTCCAGTGGTTTCCGAATTTGTAGAGGTGTTTCCAGCGGACTTGCTTGGTATGCCTCCGGACAGAGACATAGATTTTTTTATCAATTTGGAGCCAGGCACTCATTCCATATCCACTCCTCCGTATAGAATGGCTCCGGCAGAGTTAAAGGAACTGAAGACTCAGCTGTAGGAACTCCTAGATAAGGGATTTATACATCCCAGTGCTTCACCTTAGGGTGCTCCTCTCTTGTTTGTAAAGAAGAAGGATGGTAGTATGCAGATGTGCATAGATTATAGGCAGTTAAACAAGGTAACCATCCGGAATAAGTACCTTCTACCCCGTATAGATGATTTGTTTGACCAGCTTCAGGGTGCATCGGTGTTCTCAAAAATTGACTTGAGGTCAGGTATCATCAGCTAAAGATTAGACCTGAGGACATTCTGAAAACTGCTTTTCCCACCCGATATGGGCAATATGAGTTTCTGGTAATGTCGTTTGGTGTGACCAATGCGCCGGCAGCATTCATGAGTTTGATGACTGGGGTTTTTAAGTCCTACTTGGATTATTTCATTATTGTGTTCATCGATGATATATTGATCTACTCTAAGAGTAGGGAGGAGCATGCCAATCATCTTTGTATTTTGTTGGATATTTTGAGACATCAAAAGCTTTATGCAAAGTTCTCTAAGTGCAAATTTTAGTTGACTTCTATGGCATTCTTGGGGCATGTAGTGTCAGAAAAAAGGGTGATGGTGGATCCCCAAAAAATTGAGGCAGTCAAGAGTTGTGTTCGGCCTAGCTCTGTGACTGAGGTGAGGAGTTTTGTTGGGCTCGCGGGGTACTACCGAAGGTTTGTTAAGAATTTTGCTTCTATTGCTACTCACCTGACCAGGTTGACACAGAAGGAAGTACCGTTTGTGTGGTTCGACAAGTGCGAGGAGAGCTTCCAAAAGCTTAAGACACTTTTGACCACAGCCCCTATTTTGTCCTTGCCAGTTGAAGGTAAAGACTTTATTGTTTACTATAATGCTTCATATTCTGGTTTGGGTGTTGTGTTGATGTAGGATAGGAATGTGATATCCTATGCATCCAGGCAGTTGAAGGTGCATGAGAGGAATTACCTGACTCACGATTTAGAGTTGGTAGCGGTGGTTTTTGCTTTGAAAATTTGGAGACACTACCTTTATGGTGTCAAGTGTGAAGTATTCACAGATCATCGCAGTCTGCAGCACGTTTTCACTCAGAAATATTTGAATCTGAGGCAGAGGAGGTGGATTTAGTTATTGAAAGATTATGATGTGACCATTCAGTACCATCTGGGTAAGGCTAATGTGGTGGCAAACGCATTGAGCTGGAAAACTATTAGCATGGTTAGCTTGGCTTATTTGGGGGCATCCAAACGACCATTGGCTAAGTAAATTCGGGCTTTGGAGGCCAAGTTCATGCACTTGGGCGTTTCAGATCAAGGTGGGTTGTTGGCTAGGATTGAGGTCAAGGCCACCTTCATAGAGGAAATAAAGGTAAAACAGTTTCAGGTTCCGAAACTGGGTAAGTTGCGAGGTAAGGTAATATCCGGGGAGTCCGGGGATGTCATGTTAGACTCTGGTGGAGTGTTGCATTTCAGGGAGAGAATTTGTGCTCCTCGGGTTGATGATATGATACAAAAAATCTTGACAGAAGCTCATAGTTTGTGGTACTCAATTCATCCGGGTGTGACCAAAATGTACAAGAACTTGAGGCAGCGTTACTGGTGGCACATGATGAAAAGGGACATAGTAGATTTTGTGTCCAAATGTCATAACTGCCAGCAGGTGAAGTATGAACATCAAATACCTTCAGGACTACTTCAGAGAATGCCAATTCCAGAGTGGAAGTGGGAAAGGATAGCCATGGATTTCGTAGTGGGTATTCCCAAGACATTAGGAAAGTATGACTCAATCTGGGTCATTGTTGACAGGCTGACCAAGTCCGCTCATTTCATTTTGGTCAGGGTAGATCACAATTCCTAGCAATTGGCCAAGATTAGTGTGAAGGAGAGTGTGAGACTGCATGGGGTACCATTGTCCATCATTTCAGACAGGGGTACGCAGTTACTTCTAAGTTCTGGGGCAAGTTACATGAAGAGTTGGGTACACAACTCACCTTTAGCACAGCCTTCCATCCTCAGACTGATGGTCATTTGGAGAGGACAATTCAGGTATTGGAGGAAATACTGAGAGCATGTGTAATGGACTTCGGTGGTCATTAGGACCAGTTTCTACCATTGTGCGAATTCTCGTACAACAATATCTACCACTCCAGTATCGATATCGCACCATTCGAGGCCCTGTATGGGAGAAACCGCATATCACCAGTTTGGTGGTTTGAGGAAGGTAATGTGAAGCCTCTGGGAGTATACTTAGTGAAGGAAGTGCAGGAAAAGGTAAGGGGCATACAGACCAAGTTGTTGGCTGCTCAAAGCAGGCAGAAGGAGTATGCAGATCACAAGGTCCGGGGCATGGACTTTCAGGTTGGTGAACAAGTATTACTAAAAGTATCACCAATGAAAGGGGTTATGCAGTTTGGAAAGAAGGTCAAGCTTAGCTCTCGGTTCATCGGTCCATTCAAAGTGCTTGAAATTGTGGGGCCAATGGCTTACAAGTTAGCACTGCAACCTATTTTGTCGGGCGTCTATCCGGTATTCCATATATCTATGATCAAGTGATACCATGGGGATAGGGACTACATCATCAAGTGGGATGAAGTACTTTTTGATAAGGATCTTCGTTATGAGGAGGAACCGGTTGTGATTCTTGCTCAAGATGTCCGAAGGTTAAGGACAAAGGTGATTGACATAGTGAAGGTTCAATGAAAGCATTGTCCAGTTGAGGAAGCCACTTGGGAAACCGAGAAGGACATGCGGGACAAGTACCCTCAACTGTTTGAGGATTCAGGTACTACACTTCCTTCTTTTTGTTTCCAAAAATTTGTGTTTGATCATTCGAGGATGAACGATGGGTAAATTGATATCTGTTGTAATGACCGGGTCTGTTGTTATGGGTAGTTCTATCGTGCCAAGTTTTAGAGTTAGAAAACTCCGGGTTTGGGAGTTTGAAATTCAGGGCAAGGCTAGCCTTGGCCGGTTTTAGAGTGAGGTAGAGTCTAGGGAAATCTGGGTAAAGATGGGTTAGGATTTCTTGGAGTGAGATAGTTTTCCATGTAGCCAAGACATAGAGGAGTCCGGGGGACTTTTTAAAATCGTATTTGGGTAAGTAGAACTCTCAGAATCACGTTTGACGTGAAGGGGTTGTTTTGGGACGTCGGGGGAAATAAGTGTGTTGTGAAATGGCCAAAATTGGCAGAGTTCCGAACTTTCTGTCCGTGACGAGCATTGTCATGTGCGATAGCGGCCACCGCTATAGCGGTAGAAATTATCACTATAGCGGCAGTCAAAGGGAGGTCAACCCATTTAAGACCACTATAGCGGCAGCCTACCGCTATAGCGGGACCGCTATAGCAAAGTGGGGACTGCTATAGTGGGCCAATGGATTTTTAATGCAGAAATAGCTCTCAAAACATTCAGTTTTCACAAGTTTGTTTTGGAGAAGGGCTGGGCGATTTCCAGGCGATATTCTTCATTTTTCGGTCAAAAATCTTCCCTAAGGTAAGGCTTTTGTTCCCCAAACTTGGTAATACGTTTCCTATGCGGTAGAATTGCTAGGAGGGAAATTAGAGAAAGGTTAGAATAACCTAGGGATAGTGGAATTCAGGGAAGGAAGGGGATTCCAAGCATGTGTGTTCTTGGGCATTAATAAAGTACATTAAAATGATCATAGGTTGTTTAATTTCCTATTTTTATCCATAAAAATGAAAACTAGGGGAATTAATGGTGGAAAAGCCCGGGAAAAAGGTGAGATGATCATGGATGGCCTAGGGTTTGGGGATTTGGTATAATCCGGATAATGTGCAGGCCTTGTGTGTTACAGTATGTAATGTGCAGGCCTTGTGTGTTACAGTATGTATTATGTGTTGTTTTTAGACCAAGAACGAGAGAGGAATCTGAAACACGGAAAAACTCGAGTCGAATAGAGCTTGGAATATTTTGAGGTAGGTGATGGCTTATGATTTTCTCTGAATGTGTATAGTGATTTACTCATGTCTAAGTCATTGTATGTCTTACATTGCTTAGGTAAATTGTGTGGAAGGTTTAGGTTCCTGGTTACAGTCTGTGATTGAACGGTTTACTTGTTGGTTTTACAAGTTGTGTGTGTTCATATATTAACTGTGGTTATTGACATTCGGTTGGCTCAGGTACCACGCCTGGAATGGGTATAACACATGGTTGGCTAGGTACCACTCCTGGTACGGTTATATCATTCAGTTGGCACAGGTACCACGCCTGTTATGGATTTACTTTATTGCATCTTGCATTGTTTCATTGACTATTATATTACATTGGTTGATATTGGTTTCGTGAGTGGACCAGGTTGTTTTACTGAATATCGTACTTGATATTGGTTCTGTGAGTGGACCAAATTGTTTTACTGGATGCAATACTTTGTAATGGTTCTGTGAGTTGACCGGGTTGTCTAGTTAAAGGTGTTAGTGTTGATGGTCCTTGAGTGGCCAGAAATTGTTGTATAACTACTGTGTTGGTCTTGGTTTAGGCCGGGTTGAACAATTATCTTTGGTGTGGTCTAGAGGGGATTCCAGGGTGGGTCCAGGCTAGACAGAAAGGATTGTTATGGTTACATGTTAGTGGATTAGAACTGTAAGAGATGGATTTATACGGTAACAAGACAGGTAGAGATCTGTAGATTAGATGTGCCTGTGATTATTGTTGCATGTTTGCCATACTCCTTACTTGATATTGTTGTACAAAATATATACGGTTTACTTGAAAACTGGCTGATGATCTTACCAGTACACAGTGGTGGTGTACTGATATTGCACTTGTCTTTCTTTTGGTGAGTACAGTAAATCTACCAGCGATGGAGATGCGACCTCGCATTTAGCACCGGCGATTTCTGACTTTCAAGGGTGAGCTGCTTGATTCGAGCTACCTTGGGCTATCTTTAGAGTTTTTGTCCAATTGTTTCGGACTTAAAACTATTTTAGTTTATCTTCTGGGGTTGCATCCTCGTACTCCAGATTTGGTATTGATGTTTGGTACAATGACTTTCAGTTCCTCGGTGGGAATTTCCGCAGGGTTATATTAATGATTAGTTTTGGCTTATTTTGATTGTTAGTTTACTTTCTGTTATTGGTTTTAGGCTGTAAGTTAGGCAAGGAGTGGGACTCTATTGGTTCTCTCATCTGAGGGTTGGGTGGGTGCCACTCACAATGGGTTGGGTCGAGACAATTAATCAGCTGAATGTCTAGAACAGTCTAGCCACGAGTCTGAGGGCAGGTGCCTGAATGTGCATCATAAAAGGATGCAGCGCAAAATGCATCAATACTATAGGATGTACTCAATATATGAGTCTATGCAATAATAAGTATAAACGTGCTTGAATCATGCTTAAAAGATTGAAGCCATGCATAACAAGAGATTTCATGAGTAAAATCGTAGTTAAACATAAGACATGAAATATAAGATCAACTTCAAAAGTAGAGTATCATATAACTTAAACTAAAAAGCTTTAATATGGGAGTTTCGTATAACCGACAATAGAGCATGTGAGCTACATGGAATCTAACTATATAACCCTAGTTAGCAAAGTTGTTCCGAACCCTGCCAAGGTAAAGAACACCATAATCCAACTATATCACCCTACTTGGCAAAGCTGCTTATGCCCCGCTAAGGCAAGGGCACCATGATAATAAAGAGTGGAACCACTTTCATAAGTCCATCGGGCGATACATAACCTACGCTAGCAACATAGTTTTTGGACTTGGGTAATCGAACCCTCATCGCTCGGTGCTAAATACTACTCTCAAAACATATATATATATAGATCATAATACTTGTGACATATCTGATGTCAAAACTGTTCATAACTTAGGTAGACATATCTGGATGCCAAACCTTTCATAAAACATAGGGACATGTCTAATTTCCAACACTGTTGGGAAAGCATAAGGATATATATGATGTCCTGCAATTCACAAGTCATGAGTCGTAAAGATTTGCATGACCATAATTAAAAATATACTTTCCTTTCTAAAATCATACTTTGGAGAACTAGGCATGCAATTTCATGAAAATAGAGGTCATGTTATCTAAACATACCATTTTTACTTGAAGACATGCAATTCAATGAAATCATGCTAGAATTCATCATCAACATATGGGCTTTTATAAACACTTAAGCAACCTCAATTAAAACATGGATAATGAATAAGAAATCATGAATTGGTACTTTAAAACAAAGCCCATCAATTTCCCCCAATTTGGGTATGAACCCTAATTTAGAAATCCATACATTCAAGTTAGAAGATTAGGGTTTGGGACATAAGGGTGAAGGGATTCCCCTATTGAATACACACATACCTTGATTGAAGCTAACCCAACTAAAATTGAAAGCAAAAGGGAGGCTTGAGCTTAGAGCTTGAGACGTGGAGCTTGAAAGAGTTACTTTTCTCTTATGGTAGATGAATGAGGAAATGAGAAGGGACTTAGGCTAATAGGTTTAGAAATCATGCTAAGAATGGCCAAAACGATCTCACTTAGGAGTTAAAATAGTGGTAAATGACTTAAATATCCCTGGGACTTAATTAAGAAAAATGGTAAAATTTCCCAGCTTCAGGTTCCACGGATGGGGTCCACGGGTCATAGACTGAACCATGACTCGTGGTTACCACTTGTTGTTCCTAAGCCAAAAGACAGGCTGCAGAACAGGTTCTACAAGTCAACAGGACGACTCATAGAATAGACTATGGTCCGTAGACCTTAGTCGTAGTTCCTGGGGAATTTGTTGACCTCTGATTAAGTTCCATGAGTGGACAGTACGGTCTGTGGTTCATACTATGGTCTGTAAAAGTCACTCGTGGTTCTTTGAGGAAATAGTCAACCCTCAGATCAAGTTTGACGAGTCCACAGTACGGTCTGTAGAGTGAACTACGGTCCATAGAATCAACTTGTAGTTCTCAAACCAGAGGTTGAACTACAAAAGTAAAAACAACGGTTCCATTCCATGACTTGTGGTTCAAACCACGGCCCATGGTTTGGACCCGTGGTTCCTGGAAACTTGAAATTTTTTAGAGTTTTAAACTTAGAAAGCTGGTTCAATTTTTGGGGTGTTACAATATCTCTCTCTTGGGATCATTCATCCTCAAACGAAGACTAAACAAGGGAAAACTTAAGAGAAAACAACCCAACCAGTCTACAACACATAAAATCTGAAGAACAAACATGAAAACTAAGCTTGCAACTTAAAACATGATTGAATCAACTTTGAAAAACATGAATGCATACTAAGATCATGAGGGGAACTGATGGAATAGAGTAGGATAGACATATTAATGAGGAAACTAATACCTCAAGCAGAAATTGGATCGGAAGGAAAGAGATGAGGGTACTTGTCTTTCATGGTTGCTTCTTCTTCCCAAGTAGCTCTCTCAACTAACTAATTCCTCAAAAGGACCTTTACCAAAGCGACTTCTTTGTTTCTCAACCTCCGAACCTGACGATCAATAATCTCTATGGAAACCTCTTCATAAGTGAGATTATCTTTCACACCCACATCCTCCAAAGTAATAATCAAGGACGGATCACCAACACACTTCTCTAACAAGGAAATATGGAAAACTGGATGAAGCGCTTCTAAATTCGTTGGCAACTCACACTCATAAGTCACACTACCAACTCTCCTCAGAATCCAATAAGGACCTATAAAACAGGGACTAAGCTTCCCTTTCTTGCCAATTCTCATCACACCATTCATGGGTGACAACTTCAAAAAACCCAATCATCAACTTCAAATTCCAATTCCCTTCTCCTTACATCCGCATATGATTTTTGTCGACTCTGGGCGGTCTTCAACCTCTCTCTAATGGTTTGAACCTTCTCCATAGTCTCATGAACCAAATCTGGACCAATCAAAGTTACATCACCTACCTCAAACCAACCAATAGGAGATCTACATCTCCGACCATAAAGTGCCTCATAAGGAGCCAACTGGATGCTAGAGTGAAAGTTGTTATTGTAGGAAAACTCAATAAGAAGTAAGTGATCAACCCAACTTCCCTTGAAATTAATCACACAAGCTCTCAACATATCCTCCAAAGTTTGAATAGTATGCTCTTCCTAGCTATCCATATGTGGGTGAAAAGTTGTGCTAAGCTTCACCTGAGTACCCCGACCTCTCTGAAATGATCTCCAAAATTGGGATATAACTGAGTACCTCTATCTGAAATGGTGGACAACAGAACACCATGCAATCGTACTATCTCTCGGATGTAGAGTCTGGCATAATCCTCAGCTGAATCAGTAGTCTTGACAGCTAAGAAGTGGGCTGATTTGGTCATCCTGTCGATAATCACCCAAATAGAATTGTGTTGCCTTCGAGTACGAGGCATACCTATAATGAAGTCCATAGTGATCGCTTCCCACTTCCTAGTAGAAAGGTCAATATCCTGAGTCATACCACCCGGTCGCTGATTCTCTACCTTCACTTGCTGACAGTTGGGACACTTAGCCACAAAACCAACTATGTCCCTCTACTATCCATTAATAGACTTCCCGTATAACACGGTACATCTTGGTGGCACCAGGGTGAATAGAATATCTAGAACTATGATCCTTAGTTAAAATCTGTTGTCTTAACCCATCTATATTTGGCATACACAATCGACCCTACTAACGAAGCACACCATCTCCTCCTTAATAGAAAACCTCAACCCTTTGTTGATGGACTGCACCCTTTAGCTGAAGAAAAATATGATCAATGTCTTGCTTTGCCTTCACTTCAGCTACCAAAGATAATTCAGAACCATTCTGAACAATAACATCACCTTTTGTCAAGTCCATAAGGCAAACTCCTAACCGAGCAAGCCTATGAACTTCCTTAACCAATTCCTTCTTTCCGTCCTCAACCGAAGACACTCTACCCATGGACAATCTACTAAGTGCATTTCCCACTACATTAGGCTTACCTGGATGGTAAAGCACAATAGGTCATAATCCTTAATGAGCTCAAGCCATATCCTTTGATGAAGATTCAATTCCTTTTAAGTGAACACATACTGAAGACTCTTATGATCGGTGAATACATCCACGTGCACACCATACAAGTAATGTCTCCAAATCTTCAAAGTAAAGACCACGGCTGCTAACTCAAGATCATTAGTAGGGTAGTTTTTCTCGTGAATCTTAAGTTGTCTAGCCGCATACGCAATCACCTTACCACGCTGCATCAAAACACCAACCAAGCCAATTCTAGAAGCACCACAATACACAACAAAGTCATCTGAACCCTCGGGTAGGGTCAACATTGGCGTTGTGTTCAACCTAGTCTTCAATTCCTGAAAGTTCTTCTCACATAGATCAGACCACTGAAATTTTACCTTCTTCTGAGTCAATCGATTCAAATGGGTAGCAATGGAAGAAAACCCCTCCACAAATCTCCTGTAGTAACCGGCTAAACCCAAAAGGCTCCTAATATCATATGAGGAAGTGGGTTTAGGCCAGTTTTTTACTGCCTCAATCTTTTGAGAATCAACTCGAATACCATCTCTGGTCACAATATAACCCTTAAAAGCAACATATTGCATCCGAAACTCACACTTGCTAAACTTAGCAAACAACTGTCGATCCTTAAGAGTTTGCAGCACAACTCTGAAATGGTCTGCATGTTCTTTCTCACTCTGCAAATACATAAGAATATCATTTATGAAAATAATCACAAACATATCTATATATTGTTTGAACACATAGTTCATCAAATCCATAAAGGCTGCAGGAGCATTCGTTAAGCCAAAGGACATAACCATAAATTCATAATGACCATACTGAGTTCTGAAAGCTATTTTCAAAATATCACACTCTCTAACACGAAGCTGATGATAACCAGATCTAAGGTCAATCTTGGAGAAGAAACTGGAACCCTGAAGCTGATCGAATAAGTTATCAATCCTAGGAATGGGATATTTATTCTTAATTGTGACCTTTTACAACTGACGATAGTCGATACACATTCTGAGGCAACCATCTTTATTTTTCACGAACAAGACTGGAGAACCCCATGGAGAGATGTTGGGTCAAATAAAACCTATATCAAGGAGATCTTTCAACTGCTTCTTCAATTCCTTAAGTTCCACGGGAGCCATTCTATAGGGCAGAATACAGATAGGATGCATATCTGGAAGAAGATCCATCCCAAAGTCGATCTCCTGCTCAGGAGGGACTCTGGGAAAATCTTCAAAAAACACTTTTGAGAACTCATTTACAATAGGAACAGACTGAAGGAATAGGGTTTCGGACTCCGTGTCCATAACCCAAACTATATGATAAACATAACTCATAGAAAAAAATTTCTTAGCCATAAGATAAGATATGAAATGATCCTTCAAGGATGGAGGACTACCCTGCCAATCTAAGACAGGTTCATTCGGAAATTTAAAACTGACAACTCGAGTACGATAATCGACCAAGGCCTAACAAGCATACAACCAATCCATACCAAGAAAAACATCAAAATCAGTCATCTCCAACTCTACTAGATCCGCTGAAGTTACTCTATGAAGGACTGAGATAGGTCAATTTTGGTAGATTTTTTTGACTAGGACTGACTCACCAACATGTGAAGAAACACAAAAGGGTTCTAAAACTAATTCAGGACAAATTTCAAATTTGTATGCTAGATAAGGGGTCACAAAAGATAAGGAGGCACCAGGATCCAACAAAGCATACACATCTAGAGAGAAGACTTTCAATATACCATTAATGACGTCTGGTGAACTCTCTTGGTCCTGTCGAGAGGATATAGAATAAAGACGGTTCTGGCCCTGACTACCAGAACTAGAAGCAGCCCTGCTAGGTTGGTCGACCTCTTGGAGCTACTGGGGCAGATTGAGTCTTGCTACCACCCTATCCCTTCTTAGCTGAAGGGCAATCTCTAATATTGTGACCAACCTGGCCACTTCCAAAACAACCACCTAAACCATCTTGACACTCGCTGGGATGATTGTTTCCATACTTGGTAGAAATAGGGTAGGAAGGCTCATTTGCATTATTCCCTTAAGAATAAAAGCCCGCACCCCTACCAGACTGATCATGACCAGGCCTGGAGGCCTAAGAAGGAGCATTAGTGGTAGAATGCACAGGTTCTGATGACCTCTTTTGAAAGTAAGATCGATGTCCACCTCCAGACTTCTGATGGCTAAACCTCGAACCCTCAAATCTAACTCTTTTGTTCTCCTTATCCATCTCCCTAAGCTTGTCTCCCTCAATCTGGTAAGCATGATTCATAAGTCTGGAGATACTCATGTAGCTCAACAGTATATCAGATCTACACTCTTTCTTTACCAAATCTGAGACTCCATAGATATGCTTGCTATCTGATCATGTGGGTCAACCACCATAGAAGGAACATACCTGGAAAGGTGAGTGAACCTTAACCCATACTCTTGAATAGTCGTGGATCCCTGTCTCAAGTTCAAAAATTCCTTAGCCTTCGATCGCCTTAACTCCCTCAGGAAGAACCGATCAAGGAAAGCCCTCTCGAAACACCTCGAAGTCATAGGGACCACGTCCCTAACCCTAGCTTCCTTCCATTAAGTGAACCAAATAAGAGCTACATCCTTGAGTTGATAGGATGCTAATTCGACACTATCAATTCAATGAAATCATGCTAGAATTCATCATCAACATATGGGCTTTTATAAACACTTAAGCAACCTCAATTAAAATATGGATAATGAATAAGAAATCATGAATTGGTACTTTAAAACAAAGCCCATCAGTTTCCCCAATTTGGGTATGAACCCTAATTTAGAAATCCATACATTCAAGTTACAAGATTAGGGTTTGGGACATAAGGGTGAAGGGATTCCCTTATTGAATACCCACATACCTTGATTGAAGCTAACCCAACTAAAATTGAAAGTAAAAGGGAGGCTTGAGTTTAGAGCTTGAGACTTGGAGCTTGAGACTTGGAGCTTGAAAGAGTTACTTTCCTCTTTTGGTAGATGAATGAGGAAATGAGAAGGGACTTAGGCTAATAGGTTTAGAACATGCTAAGAATGGCCAAAATGACCTCACTTAGGTGTTAAAAGAGTGGGAAATGACTGAAATAGCCCTGGGACTTAATTAAGAAAAATGGTAAAATTTCCCAGCTTCAGGTTCCACGGATGGGTTCCATGGGTCATAGACTGAACCACGACTCATGGTTCCCACTTGTTGTGGCTTAGGCTACAGAACAGTTTCTACAAGCCAAAAGGACAACTCGTAGAATAGACTATGGTCCATAGACCTAAGCGTAGTTCCTGGGGAATTTGTTGACCGATGATTAAGTTCCATGAGTGGACAGTATGGTCTGTGGTTCATACTATGGTCTGTAAAAGTCACTCGTGGTTCTATGAGAAAATAGTCAACCCTCTGATCAAGTTTGACGAGTCCACAGTACAGTCTGTAGAGTGAACTACAGTCCATAAAATCAACTTGTAGTTCTCAAACCAAAGGTTGAAATGCAAAAGGAAAAACAACGGTTCCATTCCATGACTCGTGGTTCAAACCAGGGCCCATGGTTTGGACCTGTGATTCCTGGAAACTTGAAATTTTTTAGAGTTTTAAACTTAGAAAGTTGGTTCAATTTTTGGGGTGTTACAATATCTCTCTCTTGGGATCATTCATCCTTGAATAAAGACTAAACAAGGGAAAACTGAAGAGAAAACAACCCAACCAGTCAACAACACATAAAATCTGAAGAACAAACATGAAAACTAAGCTTGCAACTTAAAACATGATTGAATCAACTTTGAAAAACATGAATGCATACTAAGATCATGAGGGGAACTGATGGAATAGAGTAGGATAGACATATTAATGAGAAAACTACTACCTCAAGCAGAAACTGGATCGGAAGGAAAGAGATAAGGGTACTTGTCTTTCATGGTTTCTTCTGCTTCCCAAGTAGCTCTCTCAACTAGCTAATTCCTCAAAAGGACCTTTACCAAAGCGACTTCTTTGTTTCTCAACCTCCGAACATGACGATCAATAATCTCTATGGAAACCTCTTCATAAGTGAGATTATCTTCCACACCAACATCCTCCAAAGTAATAATCAAGGACGGATCACCAACACACTTCTTTAACAAGGAAATATGGAAAACTGGATGAACCGCTTCTAAATTCGTTGGCAACTCACACCATTCATGGCTGACAACTTCAGAAAAACCCAATCATCAACTTCAAATTCCAATTCCCTTTTTCTTACATCCGCATATGATTTTTGTCGACTCTGGGCGGTCTTCAATCTCTCTATAATGGTCTGAACCTTCTCCATAGTCTCATGAACCAAATCTAGACCAATCAAAGCTACCTCACCTACCTCAAACCAACCAATAGGAGATCTACATCTCCGACCATAAAGTGCCTCATAAGGAGCCAACTGGATGCTAGAGTGAAAGCTGTTATTGTAGGAAAACTCAATAAGAAGTAAGTGATCAACCCAAATACCCTTGAAATTAATCACACAAGCTCTCAACATATCTTCCAAAGTTTGAATAGTACGCTCTTCCTGGCCATCCATATGTGGGTGAAAAGTTGTGCTAAGCTTCACCTGAGTACCCCGACCTCTCTGAAATGATCTCCAAAACTGAGATTTAATTGAGTACCTCTATCTGAAATGGTGGACAATAGAACACCATGCAATTGTATTATCTCCCGGATGTAGAGTCTAGCATAATACTCAGCTGAATCAGTAGTCTTGACAGCTAAGAAGTGGGCTGATTTGGTCATCCTGTCGATAATCACCCAAATAGAATTGTGTTGCCTTTGAGTACAAGGCATACCTATAATGAAGTCCATATTGATTGCTTCCCACTTCCAAGTAGGAAGGTCAATATCCTGAGTCATACCACCCGGTCGCTGATGCTCTACCTTCACTTGCTGACAGTTGGGATACTTAGCCACAAAATCGACTATGTCCCTCTTTATACTATCTATCAATAGACTTCTCGTATAACACGGTATATCTTGGTGGCACCAGGGTGAATAAAATATCTAGAACTATGAGCCTCAGTTAAAATTTGTTGTCTTAACCCATCTATATTTGGCACACACAATCGACCCTACTAACGAAGCACACCATCTCCCCCTTAAGATAAAACCTCAACCATTTGCTGATGGACTGCACCCTTTAGCTGAAGCAAAATATGATCAATGTCTTGCTTTGCCTTCACTTCAGCTACCAAAGATAATTCAGAACCATTCTGAACAATAACATCACCTTTTGTCAAGTCCATAAGGCAAACTCCGAACCGAGCAAGCCTATGAACCTCCTTAACCAATTCTTTTTTTCCGTCCTCAACCGAAGACACACTACCTATGGACAATCTACTAAGTGCATTTGCCACTACATTAGGCTTACCTGGATGGTAAAGCACAACAGGTCATAATCCTTAATGAGCTTAAGCCATCTCCTTTGATGAAGATTCAATTCCTTTTGAGTGAACACATACTGAAGACTTCTATGATCGGTGAATACATCCACGTGCACACCATACAAGTAATGTCTCCAAATCTTCAAAGTAAAGACCACGGCTGCTAACTCAAGATCATGAGTAGGGTAGTTTTTCCTGTGAATATTAAGTTGTCTAGCCGCATAAACAATCACATTACCACGCTGCATCAAAACACAACCCAAGCCAATTCTAGAAGCATCACAATACACAAAAAAGTCATCCGAACCCTCGGGTAGGGTCAACACTGGCACTGTGTTAATCCTAGTTTTCAATTCCTGAAAGTTATTCTCAAATAGATCAGACCACTGAAATTTTACCTTCTTCTGAGTCAATCGATTCAAATGGGTAGCAATGGAAGAAAACCCCTCCACAAATCTCCTGTAGTAACCGGCTAAACCCAAAAAGCTCCTAATATCATATGAGGTAGTGGGTCTAGGCCAGTTCTTTACTACCTTAATATTTTAAGAATCAACTCGAATACCATCTCTGGTCACAATATAACCCTAAAAAGCAACATACTGCATCCAAAACACACACTTTCTAAACTTAGCAAACAACTATCGATCCTATAGAGTTTGCAGCATAACTCTCAAATAGTCTGCATGTTCTTTCTCACTCTGCAAATAGATAAGAATATAATTTATGAAAATAATCACAAACATATCTAGATACTGTTTGAACACATAGTTCATCAAATCCATAAAGGCTGCAGGAGCATTCGTTAAGCCAAAGGACATAACCATAAATTCATAATGACCATACTGAGTTCTGAAAGTTATCTTCAAAATATCACACTCTCTAACACGAAGCTGATGATAACCAGATCTAAGGTCAATCTTGGAGAAGAAACTGGCACCCTGAAGCTGATCGAATAAGTCATCAATCCTAGGAATGGGATATTTATTCTTAATTGTGACCTTTTTCAATTGATGATAGTCGATACACATTCTGAGGGAACCATCTTTTTTCTTCACGAACAAGACTGGAGAACCCCATGGAGAGATGTTGGGTCAAATAAAACCTTTATCAAGGAGATCTTTCAACTGCTTCTTTAATTCCTTAAGTTCCACGGGTACGACAAGCATACAACCAACATACCAAGAAAAATATCAAAATCAGTCATCTCCAACTCTACTAGATCCGCTGAAGTTACTCTATGAAGGACTGAGATAGGTCAATTTTGGTAGATTCTTTTGACTAGGACTAACTCACCAACATGAGAAGAAACACAAAAGGGTTCTAAAACTAATTCAGGACAAATTTCAAATTTGTATGCTAGATAAGGGGTCACAAAAGATTAGGAGGCACCAGGATCCAACAAACCATACACATCTAGAGAGAAGACTTTCAACATACCATTAATGACGTCCGGTGAACTCTTTTGCTCCTATCGAGAGGATATAGAATAAAGACGGTTCTGGCGCTGACTACCAGAACTAGAAGCAGTGCCCTGCTAGGCTGGTCGACCTCTTGGAGCTACTGGGGCAGATTGAGTCCTGCTACCACCCTATCCCTTCTTAGTTGAAGGGCAATCTCTAATACTGTGACCAACCTGGACACTTCCAAAACAACCACCTAAACTATCTAGACACTCGCTGGGATGATTGTTTCCATACTTCGTACAAATGGGGTAGGAAGGCCCATTTGCATTATTCCCTTAAGAATAAGAGCTCGCACCCCTACCAGACTAATCAAGACCAGGCCTGGAGGCCTACGAAGGAGCACTAGTGGTAGAATGCACAGGTCCTGATGACCTCTTCTGAAAGTAAGATCGATGTCCACCTTCGGACTTCTGATGGCTAAACCTCGAACCCTCAAATCCAACTCTTTTGTTCTCCTTATCCATCTCCCTAAGATTATCTCCCTCAATCTGGTAAGCATGATTCATAAGTCTGGAGATACTCATGTAGCTTAACAGCATACCATATCTACACTCTTTCTTTACCAAATCTGAGACTCCATAGATATACTTGCTATCTGATCATGTGGGTCAGCCACCATAGCAGGAACATACCTGGAAAGCTGAGTGAACCTTAACCCATACTCCTGAATAGTCATGGATCCCTGTCTCAAGTTCAAAAATTCCTTAGCCTTCGCTTGCTTTAACTCCCTTAGGAAGAACCGATCAAGGAAAGGCCTCTCAAAACACTTCAAAGTCATAGGGACCACGTCCCTAGCCCTAGCTTCCTTCCATTAAGTGAACCAAATATGAGCTACATCCTTGAGTTGATAAAATGCTAATTCGACACTATCAACACCAGCCACTTGCATCACATCAAAGATTTTCTTCACTTCATTAATAAAATTTAGTGGATCCTCACTCACTTTCAAACCCCAGAACTCGGGTGGGTTTATACGGATAAAATCACAAACTCAAAACACTACCACACCTTGAGGGTGGACAGGGATAGGAGTCAGCTGGTTGGTCTGAGCGACCATAGTATGGGCTAGCATATGGATGGCATTCTTGAACTCCTCATTCGTGACCTTGAGAGATCAAACTGGAGGAGCATCATTTTCAGCGGCTTGGTGAGGCATAGAACATCGAGGCATATTCTGAAACATATAAGGAAAGGATTAGAGGGATATTAAAGTTAAACTCTATCGCACAATATGATCATGAAATAAGTGAAGTTTTTCTAAGACATCTCATAGCTTTCCTCTCATAAGTGTGGCGCACTTCACACACATGAAAGAGACTCTACTCAATGCCACTTTAATATATCATAGGACTCTTGAACCTGAGGCTCATATACCAAGTTTATCATACCCTGAGGCTACCCCCTTGACATAACATGGGACCTGGGATCACAAGTGCCCCAAGCTAACCCTTATTCATAGCATAACTCAGATAAATCAATATATAAGTGGAAGCATAATAGGAAGATCCGAAGTCAAATGTATAGATAATCAAGTCAAATAGGAATATAAATCCAAAAGGGAGACTTGAATATTATCTATGTCTGAAAAGCCTCTAACTATCATAAAGAGTTGCTGGGACAAAACCCCAGCTAACTCAAAATATGAAATAAAAGCATAAAGATTGACACTCTAACTCTATTCCTCGAATGATGAGGACTCACCAATAATCAGCTGAATGTCTGGCGCAGTCTAGCCATGAGTCAGAGGGCAGGTGCCTAAATCTGCATCATAAAAGGATGCAACGCAAGATGTGTCAGTACTGTAGGATGTACTGAATATATAAGTCTATGCAACAATAAGTATAAACGTGCTTGAATCATGCTTAAGAGACTGAAGCCATGTGTAACAAGAGATTTCATGAGCAAAATTGTAGCTAAACATAAAAGATGAATTAGAAGATCAACTTCACAAGTAGAGTATCATATAACTTAAACTGAAAAGCTTTCATATGGGAGTTTCTTATAACCGACAATAGACCATGTAAGCTACATGGAATCTAACTATATAACCCTAGTTAGCAAAGTTGTTCCAAAACCTGCCAAGGTAAAGAACACTATAATCCAACTATATCACCCTAGTTGGCAAAGTTGTTCATGCCCCGCTAAGGCAAGGGCACCATGATAAGAAAGAGTGGAACCACTTTCATAAGTCCATCGGGTGATACATAACCTATGCTAGCAACGTAGTTTTTGGACTTGGGTAATTGAACCTTTGTCGCTCGGTGTTAAATATTACTCCCAAAATATATTATATATATATATATATATATATATATATATATATATATATATATATATATATATATATGTATATATAACTCATAGTATTTGTGACATATTTGATGTTAAAATTGTTCATAACTTAGGTAGACATACATGGATGCCAAAACTTTCATAAAACATAGGGACATGTCTAATGTCAAAAACTATTGGGAAAGCATAAGGGAATATCTGATGGCATGCAATTCACAAGTCATGAGTCTTAAAGCTTTGCATGACCATAATTCAAAATATACTTTCCTTTCTAAAATCATAATTTGGAGAATTAAGCATGCAATTTCATGAAAATAGAGGTCATGTTATCTAAATATATCAATTTTACTTGAAGATATGCAATTCAGTGAAATCATGCTAGAATTCATCATCAACATATGGGCTTTTATAAACACTTAAGGAATCTCAATTAAAACATTGATAATGAATAAGAAATCATGAATTGGTACTTTAAAACAAAGCCCATCAGTATCCCCCAACTTAGGTAAGAACCCTAATTTAGAAATTCATACATTTAAGTTAGAAGATTGGGGTGTTGGGCAAGGGTGAAGGGATTCTCTTATTGAATACCCACATGTGTTGATTAAAGCTAACCCAACTGAAATTGAAAAGAAAAGGGAGGCTTGAATAGGGAGCTTAAGACTTGGAGCTTGAAGGAGTTACTTTCCTCTTTTTTAGATGAATGAGGAAATGAGAAGGGACTTAGGCTAATAGGTTTAGAAATAATTATAAGAATGGCCAAAATGACCTCACTTAGGAGTTAAAAGGGTGAGAAGTGATTGATATACCCCTGGGACTTAATTAAGAAAATCTATAAAATTTCCCGACTTCAGGTTCCACGGATGGGTTCCATGGGTCGTATACTGAACCACGACTCATGGTTCCTGAGCCAAAATATAGGTTGCAGAACAGGTTCTACGAGTCAACAAAATGACTCGTAGAATGGACTATGGTTCGTAGACCTGAGTCATAGTTCCTAGGGAATTTGCTGACCTCTGATTAAGTTCCACGAGTAGATAGTATAGTCTGTAGTTCAGACTATGATCCTTAGAAGTCACTCGTGGTTCTTTGAGGAAATAGTCAACCCTCAGATAAAGTTCCACGAGTCCACAGTATGATCTGTAGAGTGAACTATGGTCCATAGAATCAACTCGTGGTTCTCAGACCAGAGGTTAAATATAGAAGGCAAACCACAGTTCCATTCCACAACTCGTGGTTCAAACCATGGCCCGTAGTTTGGACCCGTGATTCCTGGAAACTTGAAATTTTTCAGATTTTTAAACTTAGAAAGCTAGTTTGATTTCTGGGGTGTTATATTTTTTAGGAAAAGTATTCTCTTGTTATGACTTGCACACTATCGCTTTGGCTTGATTGACTCACAAATGAGTGTGTAATGAACTCAGAATAGCTTGTCCAAAGTCATTTATCCCAATTGATTTTGAGACTAATAAAAGAGTTTTGTGGCATGATGACTTGTGTGGTGAGGCTTTACCTTGATTCTCGTGCATGTGTGTCATCTAGAACTTGCCCCAAATGTGATTCAAGGCAAAATTCTAGGTGTGACCGAGTTTGGAAGATGACCTTAGGCCCTTTTTGATAGCCACTTCACCCAAATGACTTCATGTGATATTAATCCTAGTGAACCCCTTTGAGCTTGTAACCATTCTTTGGCACCTGGTTAACACCTTGGCCTCTTTGGAAGCTCTATCTTAGTACCCGTCCTCCCTAATTGCTTGAAAGTGAAATGTGGGCTAAAAGCCTAGGTTTGGGGGCAAATAAAAATACAACATAGGAAAATGCCTAAGTTTGGGGGTGTATGTGATCAGGAGACGAAAAGGAATGCACTTCAAGTTTAAGGTAGAACCTCAGGTTTCAATTAAAAATTGCTCCAAAATTTCAATCCAATGAGAAAAAATGAAAAGCAAGAATAGGTGCTACCAAACAAAGGTGATACAAGGAGTTTGAAGGATCATGATTGGAAGGGAGAAGATTGGGTTGTGTGAGGGAGAAATAAGGTGAAGTTGAAATTTGAAAATGTGAGTGGTATTCAAAATGATAACAAAGGGAGTTAGGGAGGTGTAGTCACTTGAACCAAATGAAATCCTCACCTTAGCCCTAGCCAACATCATAATCCGTAAGTCCTTGGTGATTCTGAGCTTGGCTACCCTATATTAGTGGTAATTTACATGAAGGGAAAGCCTATGGTTCGACGTGTGTGCACTTGAACTTCCTTGAGAGAGCGATAGACTTCTTGGTTCTCCTATAATCCCATGATTTTGTTAATTGCATGATTGTGAGTGGGATTCTCTCTTATGCTGAGTGTCATCATGCACTCGAATTAAAACATGAAGTCTCTATTTTAATTGAAAGAAATGAATAAGACAAGTTATGTGGTGAATCTCGAGGCAAACCTTGACGGTCCATGCCTATGACTTGAGAAGCTTAAATGTCTTCTTTCGAACGATAAAATTCCCTTGATTTTTAAATGAGAGATGAAGTCCTTTTGGAAAATCTTTTGAAATGACCA
>QJPP01002906.1:0-10293 GCA_003996215.1 Jaltomata sinuosa | reverse complement strand
GTGCAATCCACCTACCCCCATGGTGGAAAATGTTGTATTTCACGTTACTAGCACCATGCTCCACTTGATCCAAATGAAGGGCATGTTTAGTGGAGCAGCACATGAAGATTCCAACCGGCATATCTAGAATTTTATGAAGATTTGCCAACCATACATTATTCAAAACATCTCGGCCGAAGAATCCATCTAATTGACGTCTACTTCCCTTTTTATTTGATAGGAAGCCACAACGTGGTGGAAGACATCCGGATCGTGTCTATAAAATCTCTCCCCGTGGCCAAGTCCACCCGTGTTCACTTCGAGATTCTCATTCCCCCCGCCCATCTCCGAATGATGTAGCTAAGACTACATATTACCAACCTTTAGGAAACTCCGGATAGCTCTTCATGTAGGTTTGCCCTTAAGATTAAAAAGAAGCTTCTCTTTGTGTCCCGAATACAGAGTGTATCGGGAGGAAATAACATAGTGCAAGGGAGGGAATATAAGATGACTAAAATGATAAGTAACTAGTTAATCGACCATAGACCTCACCATATTCCGGCCTATGGGATCGATCCCAACCTTTTGGTTGGGTCTATATTGTGATCATCCGATCCACGCTTACCGCTTCTAAAAAAGGCATGTAAGGGGCCCCAGTATCAAATTTGGGTGCCATTTGTCGCGGAATACGTTTTAGGATCTAATAGAGAGATTGTGTTATCTCACTATCAGTCCTTATTTCCTAGTATTGTCTTTTCTATTGTTTTGGTTCTTTGCATCTACAGTTGCCCACACTTGTTGCATGCCCTAGTACAAAGAGTCAAGGCAATCCCTGGATCCTATACGATCCTGAGCCTCCCAAAACCTTAAGAAACATGGGATAAAACGGAGAGGAGTTGAGACACAGGATCAAATCATAGCCTGATTATTGGTCGAGGATGAGCAACAAAAAAGGCCAGAGCATATGCTCTTGCCACTGAAGCGCGGCAAGCAGTAGACCTCGCAGCTCCCCAATACCGCAAACTAAGAATAGCAAGGTAGCCCTGATAAAAGCTGCTCGTTCAAGCTACACTAAATCATAAATAGCCAGCAGAGGCCAGCTCACCGAATATGCTAGAGGACCAGTCGCCGCCCAATGACAAAATAGTTGTTCGACAGATGCAGCAACCCAGGTAAGCCCCTCGCTACTATGATTATGATGAATATGATGATTATGATAAGGAGGAAGAATTGGGCATTGTTGGACCCATAGTGTTGCCACCACTGACTGAGGGAGCATAATTTGACATCACCAGCACCATGATCCAGTTGATGAATAATAAGGGACTGTATGCTGGAAAACCTACAGAAGATGCAAATTTTCATGTGCAGAATTTTACTCAAATTTGCAAGGCGTATAGTATGCCAGGAGTGGGGGCAAGATGTTATTAGACTGAGGTTGTTTCCATATCATTGATCGATGAGGCAAACTGTTTGGGCTCTCAGAATGCCGCGATAATGTGGAGTAGACGGTCAGAGTGGGAATTTTGCCAACATGTCGTGTCTGCGGCGTGTGCAAGAGATCGTTTATACAGGTTTCTTATTATATGTCACGTGTGTGCTCTGGCGCATGCACGTGATAGTCGTGCATAGAGTATGTGAGTATATTATTAACGACTGATCGATAGCGTACGATATGGACGAAGCGATATCGTGTGGGCAGTGTGATAGTGGAGAGCGTAAGTGGTATAGGAGACACGCCACTTTCGAAGTATGTTATTGCAGTGAGTATGTGACCCCGCTAATCATATCCGTTTTCTGCATATAGGGGAGGTGTGATTAGAGCATATGACATAATATATATACGCAGAGTACTGGAAAGCGCCAAACACTGAGCAGTAGTTGTAACTAGTGGGGCATTCCGCAGGACTACTCGTATCATGACAGCTTCGGAGATGGTTGATCGGGTTAACCAAGACCAACAGAGCATGGCACACCAAAAGAGAGTCAGAGACCCCAGCAGGTCATATCGCAGTTGGGTAAGTCCTTGGATCTAAATAAATGGCAAAGACCTCAAACAGGAAGTTGACCGAATGAAAACACGACCTTTGGGTTAGCTGGAAAGAGATTCTGTGCTGAGGGAGTAGAGAGGGTAAATCCATCCGGTTCACAAGTGTAAAGCAACCTAGGCCAGACGCGATTACTTATCCGAAGAGGAGGTTAGTTATGTAAATGAATCAAGGGGCAGGTTTTCGAGCCTCTGGCCAAGGAAATCAAGGTCAGAACAGAGACTGAGATGATTATCTTCTCAACAACAACGAGAAAAAACCGGAAAAAAAAAACCGGAAAGGGAAAAAAAGAGGGGGGGAAAGGGGAAATAAGAGAGAGATAATCATCTCAGTCTCTGTTCTGACCTTGATTTCCTTGGCCAGAGGCTCGAAAACCTGCCCCTTGATCATTTACATAACTAACCTCCTCTTCGGATAAGTAATCGTCTGGCCTAGGTGCTTTACCTTGTGAACCGATGGATTTTACCTTCTCTACTCCCTCAGCCAGGAATCTCTTTGCCAGTAACCCAAATGTCGTGTTCATCTCGGCAACTTCCTGTTTGAGGTCTTGCCATTTATTTAGATCCAAGGACTTACCAACTGCGTATGTACCTGCTGGGGTCTCTGACTCTCTGGTGTGCCATGCTCTGTTGGTCTTGGTAACCCGATCAACCATCTCCGAAGCTTCATCATACGAGTTGTCCATGAATGCCCCACTAGTTACAACTACTGCTTAGGTGTTGGCGTTCAGTACTTTGTAAAAAATTTCCATCAGATGCCTTGAAGGGATTCCGTGTCTCAGAACTTACTTCAAATTCTTCTTAGCCAAGTCTCATATAACGCCTCTGCAGGTAGCTGCTTGAAATTATAGATCTCCTGTTTCAATTGCAACATCCTTGATGGAGGAAAGAATCGCTCCAAGAACTGGGTCTTTAACTCGTGCCATGTGTATATAGAATTATCGGGCAGTTCTGAGAGCCAAACAGTTGCCTCATCGATCAATGATAATGGAAACAACCTTAGTCTAATAGAATCTTGCCCCACTCCTGGCATACTATACGCCTTACAAATCTGAGTAAAATTCTGCACATGACAATTTGCATCTTCTGTAGGTTTTCCAGCATACAGTCCTTTATTATTTATTAACTGGATCATGGTGCTGGTGATGTCAAATTTCGCCCCCTCAATCAATGGTGGCAAAACTATAGGTCCAACAATGCCTAGTTCCTCTTCCTTATCATAATCATCATAATCATAGTAGCGAGGGGCTTGCCTGGGCTGGTGCATACCCCTATTTTGTCTTGGCGCGATTGGTCCTCTAGGCAAATTTTGGTGGGCTGCCCCATCAGCTGTTGCTTGGGATTTTAGTGCAGGTTGACGAGCAGCATATTGTCGAGCCTTTCTTATTTGATCAGCCGCCGCATTTCGAGCTGCCAGGTCTACTGCAATTGCAGCATCCTCAGCGGCAAGCGCATCTTCTCCTTCCTTTTTCTGTTGCTCTTCCTCGGCCAGCAACCGGGCTGTGATCTATTCCTGCGTCTCGTGCTCTCCCTCTTTAGCCATGTTTCTTAAGGTTTTGGAGAGCTCAGGATCGTATGGGATCAATTTATTCCACATCGTCCTCAGTGCACTGTCCCGGCCATTCCCAATCCAGATTGGAACGAGGATTTGAAGTCCTATGATCTACCAACCCCAATCCAGATTTGAACCGGGGATTGCCTTGACTCCTTTTACTGCGCATGCACAAGCGTGCAACCTGTAGATCAAAACAAAAACAAAAAAAAAGTAAAATCAGGAAATAAGGACCAATAGTGAGATAAACACAATCTTTCTTAATCCTATACCGTATTCCCCGACAATGGCGCAAAGATTTGATACGCCCAAATTACACCTCCTTTTAGAAGCGTAAGCGGTCACTGATCAAATATAGAACCCAACAAAGGTTGGGGTCGATCCCACAGGGAATATGGTAGGACTATGGTCAATTAATGTTTACTCGCTGATGTGCCGCCATTTTACGGCACTTTTGACTCCTTTTAACTAAGAACAATCGTACGTTTTCAAGCAACCGTTGTCGTTTTTGATGTGTTTATGGTGTATTTTCAGGAAATAGGAACAAACATGGAAACAGAAGGAAATACGAGCAAAAAGACGTTCTGGATAAGAGTGACGGTCCGAGTGACGGACCGTTAAGTGAGTGATGGACCGTCAAGACCAAGCCGTCAAGATGGGGCAGCACCACTGCCTAGTGGTGACGGCCACCGTGACGGGCCATCAAGGTGGTGACGGTCCGTCACCCAAACCGTCACGTCAAAGCAGTAGCGCACCAAGGCAGCCCGCGATTAGGATTCCTACCGTGTTTGGGATTTGGTTTCTTGGATTCCTAATGCGTTTGGGATTTGGTTTCTTGGACGCACCAAGGCAGCTCGCGATTAGGATTCCTACCGTGTTTGGGATTTGGTTTCTTGGATTCCTAATGCGTTTGGGATTTGGTTTATTGGATTCCTAATGCGTTTGGGATTGTGTTTCTTGGACTCCTATAAATACCCTATGTTAGGTTTATTTTATGCGGAGGCAAATCACGTTTTTTACAATAGTTTTAGGAGATTTGAGCGAAACTTCGAGAGCAAGAAACACGGTTTCTTTGTCTTGAAATCGTGTTCTTGAATTGTTCTTGGGATCTTGTTTTTCTTGTTCTTGAAATAATTGAAGATTGGTTTTCATTATATTGTAAGAATCTCTTCTCCTTATTATGAATACTATTCTCTTCTCTTTTCTTAATAGCATGAGGAACTAAACCTCCCACGACTAGGGTTGTGGGAGCCATAGCAAACGTAGCAAGATAGATTCCGGGTAGCGACGGGTTCACTATATATGTTGTCACGTTGTTAATCATACATTATTTAACATTTTCTAGTGGTTGCAAACATTAGAACATGCCTAGGTTTAATTTGCTTGAGTAAAGAGATTAAAACCGGGAAACTTGATTAACGACGAGGATTCGAGACTACCAACTCTCGTCTTATGATTAATGCTGTAACTAGATTAATCTACTTGATGTTTAGGATTGAAAGCTAAAAGCACACCTTTTGAAGTTCGAGAGAATTGAAAAGTAAATTCGTCTATCTGGTTGAGAAATGTTTAGACGATACAATTAATTCAATCGCATCGTGACGCGCATATAGAAAGAACCCGGTTAAGCCTAGAATCGACATTGTTACCAATGCCATGGTAAACACTTCCCTAGTTCGTTCTCCCATCTTGATTAAAACTCACACGTTTATTATTTGTTTGTTTACACGTTGATCACAAAACTCCCCCTTATTTACCGGAAACTATTGACCATCAGTCACATACTTCACTAAAGGCTTAATCTTCACCATATTCTCTGTGGGATTCGACCCCAACCTTTGTTGGGTTCTATATTTGACTATGACCGCTTACGCTTCTTAATTAGAGGTGTAGTTTGGGCGTTATCATAAAGTGGCGCCGTTGCCGGGGAATACGGTTGTTTGTTAAGTCCGGTGTGTTTATTTGACTCTTAGTCATACTTTCCTGCTTTTACGTTTATTTGTTGTTTTTGTTTTTGACAGGGTACCGAGTTGTGCATGCCAAGTACCCGGCACTCGGGGGAATCAACAGTACCTTACGACCCCGAGCTTGCTAGAACGTTAAGGCAGAATATGGCCGCACAACAAGAAGCAGCAAGGCTCGCTGCAGAACTGCAGGCCCAACAAAATCTGAATACTAATGGTCTGTAGGACGATATTATGCTGAATGATGAGGACATCGAGTTCTCATGCTTTGGAGACCCTGGCGGTCTCCAACATCATTCCAGAATCTGAGTCTAATCGACATCACAGGTATTCCTTTCTCTCACAGTTTTTAGCTTTCATATCTATGCATTGGGGACAATGCATGAGTCTAAGTTGAGGGTGTTGGGAAACCTGTGAGTCACCACCGAGGGTTTTTGTTGCCGTGTTTCTTTTCCCTCCGGTGTGCTATCTAGTAGAACCGGCATGTTTAGGTTGTTGTTTTAAATTTTTTTTTTTAGTGTCTACAGCAAAGCATGCGATTTCTTATCAAAGTAGTGCCCCTTTTAAAAATTTTCTGGGTTTGTACTTATGATGAAACGATTGACTATCTGGATCCTTGTATGTCATTGTGTGATTATGAGTAGAATGAGTATGCTTAAGCCGAGCGGTTGTTTGATAGTTGGTAGCGATATAGTTTCTTGGTGCCAAGAGCGTGTGAGATTATTGTTATAAATTCTTACTCTGTGCATGGATCTAGAACTTGCCCGATCTATTTTGTTAAGTTCGAAGTTTGGTTGCTTAGGAAAGGATCACAAACCCTTTTTGCGTGCAGTCCACTTAACCTAAAAGACCGTCCAAATATAAATAATCCCTTGATCCCTGTTTGAGCCATAATTGACCTTATGCTTTCAATAACCTGTCACCGTCCCCGTTTAACTTTGAATCCCTATTTTGGCCCTGGTCCTTCCTTGGACATCGTGCACCTCAACGCAGGCAATCAGCCTAAGTTGAGGGTGGCTACTATAGAGGTAAACCCTGTTTTGGCCCTGGTCCTGCCATGGACATTGTGCACCTCAACACAGGCAATCAGCCTAAGTTGAGGGTGGCTACTACAGAGGTGAATGATAAGAAAAAGAGGAGGGAGAAGATTGGTTGTGAATAGAATGAAAATTCTGGTGTGTGCCTAAGAAAAGAAAAATAAAAAGAAGTGAAAAAGATCGGAAAAGTAACAAAAAGAATTGTCAAAATAAAGAGGCCGCAACTGTAGCTAGAGAGAAGGAAATAAAAAGGTGAATAAGGATGGACAAAGTAAAGTTATGTGGTAAGAAGACGTCGGTAGTTCCAAGGAGGGCTTAGTCACTAACCCCTAAATGTATCCTACATGCACCTGAAGCCTCATTACAAGCCAAAACAAGTCCTGTAGTGATCCTGAGCGTCTTTCTGAAGAACCGAAATAGAATAGTAAGGGCAAGCCTATGGTATCGCATGTGCATTGTGTGAAATCGTTTGTGAGTGTGAGCGCTTACCTAGTCCCAAATCTTGTGTGTGGCATTTCTTTGTGGTGAGGGCACCAAGATGTATGTATTGTCTATTGATTGTTAGGATAGCTGCACGTGTGTATGCATAATATTCTATCATATCGGAATGACATGTTTGGATCCTTGCAAGTTAGCGTTTCATACATTTATGTGCTATAAGGGAGCTTGATTTAAAATTGAAGATGAGTTTGAATGACCATGAGTTGCTATAGACACGAGTTTGTTTTTTTAGTTGAGTCGTCGTATTGTTTTTTTTATGTCATGTTGCTTGAGGACAAGCGAACGTTTTAAGTTGAGGGTGTTGATGTGCCTCCATTTTACGGCACTTTCGACTCCTTTTAACTAAGAACAATCGTACGTTTTCAAGCAACCGTCGTCGTTTTGATGTGTTTATGGTGTATTTTCAGGAAATAGGAACAAACATGGAAACGGAAGGAAATACGAGCAAAAAGACGTTCTGGATAAGAGTGACGGTCCGAGTGACGGACCGTCAAGCGAGTGACGGATCGTCAAGCCCAAGCCGTCAAGATGGAGCAGCACCACTGCCTAGTGGTGACGTCCACCGTGACGGGCCGTCAAGGTGGTGACGGTCCGTCACCCAAACCGTCACGTCAAAGCAGTAGCGCACCAAGGCAGCCCGCGATTAGGATTCCTACCGTGTTTGGGATTTGGTTTCTTGGATTCCTAATGCGTTTGGGATTTGGTTTCTTGGACGCACCAAGGCAGCCCGCGATTAGGATTCCTACCGTGTTTGGGATTTGGTTTCTTGGATTCCTAATGCGTTTGGGATTTGGTTTCTTGGATTCCTAATGCGTTTGAGATTGTGTTTCTTGGACTCCTATAAATACCCTATGTTAGATTTATTTTATGCGGAGGCAAATCACGTTTTTTACAATAGTTTTAGGAGATTTGAGCGAAACTTCGAGAGCAAGAAACACGGTTTCTTTGTCTTGAAATCGTGTTCTTGAATTGTTCTTGGGATCTTGTTTTTCTTGTTCTTGAAATAATTGAAGATTGGTTTTCATTATATTGTAAGAATCTCTTCTCCTTATTATGAATACTATTCTCTTCTCTTTTCTTAATAGCATGAGGAACTAAACCTCCCACGACTAGGGTTGTGGGAGCCATGGCAAACGTAGCAAGATAGATTCCGGGTAGCGACGGGTTCACTATATATGTTGTCACGTTGTTAATCATACATTATTTAACATTTTCTAGTGGTTGCAAACATTAGAACATGCCTAGGTTTAATTTGCTTGAGTAAAGAGATTATAACCGGGAAACTTGATTAACGACGAGGATTCGAGATTACCAACTCTCGTCTTATGATTAATGCTGTAACTAGATTAATCTACTTGATGTTTAGGATTGAAAGCTAAAAGCACACCTTTTCAAGTTTGAGAGAATTGAAAAGTAAATTCGTCTATCTGGTTGAGAAACGTTTAGACTATACAATTAATTCAATCGCATCGTGACGCGCTTATAGAAAGAACCCGGTTAAGCCTAGAATCGACATTGTTACCAATGCCATGGTAAACACTTTCCTAGTTCGTTCTCCCATCTTGATTAAAACTCACACGTTTATTATTTGTTTGTTTACACGTTGATCACAAAACTCCCCCCTTATTTACCGGAAACTATTGACCATCAGTCACATACTTCACTAAAGGCTTAATCTTCACCATATTCTCTGTGGGATTCGACCCCAACCTTTGTTGGGTTCTATATTTGACTACGACCGCTTACGCTTCTTAATTAGAGGTGTAGTTTGGGCGTTATCACTCGCGTTTTAGTCATTTATTTCCCTCGAAAGGGTTTATTTTAAAGTAACAAGTAGTAATAGTAACCAGAATGTAAACAAGTAACAGATGACAATTTCAACAGTTGTTATCAATAGTAGGAGCGACTAGGGTAGTGTTCCCCATGAGATCATAACTTAGTAAGGCTTTTGTACTTGGTAAACTAGTTTGATACTTAGCATGCAGAATCGGTAAGTTGGATTCATCTAACTCCTTGGTCTGGAAGCTAGATGAATTTCACCACACGCCTTAGTCCAGCCGCGGGTGTATGCTCTACTAACCCTTACCCTGGATCCCAGATTAGCTATTCCCGGACAAGGTCAAGCTATTAGATGAGGGTTGGTAGCCTCAAATCTCCGTCGTTGAACAACCCTTTTCCCATCCGTTACCTCCTTGGTCTGACAAGTAAGGATAAGGCGAGTTCTAACATTGTACACCGCTAGAAAGCAATCATTACGAAGGGAAGAACAATACATGCATAAATATCGCCTTAGAATTACTAAGTACTTTGCCTACTTTGTTAATCCTTCATGGTTCCCACAACCCTAGTTGTGGATTTAGCTACTCATGTTCATAAGTGGACACTTAATGGTTGTTTGTGCAATCATCAGTAGATACTTACAATTTTTTTCAAAGAAATCTGGAATCTTGAAGAAAATATCAAGAACACTTTAACTAATCAAGAACTTGTGTTTAAAGTCAACACCAAAACAATAAAGTAGTAATTCTTCCAAAACAATACGTAAAGACAAAAATAAAACCTAAGGGGAAGTATTTATAGACAACGAAACCAAATCCTAATGAAACTAGGAGAAACTGGACGCGGCAGTGCCGACGGGATGCCTCACAGGCCATCGTGGTTGTGACGGGCGTCGTGGGTGACCGTCAACCATCTTTAATTCTTCACTTGCATGTCTCTGCCACGATCTCATGGGCAGGAGTGATGGGACATCGAGACTGCGACGCCCGTCGGCCATCATTAAGTCTTTAATTCCAAGCCTTTGCCAAGATTTCACGGGCAGAGGTGATGGGCCGTTGAGATTGCGATGCATGTCGGCCATCTTGTCGCCTGCACTTGGCTCCTCTCCAGCTCTCCTGCCTGGATTCCATGGGCAACTTTGATGGGGCATCGGGTACGCCCGTCTCCCTTCCTTGACTTCTTGCATGGTTCCCTAGACGGTTTTGACGGGCTTTCTGACGTCCCATCGCGTCTACCACAGGCATCATGGGGGCCGTCAGGCTTCAATGCCTTAGCACCTCTTGCTGCCATGTTCCAATGGCTTACCCCATGGGCCGTCGTGAGTGTGACGCCCGTGGTGGCTTGTATTTTGCCCAGGAAACTGCAAACTTTTGGTCGTTCCATCTATTTCATACTTTTTCCCTGCATAACTAACAAACGACATTAAACCCAATA